>CM077517.1:6600000-6994812 GCA_039654895.1 Mongoloraphidia duomilia
CAGTGAGCGGACCCCCGTTTCTCAGAACTCTTGCCTGCCGGTTATATACAGTATTTTTTTATGTAAAAGTTTACAAACCCAAAGTATTTATATAAAACTGAAATGAAATAATAAGAAATAATTAACAACACGTAAATTTACTCCAAGAACTTACGTACTAAAAGAATCTCGTTTTTTTCATTTACAAAAAAAAAACTACTATTTTTTTTTAAACGTGCGCAGCAGCTTAGGCTATATATGCACGAGTCTGTAGTAGGTAAGTATATTATGCTGTATTATATAAAACTGTTCTTAATCTGTAGAAGAGCAAAAACTACTATTTCTGTGTATAAATTATAATGGATACAAAATTGTTAAATATTTATAGTTCACGTATAACCGGTACTTTAATTCCCTTTACATTTGAAACTGACAAGTACGATTTGAATTTTACATAGGGACTTGTAAATTAAAATGTGCATTTACAGTAATTACTTTTAATTTTTGCATATTTAATTTTTAAATTTTAATTAACATTTTCGGCAAAACTCTCTTTCTATGATATTTGAGAGTAGGTATCTGCTTAAAATGGCTGCAATTTTCTCCATTTGATGTGTTTTTCTGCATTTTTTTAGAAGTAAAAATAAACATTTTTTAAACGGTTCTTTAAACGAAAGGTGAGGTAATTCAATGTTTTTTATTGTAAATTACTTTTAGATGAACAGTGTTTTTTGCAAATGGATTCTACAAAATATGTTTAGACAGTTTATTTTATTGTGAATTCTTTGCAAGCATAAAACATGAAAAATCCCAGATTGTACTAAACATGTTATATGACACATTTTTAGAGTGTTGGGTCTCCAAGTCACTATATGAATATTATGAAATATTAGAAATACCTTGTATTATGTCCGTCTTGTGACTTCTTGTGGATTTACTCTACGCGTTTCAGCAATGAGTTGCCATCTTCAGGTGTGGTTAATTGTGAATTTACACTACGCGTTTCAGCAACGAGTTTCCATCTTCAGGTGAGGTTAATTAACCACACCTGAAGATGGCAACTCGTTACGCGTTTCAGCAACGAGTTGCCATCTTCAGGTGTGGTTAATTAACCTCACCTGAAGATGGCAACTCGTTGCTGAAACGCGTAATGTAAATCCACAAGAAGTCACAAGACGGACATAATACAAATTACAAGGTATTTCTTATACTTCATGATATGTATAACGTTATATGATTCCAACACGAAAAATATATTTCAATAATAATTTATATCCCTTTGTAGTTTTTTTAGAATAGGATCATAAAAATAATTGGTTATAGAAGACGATGGCTTGACGGCTGAAGGATCGATTGTTATCCTGGATCTCCAGGACTTAAAAAAAAAAGCAAAAAACTTCAGATTGAACTGAAACTTTGCACACTTATCAATGACCGATGACAATACAATAATTCAATAAGTTTGTCTCCTTATCCTGACCAGGATGTCCAGGACTAAAAAGCAAAAATAAATTATAATTTGAAAAAACTAAAAAACACGCTTTAATGGTAAACTGAACTAAAAAGTAAAAAATAATTTTTATTGTAAAAAAGCGCGGGGTGCTTTGTACCATATTTTCATACTTTATAACAACTGATATCGAGCACCCCACGCTTTTTTACAATAAAAATTATTTTTTACTTTTTAGTTCAGTTTACCATTAAAGCGTGCTTTTTAGTTTTTTTAAATTATAATTTATTTGAAGTCGGTTAAGAACTGTGTCCATCACAATATTATTTTAACGTGTATGTTGCGTCTGAAAATAATCACCCGGTATAAATGTACTAGAAGTGGCAATCGATTTGTTTTTACATAAGATTTGGCGTGAAATTGGGTAAAGGATTGTTTATGTTTGATTGAAACAGAACGGATTGAATCGGATAGAGTTTATACATAGCGTTGTAGAATAACACGTTGTTTCCTTCGCAAACCTTCAAGTCTGTATGTAAAAATATGTAAATTATTGCGGATCGTAAAATCAAAGTGAAGAAAATCGAAGAAAATGAAATCGTTTACAAGTGAAAAAAACTCAGGTCACAGTGCAGCACCGTGCCAACAAAAAGTGCATTTGCTTTTATTATTATTGTAGATTATAGACGCGTCGACAACTCAGGTCGTTAGCGTCTTCAAAACAAAAATTAATAATCTATTTGTGTATTAAAATCTGCCAATCGGCATACACAAACCGACTGGTACGAGCTCGGGCTCCTGGGAATGCCAAATGCCAAAGAACATTGGAATGCAATTGCGAGAACAACTACATTCCAATGTCCCCCCTGGGGGAGTGCATTTGCTAATACGTGATTGTGGAATTTAAACGTATTATTATTTGTTATTTGACAAAATAATAGTAGATTGTATGTCTAGATACGTATTGGGGCATATTACGGAAAGTGATGACAGTATGTAAAAACAAGCGATAGCGAGTTTTTACATTCACACGAGCCGTAATACTATTACGTACGAGACATATATGGTATTTTTTGCCATACCCACTACAAAATACCTACTTTTCACGTCATTTTCAAAAAATTCTGACAGTTCATTTGCGTCACCATCTTTCCTTCTACAGTGTGCCGCGAAGTTCGTACAAGTAAGCAATGACGGGCGCACGCAAGCGTACGCAGGCGCATAGAGCGAATAAACAGAAGTTGCTATGGCAACCATTATTTTCTGCGCTAGTGCAGCAAGTAAACCATTTTCCGCACACCTGCCTGTTAAATGGGTCATTAATGGCCGCTAGACATACATCGAAAGTAGCTATTTTGTAGTGGGTATGACAAAAAAAATTTAACCTGTTTAAAATTTAACATGTTTTAAAATGATTAAATTATTATCATTTTCAATATTCGGTAAACATTTTCTCAGTCTCCCTGCGCGAAACACTTCTGATAGTAAGAATTGCACTATCCGCTAATTAATGTTTTTTTATAAATTTTGTAAGTTCCGTATAGATCTCTGTTTTATAGGAGCATATTTTAATCTTTCTTGTAGGATTAAAGTTCAGTTTTGAAACAGTTCCGAATTTTTTTGACGTTTTCGAGCTCCAAAATATGTACGATCCCTAAATGCAATATAAATACACATTTTCAAAAATGATGCCAAGCGGTTTAGAATCATGTGAAACTTTGAGGTTTTTTGGTCCGACCCCTACGTCACGCCATTCGACCAAAGCCACAAAGCCAATAGTGTATGTGCCATATACTATGTCTATACATAGGCAAATACACTAAAAAGTAACGCTTTGGAAAGTTGTATACGTGGCTATATACATTAGATTTGTTTGGCCATCCAAATTGGATGTTGCAGTTGTAGTTCAGGACGTACGGCATTGGATGATCCAATCCCGGACGTCTTGAACTACAACTTTTAGTTTCCTTAAGTTTGAAGACAAAAAAGATCAGAGCTGATCAACTGACAACTAGTAACACGCGTGCCATTTGTAGCATGCAAATGAGCTAAAATGGCACTTATAGTTATGCCAGATATTCACGTCAATAATAAAATAATGTCAGTGTCTTTTTCCTGTTAGTTACTTCTAATAATTATAGTCAAAGACCTCGTGGTTAAAAATTGCAAGATTTTTTTAAAGGCTTATGGTGCCTCCACACAATCGGCCATGATGGGCGATTACAGGCCATCACGATTGTGTGGAGGGCATAATCGCCTGTAATTGTCCATGATTGTCCATGATGGAGCGTGATCGCCTCTGTATGGATTTTTCGGCCATGATTGCGCGCATTTCCATACGTTCGTCGATCACTCAGTTCATATTTGTTTCGGTATCCATGTCGGACAGATGACAATACACAAATGGCACGATTGTGTGGACAGATGCGCAATGATGGTGACAATCATGGCCCATTTTGTGATTGCCCATCATGGCCGATTGTGTGGAGGAGGCATTATATTTTGAGATTAGCCAGAATGTTCTTTTTGATTTATAAATATTTTGATTTTAAAGTTTCATAGATCTAGGTAATAATAATTATTATAATCACAGACCATAATAAATTATTATGAACTTCTGAAAATATACAGGTACTTATCCTCTAACTATACAGTGTGTCCACAGACTCATCCTCAACATGGGGATCTCCGTTGTTATGGGAGATAGAGATTTGGTTAAATGAGACAAAATGTGCAGAATCTCCAGTACTACTACTCCGCGTAGTCAAAATTTCCATATTTTGCTTGGTTCGCAACCGACAGTTGAAAAACGAGATTTATCCATTTTCGTTTTTTGTTTATAACTCGCTTATTAAGTAAGCTAGAAAAAAAATATTTTCACTTTCTTAAGGCCCTTTTTTATGAAGATTTCAAATCTATTTTCATATTTTTATTTACTTTTATAGTTTTAGAGATACTTGTATTAACTTTGTTTTTTTAAATACACGTCAAAGATGGCCATGACACCATTCGAAAGAGATTTTTTTTCTTTTTAATTTGATATGAGGGTTGATGGATTTATTTTCAAAAATAACAGAGTTATACGTAAAACACTGATTTTTAATAGTAGGCTATGCTAAATTAATTGATAAAACAACAGAAGGCTTAGCAAACAGTTGAAATTCGCGTTGGCTTAGTAAACGGCTGTTTTGTTTTAGCTGTCAAAGTGTAGTTTGTTGCTAATTTGTCAGTTTACTAAGTGATTTATTAAATTTATTTTTGTTATCATGGAACCATTTTGTAACAATGAAAAATAAGTGATTTTCAACAATTGATCGTAAAATAGTAGTTTTGTCTTCTTCACTTATTCGCGTTGACTTAGTAAACGGCTTTTTAAATGATCCATAGCTTATTAAATTTACTCGTAAGTTTCTGTAAATAGACGAATGAGGTTGTCTTCGTTCTGGATACTGATCGAAATACATTTCTGCAGCTCTGGTCGAATTTTTGTGACATAGAATGTAACAAGATAACATATCGAATTTTTCATTGTTACAAAATGGTTCCATGATAACTAAAGTAAATTTAAAACATCACTTAGTAAACTGATAAATTCGCAACAAACTACACTTTGACAGCTAAAACAAAACAGCCGTTTATTAAGCCAACGCGAATTTCAACTGTTTGCTAAGCCTTCTGTTGTTTTATCAATTAATTTAGCATAGCCTACTATTAAAAATCAGTGTTTTACGTATAACTTTGTTATTTTTGAAAATAAATCCATCAACCCTCATATCAAATTAAAGAGAAAAAAAATCTCTTTCGAATTGTGTCATGGCCATCTTTGACGTGTATTTAAAAAAACAAAGTTAATACAAGTATTTCTAAAACTATAAAAGTAAATAAAAATATGAAAAGATATTTGAAATCTTCATAAAAAAGGGCCTTAAGAAAGTGAAAATATTTTTTTTCTAACTTACTTAATAAGCGAGTTATAAACAAAAAACGAAAATGGGTAAATCTCGTTTTTCAACTGTCGGTCGCGAACCAAGCAAAATATGGAAAGTTTGACTACGCATGGTAGTAGTACTGGAAATTCTGCACATTTTGTCTAATTTAACCAAATCTCTATCTCCCATAACAACGGAGATCCCCATGTTGAGGATGAGTCTGTGGACACACTGTATAGGTGTTTATGGGATTGTTAGTTAATAGTGAAGTTTTCAGTCGCATATTTCACATCACAACCGAGAGCCTGATAAACTATGCGGGACGAAGTTTCAAACATTGAAAATGTCAGAGTAACTAATAAACTTATGGTACTAAACTCTTCATTAAATTATTGTATAGTTGTTATACCTTTGTCAAAGCAGAACTTGATGAAGAAATAGTTTAAATTATTTAAAGATGTATGGCGCTTACCTATCTCAAATCACCGAGAAACGAATGAAAATTTGTAAACTCGCTTCTTAATATATATCTGTAATTTCAGAACGGCTTACCGAATAGTTTAAAAAGATATCTTATATATAAAATTCTCGTGTCGCGGTGTACGTTATTATACTCCTCCGAAACGGCTGGACCGATTTTGATGAAATTTTGTGTGCTTATCGGGTAGGGTGGAGAATCAGACAACATCTATTTTTCATCCCCCTAAATGTTAAGGGTGGTCCACCCCAAATTTTTTTTTTTATTTTTTGGACAAAATTCTTTTTTTTAATTTTTTCATGATTCAGCATTGAAAAATACATACAACTCTAAATTTTCACCCTTATACGATCAACCCCTGATTTTTAATCGCGATTTTTATATTAAGCTTTAAAAAATACATATATGGCAAACGAGCGAAGCGAGTGAGTAGTGTATTTATAATATTCAAGCGAACGAGCGAAGCGAGTGAGTAGGCGAAAATATTCAAGCGAACGAGCGAAGCGAGTGAGTAGTGTATTCATAATATTCAAGCGAACGAGCGAAGCGAGTGAGCACTGTATTAATAAAATTCAAACGAACGAGCGAAGCGAGTGAGTAATGTAATTATTCCTAGAAATTATTAACAACGTTTGCCGGATCAGCTATACTAAATATACGTGAGCGGAGTAATGGGTGACCGCTATTAAATCATAATTTCATAACACCCGGGCGAAGCCGGGACGGGTCCGCTAGTATAATTATAAAATTAACAGCTCTTATGGAAAAATCGCGCTTTCATAGTTTAATACCGGTAAAACACATACTATAATTACCGAGAAAATTTTGTAATTTTTCGAATATGTTCGTTATACATATCAAACTTTTTATTTATGGTCACCGATGTCAATCACGAAAAAAACAAGCCGTGAGGTGGGTCGTTTATTAGGACTAAAGTGCGACCCTTGAGGTCCACACGACGCGAACTTCCCAGTTTGATAAATATTTAATAATAATAATTAAATTAGATATTACACAGAAAAGTAATCATTTTAATCATTAAAACATAATTATTATTTATTTTTAACAATAATTAAAAGAAAAAAAAGCGGCTGAACCGATTTTTATAAAATTTATACACATAGCAACAGCAACAGCTCCTTGTTTGACAAAACACTTAGCAGAGTATTTTTCTACAGAAAACATAAATATGAAAAAAATGAGCCACGATATTTTGTCAGTCTGTTCGACAACCAAAAGAATATAAATTTAAAACGATACTAAATTCTATTCAAATCCTAAACTCGAAAAAATTAGATTAAAGAGGTGATACTACTCCAAAAAACATTTCAAACAGTACATTTAATCCATGTTTAAGATGACGGCTTGTTTTGATTAACGTTTGAATAGGTCGACGGGAATGAAGCCAGTGTAATACTTTTTTTAAAAAATGTTCTTTATTAAAAAGTCGACAGTTTCGTAAGAATTTCTTACATCCTCAGGACCCTTAATGTGAACAGAATTACGATTATAAAAAAATACATTGCTGTTACAAATTAATTATATTATTAAAATTGATACATTGGTCTCATCTATAGTGATATATTGAACAGTCCTCAGATAAAAAAAAAATCATTTAATACAAATCATTTGGAGAGGTTTTATTGTGCATTTAAAGAATTTTTACGTCCAAACTGTAATTTTTTCAAAACAAAATAAATCCAAGTGTCATCTAATGACTAATCAATTACTTGAAAGTTCGTACACTGAGATGTAAATGCACACATTAATTTTTGTTGTATTAGATACATTTATTTTGGACATTCAGATATAAGTCGACAGTCAATGAATGTGTATTCGATCTTCTTGCACAAATATTTACTCAGAAAACTTGTCAACAAGTTTTCTGAAAGAACCAATAGCTGATAAGTGTACTTGTTGGATATATAATATACCCAACTAACCCCGGCTATACAGAAAAGATTAAAAATCTCATGACAGGTTTCACAAGTTACTCTTACGTTAGCAATTTGCGCGGATAAAAATTTATAGTGTAATCTGTCAAGTGTTAACAATTTTATGTAAAAGTTTGTAGGAGTGTGTAAATAATGGCTTTTTTTCGAAGCAAATCGAATAAAGTATTAATTATAATGAATACCCGATTTTCGATTCAAATTAAAAATTCTTTGTATTTCTCGAGTTGACTTGAAAAATAAAAAATAGAGTAGGTATTTATCAAATATTATAGTTCATAAAAATATATGAGCACTGTGGTTGGAATAAAAACAAAAATAAAGATAGTTACTTCTTACCACAACAGTTTGTGGTAAGAAATAACTATCTAATTAAAAATAGGTATAATAGAAATTGTCGGAAGTGAGCACTTCCGTGGCACGTAGGATCAATAAAAAGCAATACTGATTAATTCAAAATTGCTCACTTCCGACAATTTCTACACTGTTTTCAAGGATCAAATTGCTCTATTTAATTATAGCGACTTCGAATTGAAAAATAAGTATGTTCAGTGCCAGATTTCCGCCTAGGCCCACAAGGCCCCGGCTTAGGGACCCAGCTAGCCTAGGGGCCCCAGTGTCGGAACCTTCATATAAGCTCAACTTGGCTTACCTTATCAAAAAGCTTTATCGAAAATATTATTTACGGATAGGACTAATAATTTCTTGGTTAATTATAATAATACCGTAAACTACCTTACAGATCTAAATTTCCAAAATGGCTCCGAGATGGGGGGCCAAGTGCCTAGGGGCCCTGGGTCTTTAAGTCCGGCACTGGGTATGTTTGAATCATCATACTGAACACATTAAAGTATGCTTGAGATTTTAAAGACCTTTGCGCTGTTGGAATTTTTGTTTATTTATTATTTTCGTTTTTTTTTTCATTTCAACAGCAAAGGCCTTTAAAATCTTAAGCATACTTCGTAGTTTGTAAAAATACAGTTGTTGTTGGCATCAAACAACCAATGAACGCATTGAAATAAGAAATTCCATAATGATTCACTTGCGACGGTTTGTTTGAATAACTTCAGCACTGATGCCTTTCACTTCACAAGTTTTGAAATTGAACCGCTTTATAAACTTATAATAATTTCTGCGTCACTTGAACGGTATTTGTCTAAACAAAATGAGAACAAAGTTGATCTGCTTGGCTTGGCGCCCGACCCTGTAACGCTGACCATTGTTATCGAACATCATAACAATCAATAACAATCGATATATTTGCACGCAGAGGTGCCTTTAATCTTGCTATGATCAAACGTTCATTTGTTTGTTTGTTCCTGTCGACGTGGCTAACATTGATCGATGATGCCTTGCAAGTTGCAACTCGTTAATGGAAACAGTGAAAAGCGTCTTTCGGAAAACACGCAAAGCAAAACATCATATCTTTGCTTCCTAAACGTTGGTACCTACTAAACTGTTTTTGAATAATTTATTTCATAATGGCGTTTTAAGTTATGAATTATTTGCTGATTTATGGGTTTAAGAATAGCCGAGATCGCTGAAATGTCTTAGTTTATTTGACTTTACAATGATTCGTCTACTGAAAGCATATTATTAAATATTCCTAGTTCTGCTAATGCAGTGGAGTTCGACGTCCTTTTATAATGACATAGCGGCCCCGTGTTTTGTGATGTCATTTAGTTTTAAGTTAGTTGTTATTTAATGTAATTAAGACACTAATGACTTAAGTTGTCGGCGCGTCTATAATCTACAATAAATAAATAAATTCATATGAAGGTACGAAACCCTAATAATAAAATCAAACTATATTGGGATAAGTACGACATAATAAGCGGTTGATGCCCTTGTAAGTATTGTTACGGATCACCCTGTATATAAACGACAGGCAAGAGTTCTGAGAAACGGGGTCCGCTTACTGTAACAACTGGTACCTGCACGCAAGTTCTAGAGAAAGCGAGAACACACTAGGCTTATGCTACGCAGCCTATATAAACAGCAGTACGAGTGAGTGAGGGAATCAGTCAACGGTGAGTCACGCTTTCAAGTCTACGTTGGAGCAGTAAAATAAATAGTGCCGTGATATAAATAAATAAACTGATAAATAAATACGAGTGTAGTGGTAATAATTACGAATTATTGTATATAGTTGTTTTGTTTTGCTTTGTAATTACTATTTAGTTATTGTTACTTGTGTTGATTGTTAGAATTGACTTTTCGTTGTTGCGTTCATTATTATTGTGTTTTTAATTATTGTAAATAAATATTTATTCCGCCAACTCAGAAAATAGTTTTGTAACAGTATTTATCAAAAACTTCGCAGTTTAAAAGGAACATTATTTTGAGTTGGTACCTACATATATCTATGAATATAAATCTTATTTGGGGCATCTTCTTCGCTATTCTCTGGAGGCATGAAGAACATTTCCATCACAATATCCATAACCGGAAACAATGTCAGCATTTCCTGCGACACTAATGGTCGTCTTCTGGTAAACATAGGTCTCTGTGCGTCGATACTAATATAGCGACACGCTACGCTATCAATATACCTATCACTACATATTATAAATGAGCCATTTTCCTGAGCGTAATTCTTTCAATTATCCACGAGGGGCAGCACCTGTGGTAGGTGCAAACATTATTTATTCATCATTAGCATCGTGTGATTTTAGTGGTATAACTTAATTATTAAATTATTATTAACTTTAAATTAATTAAATAATTAAGTTATACCACTAAAATGACACGACACTACTTAATGGGGAATAAATAATGTTTGAACCTACCACAAGTAGATAAATTGAAAGAACTACTCTCAAGAAAATGGCTCATTAAAGTCCCCCGCCGCGTCTGTCTGTATGTATGTTCGCGCTAATCTCAGAAACTACTGTGGGGATTTTCATTCGGCTTTCACCAATAACAGACTGGATCACGAGCAAGGTTTAGGTATATAATTTATGAATATTTTGTGCAAATTAGCTAATGTTATGATGATATTTGTCGATTAAGTAGGAAAAAATCGTGCCTCCTAAGAGATTCCATAGCTTACGCTGCGTAAACGTTAAAGTTTTATGAAAATAATGGGTGGTGGAATTGTTCATCTCAAAGAACCCGGCTTCGCTTCGCAGAGGGAGAATTTCTCGCGTGGGGGATAATTCCTGTGGGGTAGAAACAAAACGTAACTTTGCAATTTTTTGCATTTTATCGTATTGGTAGAATCCTACTAATATTATAAACACCGCCAGCCCGGCTTTGCTTCGCGGGGGGGGATAATAAATTATAAATTTATAGCACCCGGGCGGAGCCGGACCAGGCCGCTAGTAAATAATAAAATTAAAAGGAGATTTTTCTGTAAGTTACTTTTTTAAGAAATATCATCTTTTTTTGCATGATATCAAGTCATAATTGATCATTTTCAGATTGTTTTTTGTCTCTTAAACCTCTAATTCGATTTCAATTAAATTTGGTACACGTATTATAGGGTTCCTAAGCTCAAGGCATATGCTATTATAATATATCTGGCTTCACTCGCGGAATGCTCCTACACTTTACATCTTCTCCACCATTCACTAACAGTAAAAATAATTATTTTATCAAGTCAAATGTTTTGTAAAGTTATTATAGAGAAAAGTCACAAGATGTTTTTCTCGAGCCGGACCTGACATCGGCGGTTCACCACGCTCTATCATATGCATGCTAATGGATAGCGTAACAGTCATTACTGAACTAAGTTATATGCAAATATGTGAGAGCTAAGGGACTGACATTCTCAGTGGGCCTTCACTAATTTTACAACATACCGGGTGTTTCAGAAGTACTTAATATTTTTCAGTTTACAGATAGATGGATGGATAATAATCTTTATTAGTCTTTCAATGAAAAATATTTTAATTTAACAAAACAGAAAAAAAATTCTTTCTGTCAAATCTACTATAAAATAGCTATTTTACATGCGTGTATGTATATGCATGGAATGGGTTAGTTAATAGGCAGGTGTGTTAAAATTATGCTCCGCTGGATTTTAGAAAACGACCAGAAAGTTATTCTATTTTTTAATCATTCCTATATCTGAAATGCAAACTGTTTTATAGCAACCTACATTATATTCTTTCAGTCAATTCTTTCCTACTTGTTTCCGTTTCCTGATTTCTCCTCGAAACAAACCTCTTTCTATTGTAAAGTTTTCAAACACAGTTTAACAAAAGAACTTGTTTCAGATTGTTGCTTATAATATACTGTAATATGCTAGTACAGCACACTCAAGCTCCATGCATTTTTATAGACTACTCGTATAAGATGTATGACCATAAGTCAAAACCGCTTATAGCGAATTTTTAATACCATTTAGAATTTCGTACCAAAACGGTAAAAAACTCTGTTGTCTATACCCGTCCGTCTGTTTAGTCTGTTACTTCTAAATGGTTACTTGTAGGAAGTTAAAATTTGGCACATGGATAAAGTAGTGATAGGTATGATCCGCAAATATTCTAGGGGTCGTTTTTTTGAAAAAATAATTCTTGCGACTCATTCGGCCAATAAAAAAAATCTTTTTTTTTTATTTTGCATGTGAAATATCATTGAAAAGGGTTCCATTTGAAAATAAAAAAATCCTTTTTGTTAATTTTATGATGAGTTTTTATAGGGTATTTTACCTCATATCTCAGAAAGTTTTGAAATTGCAACCTCAGGATTTCATGTTTAAGGTAATTTTGAGTTAAAAAAAAATATATCAATATAGTCCATAGATACAATATAATTTGTTAAAGCCATGCATTCAGTCAAGAATCTGATATAATCTCTGCAGCTTACTAAAATATCAATAGATAACGATTTACGTTTTGGCTGTCACAAAAATACATCGGCATTAGGGTGTGTGTTTCTGCTGAAAGTGATTATTTTATTTCTTTCATTCAAATATCATTATCTCTAACAAATGAAAATTAAACCCGTATAGTCCGAGGCTCCGAGCTCCCACCGTACACAAGTCTACGGGACAACACTACTAAAATTTAACGGTTAGCGTAGCGGCTTTTGGATCACACTGTCGTGGGTTCGAATCCCGCCTCCGCTCATGGATGTTTTGTGATGTCATTTAGTTTTAAGTGAGTTGTTATTTGATGTAAACAAGACGCTAATGACCTAAATTGTCGACGCGTCTATAATTTACAATAAATAAATAGGTCTAAAATGTTGTAAAAATCAGGTTTAGTCCGCCATTGTTCGAAAAAACTTCTTATCATTCGAGCGTAACTCAAAATGTTGGAAGGGAGCAAGGATCAATTTTAGTATAACGGTTTCCTATTCGATTCCCTGGGATTAAAGGATCCCTTCCTTCCTCCTTCACCTTTCCAAACCCTATTAATATGTTATAAAAAGTGTAGATCTAGAAAATAACAATATTGTAATCTATAGTTCTATACTAAACACTAATAATATATAAAGCTGAAGAATTTGTGTGTTTGTGTGTTTGTTTGAGGTTTCGCACTAATCTCAGGAACTTACCAGTCTGATTAAAAAAATTTTTTTTTTGTTAGATAGCCCGTTTATTGAAGTTTTTTTTAAATTCAACCTCAAAGGGGGTAAACGGGGGTTTATACTAATATTATAAACTGTAGGCAAGTACGCGAAGCGAGAACAACGACATGCGACTTCGATTCGAAGGGGAGAATTTCTCGCGGGGGGGATAATAAATTATAAATTCTTATCTCTGGAACTACTGAACCGATTCTAAAAATTCTTTCACTAATAGAAAGCTACACGTCTCTGAGTGATATAGGCAATATTTTTTTTGATAAAATTCTCGCGCGGGGGGGAGGGTAATTCCTGTAGGATAGTAACAAAACGTAACTTTGAAATTCTTTTGCATTTTAGCGTATATAGGCGGAATTTCCTACTAATATTATAAACACCACGAGCCCGACATCGCTTCGCTGGGGGAGAATTTATCGCAGGAGGAGGGATAAATCATAAATTCTTAGCACCCGAGCGAAGCCGGACGGGGATCGCTAGTGATTTATAATAATATTTAATTACAAATTTATTGCAATAACATTCGTTCTGAAATATTCATAAGAATTTTATTTGTTTTTCAAAACAATCCTGAAAAAAATTCCTTTGATGTAACGCAGATGTAATTAGATTTATTTTACTGAAAATCTGTCAGAAGCCATTTTAATCCACATAAATATTTACGTACTTACATAGAATATTTATAAATCATTACCTTTATATCCACAGGATGTTCCAAAACAACATCTATATATTTTAAGAGACAGTTACTGATCCAATTTTATGACGAAAAGTTTATATAAACATGTGCAGGCCTAAAATGCTTATTTTCCCATGTACAGGGTGTTAAAAATTGAATTGTGGAAAATTGTGTTTACGTTGTGTTCAAACGTTTAGAAAAAAATTAAAGAAATTCTTCATTCTTCACACTTCAATCTTAAACACCCTGTACTTTAGAAAACAAGCATTTTATGCCACATGTTTATATGAACTCTTCTTCATAAAATCGCGTCGGTAATCGCCTCTTAAAATTGTTTAGGAACACCCTCTATAGAGCAACATATAAGCTTTGTTCCAACCACTCTGAAAACCGTAATATTACCGTCACGCTCATGCGCAGTGGATAGAATGCGTTCCAACCGAACTTGTGATCGTTTGTGGACGATTCTTAAAGCGTTCCAACCGATTTTGTAATCCTTTGTGAACGGTTTCCGAACGATCATTTCGGTACATGGTCTAGACATGAAACCAAAATGAAACTGTGAAAATGACATGCGCACTTTGTTACGTTTGTCACTGTCCAATACCAACTGGAGACAGTTGTTTATTCATTTGTAATTTGTTTTGTCTCGTCTCTGTTCAAATACCTCTTTATTCTTTATTCTTCATTTGAGATTTGTTTTGTTTTTGCAAAATTATTAATTTAAATATTTATATTTTGATTCCTTATAGTTAATAAAATTTACTTATATTTATATTCGTGTAACTCAAAAAAAAATTTAAATAAGTCAATGTTAGACTTTTTTTAAATGTTTTTAACAACAAAAAAAAAGCCTAAAATGAGGAATTTACATTTGACAAATGACAATTATTGACAATATATTTTGATTATTTGATGCATGGAGGCCATGATTTGATGCACAAAACAGTCACAAAAGCGTTCCAACCAATGTCTATGTTTGTATCGTCACAAAACTGTGCTAAATCGATGCATGCGCACAAAACCGATACATACAGTTTCGTTACCGTTTCAGAACGATCCATTTATAACAAGTTGGAACAAAGCTATAGTACAATGCAGCGTCTATAACGTTAATAACTTCTTAATAATAACCATCAGCTATTGTCGAGTTGTGAGTAAATGGATACCTGCTCTGTACGATAAATACTGCAGAGAGCTTAATTAAAAAAGCTCTTCTCTTAAGTCCTCTATGTGAGTACTGTAACACAATATAGATATTTCGCAGAATTGGTTACGTAATTAATATGCAAATTTATCACAAACACCTCAACTATAGCTATGGTACTTATAGTGAAAACCATTTCAATTATCCCTTTTTTACTGACTGAGCAGACCAGCGATTCTTAATAGTGAAGCTTTTGAAAAATATTTTTTAAACATTTTAAACATTATTAAAAGTCGAATAAAAAATTTAAGTATTTTTGTGAATTACAATAAACTTTAGTTTACAATAATAAATGCTTATAAGCCATTTCCACAATACGAATTCACTTTCATTTAGTCACTTAGTGAATTACAGTTTCCAGGAGTCCTGGAAATAGACTTTTTTCTGGTAAATAATAATTATAACTAAATAAATTATTAATTAGTTTTTTAATCACTTTTACTTATTTATTGAACATACTGTACACATCAATACAGAGAACCTAGAACCTTGTCGCCTTCAATGACTCTGTATTTTGTTCACAACCGATCGCGCGAGATGAAAGTAATATCCCATTTACCTGAAACACATCGGTTTTTTCCCCGTCATCCTTCTTTCATACTCTTTAGCCCTGCGTATGGCTTCGTGTTGACGTTTATTTGCAGTCATTATAAAACCTGTCCTAGAATAAATAAAATACTAATCAATATATCTGTTTTATTGTTACTTCATTTTTAAGCGATTTTCTTTAAGTAATAGTAGATTGTATATCTAGTTGCGTAATGAGGTCATATTACTGACGAGTAAGTGACAGTATATATGTTAAAACGATCGACAGCGAGTTTTAACACTCACACGAGTCATAATATCATTATGCACGAGCTATATAATAATATTTTTTGCCATACCCACTATAAAATAGCTACTTTTCACTTCATTTTCAGTATTTTCAAAATTTTTTGACAGTTCATTTTATGTTGTTAGTTTCGCTTCTATATAGTAGGCCGAGAGTAGCTGTCAGTAGGTAATAGCGGGCGGATCAGAGCGAATAAACATAAATCACAATGAAAATGGTTTGATTTCCCACACCAGTCTGGGAAAGATACGTTCCCGCACACCGGTTTATCAAAAGTTACTTTTCATGCATACATACAGGCATGTAAAGCAGCTATTTTATAGTGGCTATATGATAAAAAATATTTTTGAAGGCACTTTTTGCCTGGGTACTGAAATAACGTGAAGCGTTCGCAAATAAGCGTAAGAATTCGCAACATACTTATATCATAAAAACGGCCGTCTACACAGTTCCATTCATAGCGCAGTTGGTTATGTCTTAGCGTTCCATGCATAGGAACCTGGATTTGAGACCTGATGGTAGAATTTTTGGCGTTTTGGCGTTTTTTTCTAAATATTACATTTAACAACTTTTAAATTAAATATTACATGATATTCATTTATATATTTTTTTATTTTTGTTATATTATATTCTTTCTTTGACAATAATTATAATTTTTTTGAAACCAAGGTGGAATTAATTAAAAATACAATTTTAGTATTTTAGTAATAAATTATTTTTAGTTCATAAATGCGCGATAATAGATGACACTAAAAATTAGAAAATCTGAAGTTTTCACTTCACCCATTTTTTTTTATTCTAAATTACGTTCAATTACAGTCTAGTGAGTTTATTATAAAAAGTTACTTTAACAGTTTTAGAACCGCTATATAGTGACGTCACGCGGTACGTCAGAAAATTTAAAAGCACACAAAACTTCCCTTTTCTTGGATTTTTACTTTTTCGTCCAAAAGTTATCGCAGAAAAGTAAAATTAATCAGAGAAGTTTATACGAAATGTGAATGTTTTGTTTTCAGACCGTGCGACAGGAACGTAAAGGATGTGGAACTTATATCGGCGCGGCTTAGGCGAGTGGAGCAGCTTTGTAAGCTGCCCAATTCAGTACTCCAACAGCTTGCACTGGTGGGGTACTACGAGGACCTCGAGAAAGGCATTACACGTAAGTTGAACCTTGCATTATTCATTATTAAAATACAAATGAATACATTTTTAGAGTGTTGGGTCTCCAAGTCACTATATGAATATTATGAAGTATTAGAAATACCTTGTATTATGTCCGTCTTGTGACTTCTTGTGAATTTACACTACGCGTTTCAGCAACGAGTTGCCATCTTCAGGTGTGGTTAATTATTTTTTTAAAAACACATTGAATATTCGTAACACTATAATATTATGATGCTAAGCACTGTGCATTATGTCGTGGTTTGTACTGATTTAAATTTCGAGATTTCATAAAATCTCGAAATTTAAATCAGTACTTCACAAACCACGACATAATACACAGTGCTTAGCATCATAATATTATATAGTGTTACGAATACTCAATGTGTGTTTTTTTTTAAATAATTAACCGCACCTGAAGATGGCAACTCGTTGCTGAAACGCGTAGTGTAAATTCACAAGAAGTCACAAGACGGACATAATATACAAGGTATTTCTAATACTTCATAATATACAAATGAATGTTTAAGTTAGCATTCCTGTTAGGAACACCCATCGAATGACGGAACGTTACAATGCAATACCATAAAAATTCATTTTAAATCTATGTCACCGTCGGGACTCAAACCCGAATCTTCATATCGCGGAGGCTGAGTTATCATTTACTCTACAGTAACGCGATTAAAAACCAATTATTTCCATTACTACTTGATTCGCCGCCTGACTCTTTAGTGTTAACTTTATGATATTATTCATTATTGTTACATCCAGATATGGGAAATTATTTCATTTATAAAATGTCAATTTTATAATTTTTATGCTGAGGCTTCAAATCAGTTTGTCTTTAGAATATTATATTTTACTTTTGATTGAATTGTTACAATTTAATATAAATAATAATAGCGGTCCTGAAAGTAATTTTAATGCGAAATATCGAAGAAAATCTTGGCTTAAAGATCAAAAAAAAGATGACAAAATTTTTCGTAAAATAGATATTTATATGTTACCTACCTATATGTTACCGAGAAATATAATTAATAGACATTTTTGTCATTTTTTTATGAAAAGAGAAAAGACAATTTTTTTTATAAAGGAAGGTAATAGGCGCATCCTTTACTAAATAGTCTAGCTTTTATTACTACCCCAAATATATTGGTACATTAAGATTTTATCACTTAATTTTATTGCAATACTGTATTTTACTGCTTTGGATTGTCCACTTTCTTTTATGTACACTGAGGACAGTGTGGTCCAGTGGTTAGCGTCGCGGCCTCTGGATCAGACTGTGGTGGGTTCGAATCCCGCCTCCGCTCATGAATGTTTTGTGATGTCATTTACTTTTAAGTGTGTTGTTATTTAATGTAATCAAGACGCTAATAAGTTGTCGACGCGTCTATATAATTTACAATAAATAAATAAAATTTATGTACACTGGTATATTTTTTCATCGTTTCTAAGAGAACTAAAATGTATTATTTTAAAAATCTTTAATCAATCTAATCTATAGAAGTCGAAATTAAATAAAAAAATCGAATTGCTGAAATCAATAAAAAAATTCTACACAAAAAAGAACCAATAGAGTCATAAAAATTAAAAACCTTTAAATTATTTTCTCAGTTCACTTATGTTTTTGCACATTAAGTTTTACGGAACAACCCGAAAGCACTTTATGGGTGGTCATTGGATAGAAAAGGTGTAACAGAAAGTTATCAACTTCATTCTAAATTTAAAATAAAAGCAAAGTTTTTATTTTGCGACTTTCAAAATACATATTACTTTTTAAGACCTTCTTAAAGGCCGTCCTTTACAATGGTATTGTGACAAGGATTATTTATTCGTAATTATTTATGTCACGGTATTTATATCAGATTTATTTCGCTGTTCAACACTATCACAGTATAATCTACACTGACTGATTCCCGATTCCCTGACACCGTCGACTGACTCTCTGACTCACTCGTACTTCGCTTATATAGGTCGCGCAGCCCAGCCTAGTACGTTCTCGCGTTCTTTAGAACATTCCAGCAGGTACTTATTTTTATCAATACAATATTAATTTTTTTTGCTTAAAAATTAAACATTTTTCATAGTACCATTAAGATTTTATTTGATTACGTAGTTTGCTAAGCAAACATTAATGCTGGGTTTATCGTACAATTTTAACATGTTGTTTTTTAATCACGCTGTTAAATTTTGATTGCTACGTGTTCATTGGCTGTTGCGTTTTCATTTTGGCAAATTGTTGATCGTTACCATAGCAACCGTTATTTAACAGCGTGATTAAAAAATAAAATTGTACGATAAACTCAGCACTAGAGTATAATTTTGAATATTAGATAACATAAGTATGTTTAATACAGATACCTATATTTAAATAAGGTTTTCAGTTATAAATTAAAAAAAACATATTGCAAGATTTGCAGCGCATCCTTGCGAAAACTTTACACGCATTTAGTGGTTTTGCCTTTTGAGTTAGGAATTCGAAACTTCATTTGGTTGAGTAATCGAGGGGGGGACACAACATGACATAGATTTTGAATCGTTGCGACTCTCCTAACTATCTCCAGCGCACACAACTTTGTTATTTTATATAGCACTCTATATTTTTTTCAACGGATTCAGAAGGAGTACCTCATTTTGAGCATTTTTCATGTATGAAAGTACCAAGCTAAGTGAATGATTTCTGAAAAATCTTAAAGTTAGAGAACTTGTGTTTAAAAAAATTGAGGTGGTGCATTTTTATGGAATTCAATTTTTTTCACTTTTAACTAGAATATTTAGATCGTTCACGTTTCAAGTTATAATTACATATCGCATATACTAAGCAATTTCAAAAAGTATGCAAATTCTCTATTCTCGCACTCTTTGATACACTCCATACATAGTGGTCCGTGTGTTCAGTTCTGTGTGCCCCATCGAGGCGTAGCGCCTAACGATCGCTAGATTAAAATCACCGATGCGTACAACAAAGCGAAACAGAGCTGGCAAAAAACATATATAAATGAACTACAACATACTGAACCATGTTTCATCGAAGTTGACGAAGGTCAAAATATATATCGCTATCATATTTACTCAAATTATTATAGGTACTCCTTTTTGAAGTTATACTTCTTTTGGCGCGTTATGGAAAAATGATGAGAGTGAATTTTTACGATGTGCGCGCATCGCGTCACGAAAATTTAACACCATGAAGTTGGTCGGAAGTTCATGATTTAATACCGTATTATCATATCACCAGTCACAATGTGACAAGAGCGTTTTCAGTTTTGAATAACATTAATAAAGTTATTGCTATACAAACGCTCGTTTATGCCGCTTTCGTTAAATATGAGCTCGTACTCCAACATCTGTACTGTTTACACTATTATTTTTCATAATCATAATAGCACTGCTACGTAAGATGTGTCGTGGAGTAACGGATAGCATCGCCGCTTCATACGCAATAGGCCCCGGGTTCGAATCTCAACACAAACATGCTTTTTTTTAATAAATAATTAGATATAAATATAATAAATAAATATAGGTATATAATAAATTAATAATTTATTAAATTAAATTAATTTATTTAATATCTTTATTTTATTATTTTATCGTCTTTTTTACAAACGTTTAGTACTGGCACGCGGGGTAAAATTTTTGGAGTTATTTTTGTTTTGTTACTCCAAAGAAGTATTACTTCTGACCTGCGTACATAAGTACACACACACTCTTTTTTTACTTAAATTACTTCTTAATAAGCACATTTTAACGATGTAAGAAAATTAATTACATTATACAAAGAAAATACAGAAAAAATATTATCAAGGGTCCAACAATATGAAATTTATTTAAACATATGTATATAGGTATTGAACGATCCATTTTATATGCTACGATTTTACCTAGTGTTCGAAACTCTTCGTTCTTCAAGTTCAGTTTATTTTTTCTTGTTTCCCCTGTGTTTTCCATTCTAGAACTGTTTTGACTATTTTTTTTCCATTTAGTTTGTACAAAATACAAACCATTTCCATTTTCTTCTTTTGTCACTTTATCACTATAGCTATTTGCCTACTGAACTCTCTCTACCCCTTCATTTGAAATGAACTTAGCCCGTTTTATTCACAGTATAGAATATTGTAACATTTTACTAACAAAACATTTTAGTTTCGTTTTATTTTCGTTCTTTATTTTAAATAGTAATTTATGTGAAACACTCATTTAAATAGTGGTTTTTATAATTCTCAATATGTAGGTAGGGTAAATGCGGGAGAGATGCCGCGGTAGGAGAGACGCCGCATGGCTATTAACTTACCTATTTACCATTAATGGATGGTGCTACAAGTACGTATGTTCGTTCATCTTATCTTGTCATAGGTAAGATAATAGCCATGCGGCGTCTCTCCTACCGCGGCATCTCTCCCGCATTTACCCTATATAAGATTTCTCACCCATCGAATGACGTACCGTTACAGTGCAATAATACAATAGAGTCGTGTCACCGTAGACTCTACGGCGTAGAGTAAATGATAACTCAACCGCCGCGATAGTGGAAAATTCGGGTTTGAATCCCGACGGTGACGTAGGTTTAAAATGAATTTTTCGAATATTGCATTGTAACGTTACATCATTCAATGAGTGTTCCTAATGTTAAAAGGATCGTTAATCATTTGTATTTATTCTCAATAATATTTTAACTTTCAATTTTAATTTATTTATTTAAGAATGGGCTTCACAGTTTCCAAAAAAAACTTATTAACAAAAAAAAAACCTTCAAAAAGCCACTAAAAAGAGGAAAATAATGAAATTTTGAGGTCTGCGTCAATTTAATAAAATATGGAGTCGGTTAAAAAGTATAGTATAGTGATTAATATCTTCTTTTTAACCAATTTCATATTTTATTAAATTGGCGCAGACCTCAAAATTTCATTATTTTCCTCTTTTTAGTGGCTTTTTGAAGAAGGTTTTTTTTATTAAAAAGTTTTTTACTTTTTACTTTTTAGTGTCAAAAAGTGACATTAACCTTAAAGGAATCACACGCCGTTACTAACTTTTGTTAAAATCAGCCGAACTACTGAACCGATTTTAATGAAATTTCCATGGGACCAATCTGAAAGTATATCCTTTCAAATAAAATTTTTTTTTTCAAATCGGTTTATAAATGACGGAGTTCTGAGGTAACAAACATAAAAAAATACAACCGAATTGAGAACCACCTCCTTTTTTTGAAGTTGGTTAAAAAATTCAAGAAATATACTTAATAGGAACAGCTCTCAGTTTCTAGCTATTGCAGGTTTTTTTAGAAATTTTCCATGAACCATTTGTATTATAATATTTCATTAAAAAAACTCTATTATCTTTTCTTCGTGCAAGCTCTGAAAAATATATTTTCCTTTTGACGAAATCTAGAAGAAGTTTGCACCCTTAAGCTTATATTATCCACATAAATGATCACAGGGCAAAGCGGTTTCATCAGCTTTAAAATATTTTTAATAAAGCCGCCTCTTTTTTTATAAAGAAGGATTATTTAAAAACCGCTGCATGTTAAATATGCGAACATAATTAATAGTCTATAACGTTTTTCTACTTACGATCAAGTATGGGCTTTGAAATATCGAATCTTCAAAGAAGAATCTACTTGGAAATATAAATAGATGACCTGCGTCCAGCTTCGTATGCCTTGTATTTAAGAGTACCTAGGTAAAATATTATATTATAATTATGTTAGAACATAGTAGACTGAAATTTTGATTACAAAAACACGAAATGCAGGCTTAGAGAGTACACGACGGTTTTAACCGAAGAGTTTAACGAGTCGGTTGCTTTCTAACAAACCACATTGAGCTGTTTTTAACCGACTTCAAAAAAGGAGGTTTCTCAATTCGACCGTATATATTTTTTATGTTTTATGTATGTTAGCGGATAACTTCGTCGTTTATGAACCGATTTTGAAATTATTTTTTTTATTTGAAAGGATATACTTTCAGATTGGTCTCATAGAAATTTCATCAAAATCGGTTCAGTAGTTCGGCTGATTTTAATAAAAGTAAGTAACGGCGTGTGATTCTTTAAGGTAAATGTTACTTTTTGACACTAAAAAGTAAAAAATAAAACTTTTTAACAAAAAAAAAAACCTCCTTCAAAAAGGCACTAAAAAGAGGAAAAAAATGAAATTTTGAGGTCTGTGCCAATTAAAATATGAAGTCGGTTAAAAAGTATAGTATAGTGATTAATATCTTCTTTTTAACCAACTTCATATTTTAATTGGCACAGACCTCAAAATTTCATTATTTTCCTCTTTTTAGTGCCTTTTTGAAGGAGATTTTTTTTGTTGTTAAAAAGTTTTGTGATCCGGTGCGATGTACACTATGTATGATTTATTGATATTGAATATAATATGTGCAAGGTCGCGTGTAGTTAACATAACGGCCTTAAAAAATAAATTAAATCAAGGATCTCTTAGAAGCTAAGCCCTTAAAGTCCACTCTGAGCAGTTAAATATACAAAAATAAACCGTAACAGAATAAAGATTTGAAACTAAATGATATTTTAAAGACCTTGTACAAGGTAAAGGACTTCTAGCATTCCCTAGGAGGTTGTATTTATTATTCTCCAGAACACGTGTGCACCAGTGAATACCTACAATGTTGTCTTGTTATTTTAGAAAACAGTTAGCTGTTTGCATTTCATTTGTATGCATATTTATTTTGCGACAACTTGAAGGGTCGCTTTAAGTATAACAAAACATGCATTTCGCCATTTTTTATTTTTTTACACATCAAAGGTGCTGGAAATGAATTAATTATCCCGGAAAAAAGGAGTTCTCGCGGAATAGTAAAAAAACTATATCTCCGGATGGATCATGAAATAAAATAAAACCTTGTTTCTATTATGGAATAAAATATTAAAACCTTCATGTTTCTATTACTCACATATACAGGGTGTCCCAAAATTGCTGGGACACAGAGCTACCACGTGTAGTAGAGGTCAAAATAAGTCGATTGGACCCAATTTATTTATATGCCAAAATGTACCGTTTGCCCGTGAGAAGAGTTCAAAGTTTACATAAAAGTTTGTATTACAATTTTATTAAACTTGTACTAGGAATATCTGTTAGCATTATTTAAGAAAACATTTTTTTCCTTCGGAACTATGCGGAATACGAAATTTTTACGAGAGTAACAAAATGAAGAAAATTAATCAGTCTTATCGCTAAAAAAATTTGAGAACCGTATTACCACCCCTTAGAAAGTTCTGAAAAAAATGTCAGGGGGTGAGGGTGGTTTTAACCCATCTACAATTTCTTTTGGGTTTCTTTGATTACCGAAAGGAGAGTAATCCTCTAAAATGCACTTTTGTTAAATTTCATTCAATTTGTTTCACTCATTTCTGAACAGCGTACAAAAATGTATTTTTTTCTCTTCTCACGGGCAAACGGTACATTTTGGTATATAAATAAATTGGGTTCAATCGACTTATTTTGACCTCTACTACACGTGGTAGTTCTGTGTCCCAGCAATTTTGGGACACCCTGTATAATATGTCGAAACAATAATATTTCTGCTACTCACCAATAGATGTCGTCACGAGTATTTCATAACGCGTTAACGTTGTAGTTCACCCTTGAAAAATGTTTCTTAGAAATTTGATCAAATTTGAATATCTTATAGAAAACAGTAATATATCTAATAATCTAACTGTTAAAATTTCAAGTGATTGCACGTTCCATCAAATTCCAAAACGCCACGCGAACGAAATCCCTGGTACAGCTAGTATGAAATATGTGAATGTGTGTTAATTTAGTTGATATTGAACCTCAACAGACATATTGCAATATTACATTATTTTATAAATAGAATTTAGAGTAGCTATTGACATCATGTACCTACCCAGTACCAATTTATGCTGTATTGCTGTATTTGCCTATTCACCATTATTAAATGGTTTTCAATATCATTTATCTGTTTAATAACTGAGGCGTTAGTTTCGCTATTTTATTACGAATATAAAACATTTTAGTATAAATAAAATATAGCCTATATCATCAGGGATAGTGTAGCTTTCTATTAGTGAAAGAATTTGAAGAATCGGTTCAGTAGTACATCATACTATGTGCAATATGCATGTAAATACACTAATAATAGCCTTTCTTCTTTTTTTTTGCTTTGCCACGATTTCCAACTGAGATACAACACTGCTTTCATCGAATGTTTATTCATATATCTAACAGATTTGTGGAGATTGCAAATTAAAATAATAAATACAATTCGTTAATAAAAATCTTGGACAAGTTAAGAAAATAAACAGTTAGAATACAATAAACAAATCTGTTGAAAAGAGTTCGACAGAAAACATAGAGATAATTCAAATTAAAAAAAATGTAAAAATTCCGGATTCTTTAAAAATATACATATTGAAATATAAACATTAAAGTTATAAGTACACAATGTAATATGTGTAAGTTATATTTAGATAGATTACTAATTGTTTCTTTGTACGAGAAAATACCAAAAAAAATCTCCGATCAAATTGAAATTAGCAGGAAAGGACAAAATCAAAACATACCAACAATTTAGTTCAGCTATGTTTCGTCCTTTATTAACTAATATTATGGCACTTCTTCAGGCCTCTCAATTTTTTAACAAATTTATATACCGATAATTTTTTTTAGCTGAATCAATATTTCGCTCACCGGCTGCGACAATGGCACATTTCAAAATTAACACTTTTTGGGAAAATGACTGATTCATAACAGTTTTTTTTGATTTTGTCCTGCATTTTCTTGCTGATTTAATATTGATTACCTAATCTTAAATATTAATCGAGAAAATCACCTTTCTTTACATTTTGAGGGTAAGACAACCAGAATCTGATCTTCTTGGACACGATTCTTCGATCCTATCACCATACTTCCATTTCCATATGACACATGGAAGTAAAATGAGAATTGAACATTGAATATTTTTATCTCAAAATCACCGCAGGAATTTTGAAATTGCAACCTCAGGATTTCATGTTTAAGGTAATTTTGAGTTAAAAAATTCGACTGATGACCAGTCCTATACTTCCCACCTAGTAAATATTTGCAAAAAATAAACACTCTTTTTTTTTTATTCTTTGACTAGGCCCAAATAACCTTAGCTGTTGGTGGTCTGTAAAACACAATTTAATTTTTATTCTTTGAAAAAAGCATGGCCCTCTTTTTTGTTTGGTGATCTACTGATGGCTAACTTAATATAGCAAAAATCATGGTTACCTTGATTTGCGTACAATTTTTATTTTTTTTAGTAAAATATTTTTTTTCTCGAAAACTATACATTTTAGAGAAAAAAAATATTTACATTTTTTTCATATTATAACATCTATATTTCATTTATATTTTTTTTTACCTATGTTAATACGTGACATTGAGGACGTTTTTTTGAATATCTCAGGATCCACTGAACCGATTTGACTCAAAATCTAATCAGATCTAAGTTAAAGGCTGATAAACACAATAGAACAATCGGCATGCTCGTATGTTGTTCCGTTCTTAAGATATCGAAGGCGAAAAATTGACCACATACACACACACATACACACACACACATACACACACACATACAGACATCAGTCAGAAAATGATCTTAAACGATTGCTAGGGTCTCAAAACGTGAAAATCTGTTAAAATCTCGAAATATTGTTTTCGGACTGAATCCATTACTTCCCTACCATAGTAGAGGTGGGAAGTAAAAATAAAATATATCAATATAGTTCATAGATACAATATAATTTGTTGGAGCCATGCAATCAATCAACAATCTGATATCATACTCTGCAGCTTACTAAAATATCAATAGATAACGATTTACGTTTTGGCTGTCACAAAAATACATCGGCATTCAGGTGTGTGTTTCTGTTGAAAGTGATTATTTTATTTCTTTCATTCAAATATCATTATCTCTAACAAATGAAAATTAAACCCATAATATAATCCGAGCTCCCACCGTACACAAGTCTACGGGACAACACTACTAAAATTTAACGGTTAGCGTAGCGGCCTTTGGATCACACTGTCGTGGGTTCGAATCCCACCTCCGCTCATGGATGTTTTGTGATGTCATTTAGTTTTAAGTGAGTTGTTATTTGATGTAAACAAGACGCTAATGACCTAAGTTGTCGACGCGTCTATAATTTACAATAAATAAAATAAAACTACTAAAATTTTATTAGTATATCGTCTCTCTTTACTAATATTATTGAGAGAAAAAGTGTGTGAGTTTATTTGTGAGTTTGTATGTTGTGGGTAGACTCTGAAACTACTGAACTGATTCTAAAAATTCTTTCAGTAATAGAAAGCTACATTATCCCTGAATGCTGTTATAGGATATATTTTATTTTCATAAATTTCTCGCGCGGGGAATTATAAAGAGGTCAAATTTGTTTGTATGTCGGGGGTAATCTCTGGAATTATACTGAACCGATTGCAAAAATTCTTTCACTAATAGAAAGCTACACTATCCTTGAGTACAGTAAGGTATATTTTATTTTGATAAATTTCTCGGGGGGTATCATTCCTGTGGGATTACAACAGCAATAAAACCTCGAAGTAGGCAAAATTGCAGAACCTGAGAACGCCACGTATAATCGACTGATATATTGAACTCGCAGTTGATTGACAATTATGAGCGTGTAGCATACTCATTAACATAGATCACAATAGTGTATCATTATTAATATCACAAAAGAGAATTATATATCTTCGACAAATTTGTATCAAAGTTTATTCAATATAACAAACTATGGCTGTTTTCTAGTCTTGCAATATTATTCTTGACTTGGTAGGTGAATATAATATATTTGCATATGTGTATGTGTGTTCGTATCTGTTAATTGGGTGGTATTCTCTGTGGATTAATTAATGTTTACTATATGACAGATATGATAAAATAACACGTGCTTAATTTGCTCTACTATACTATATGATTATTACTTAGATATTTAACGTATAAAAATTAACTTTAAGTATTTAAAGTTCAACAAATATTTTCCGGTATCGTATACAGTGTGTCCCACCGTAACTGAGACATAGCATTTTAACATGGTGTTACGATAATTTGTTAATATTTGCTCCCCGTTAACTGTTTTTGTTATTTTTATTTTACGATCTGGTTCTAAATGTCCCCAGTAATGATGTTGTAGACTTATTTTTATTTAAATGTCTTTAAAAATTAATAAAATCACATTTTTAAAAAATAAATCACAATCTTTGCTTTGTATACCAGTTTAATGGTTAATTGCTCAATGCCGCTGATAACTTAGTTGGCTAGTGCGTTGACTAATATCATTAATCTTCACGCCAAGCCCGGGTTCGAGTCCCGACGAGAGCTCATAATTAATTTTTTTTTTTTTAATAATGAAAATACATTGGAGAACAATTAATAATGCTTATTATTTACAAATAAAAGTTTAGCGATTTTATTAATTATTTTCATTAAAACTAACACGTACAATTCTGTTTTAATGGAAATAATTAATAAAATCGCTAAACTTTTATTTGTAAATAATAAGCATTATTAATTGTTCTCCAATGTATTTTCATTATTAAAAACAAAAACTATTAATTATGAGCTCTCGTCGGGATTCGAACCCAGGCTTGGTGTGAAGGTTAATGATATTAGTCAACGCACTAGCCAACTAAGCTATCAGCGTCATTGAGCAGTTGACCATTAAACTGGTATACAAAGCAAAGATTGTGATTTATTTTTTAAAAATGTGATTTTATTAATTTTTAAAGACATTTAAATAAAAATAAGTCTACAACATCATTACTGGGGACATTTAGAACCAGATCGTAAAATAAAAATAAAAAAAACAGTTAACGGGGAGCAAATATTAACAAATTATCGTAACACCATGTTAAAATGCTATGTCTCAGTTACGGTGGGACACACTGTATACTGTTATATCTAACTACATGCATCGTCATTATATCGGAACTACGTATGTAGTCCAGGCGGAATCTTTTCCCGCGTTTGAAAAATTATTCGCATTCAATTTTATGCCAATAATTTTTCAAAAGGCGGTGATTCCGTCTGGAGTATAGTATGTGTGGAAAGCTTCTAGTCGATCGGATATGTAGAAGTGGGTCAAAATTGAATTACAAAATTTTACCTATCTAATTAACAAATGAAGTTAATAAAAATTGAATTTGAAGTTGCTATAATTAAATAGAGCAGTGTGATCCTTGAAAACAGTGTAGAAATTGTCGGAAGTGAGCACTTCCTTGGCACATAGGATCAATAAAAGCAATACTGATTAATTCAAAATTTGCATTTAATAACTAACGTTTCGGTATTCTTCATACCATCTTGTAAGAGATTTGCGATTTGTAATTTCACAAGGAATAGTCCTTCAAATTCCTTAGCGTTACTTCTGGAATATCGTGTATAGTAATTTGTAACCCACATACTGAACTCAGAACGGCGCGTTGTGACATCCGGTTCCGGCTATATGTAATTTGATAGCCTCAACTGTAGGGTATATCCGTATTCATAACTTTTTCGTGTAATACGTTGGAGTAAAATTAATTTCAAATAGTACTACTGAGAGAGGGAGAGCGAGAGAAATAAGTAATCCGCTGGACGTGCGACAGATAAAATCAACCATCCTAGTAAACAGACAGAGCATAAAGATTCTTTACGTGAAGTCGACATCTATTCGTTTTCTATGGTTCCGTACCTTCGCTCATTACTGAGCCTACGATGTCTGTCCGTCCATCCGTCTGTCTGTCTCACAAGGCTCTATCTCATAAACGGTAAGAGATAGCTAGTTGAAATTTTCACACATTGTATGTTGTTATGGCATGAATTTTGGCAAATGATAAAAATAAAAATTCACAGATTTCGCAATCCTTGCAACCATCGAGGACATTGGAAATGATAACAGCATATATGAAACATAATTAACTGTTTATTATACACACAATATTTATCAATACACTGCTTAGTTTTGTCAGGAATAACCCTATTATTCTTCTGTTATATACGCGTTCACTTTTGCTTGATTACTTAACTTTTAAATGGATTTTTCTACAGTATTTATTAACATTTGCTCAAAAATAACACCGCAGATCGTCGCAAATACCTCTCAATTAACTAGACATGATATAAAACACATTTCGAAAAAATTGCACTTGTTCAATTTTGCATGATTGCTCCTCACTTGATCGCGACACCGTTGTCTTTTGGCCTTGAACGAAAACTCGTAACTCTGCCCCCATATACGAACATAAACATTTCCAATGTTAAAAAGTTCAATCCCTAGGAGACTTCCCATACATGAACATATACTCGTATATCTTGTTTCTGCTGCAACTGCAGTGTCTTGTAACGCAATGCCAATGATGGCTAAGGCATTCGCATGTCACCCTGAAATCCGACTGATGACACGTGTTTGTTTTATTTTTTTTTATAATGTAAATGTTTTGGAATTTTTAGAAAGAAAATTTTTAATTAAAAGTAATTTTAATGAAGTGTATTTTAAATTATTCCTTTCTTACTTGTACGGAACCTTCTGCGTGCGAGTCGAACTTGCAATTAACCGGTTTTTTACTTGTTATTTGTTAATAACAAAACATTCGTTGGTTTTTTTTTAATTAGATATGCTTTCATTTTTTTTTGCTGGTGAACTAATAAATCATCCTGTATAGCAGTATTGCGATTCAGTTATACCAGTGAACATTTTACCAAAAAAATTCGTCTACAGCCTTGAATAACTGCATAATACCCTGTTGACACTATGCTAGTTGACTAGCGCTAGTCGACTAGCACGTTACTAGTATAATGTAAACAGGTTACTAGCGCTAGTACCGTGCTAGTGCGACTAGTACCAGTAATGTTAAAAGCATTTCTAATTTTGCTGTTAGTCGTGCGATTTCAAAATGGCGCCGCCGCCAACTAACAATTGGACTGAACGTGATACCTTAAAATTTATTACTTGTATAAAGAGTGCGAAATTTTGTGGAATGTTTGCGATGGAAATTACAAAAATCGTGATAAGCGGAATATTGCATTCGAATACATACAACATGAAATGAAAATAAAAAAATTGGCAGTGAATATGGTAAAGAAAAAATTGAATCTAAAGAGACACATACAGTTTGGAGAAAAGTAAAATTAAAAAAATTAACAAATCCGGTACATTACTTATTTTCACGTAACTTCCAAATTAACAGTAAAGTGTATTAATTTGCTGGTACCAATATGTAAACAGCGCTAGTAGTGCTAGTCGACTGGCGCTAGTCAGCTGGTGCTAGTCAACTAGCATAGTGTCAACGGGTCTTAAAGCGTCTTATGCAAGGAAGGAGCGACGTTCAATCTAGATGCCTTTCAGGTATCAATGATAAGACCAAACCATACATAATGTAACGTGAACACACGTACCGAGACTTGCGATGTGACACAGAGGAGTTTACGACCCACCAGTGTTGCCTGGTGTGCACTCTCACTTCACTGCTGTGCATTACCGCCACGGCTCACTCATTGTTCAATCCGGTGGGACAATGTATTACCCACACATATCTACTATCTAGTAGTACCTACAGTAATAATTGTAGATGTACATACCTACATTTTGTGTTCACTGGTCGTCAACCAAATATTATATTCTCTAAATTAAAATCTGGAATAAAAGTGTGACAGCAAGTAATATTATTTAGAAAATCATAAATTATACTTTACTAGCGGCCCCGTCCGGCTTCGCCCGGGTGCTAAGAAGGTCCGGGTGCAATACACTACTCACTCGCTTCGCCCGTTCGCTTGAATATTATAATTACAGTACTCACTCGCTTCGCTAGTTCGCTATATATATAAACCTTCCATGAAAAATTATCTAACTGATGGTGAAAACCGCATCAAAATCCGTTGCGTGGTTTAGGAATTACATTACTCACTTAACGATAACTACAATGCTTAACCTTTAAATTTAATTCAAAAAAATTATAATAATTTATTGTCAAAGAAAGAATATAACAAAAATAAAAAAATATATAAATAAATATCATGTAGAATTTAGAAAAAAAAATCCAAAAATTCTACGATACAATCAGTTTCCGAACCCGGGTCCCTGTGCATAGAGCGCTGCGACGTTACCTCTACGCTACGAATAGAACAGTTATGTACCGTCGTTTTTATGATATAAGTATGTTGCGAATTCTTACGGTCGGGTTACGAATTTAATTAATTAATTATTATTATTTATTAATTATGCTATATAGATTAGTCCAAAAATCCTACACCTCCGTTTTACCCCCTTATTGAATTAAAAAAAAGCTCAAATACGGGTTTGCTTATTTTTAAAGAAGAGTTAGTATGTTGAATTCAATACCTCTCACCTTAACGATTTGTGAGATACGATCATTTTGTCAAAAAAAAAAAATCTACACTCTTTTGACCCCCTTAGGGGTTGAATTTTAAAAATCCCTTCTTATTGGATATCTATAAGGAACCTACCTGCTAAATTTCAAGTTTATAGCTTCAGCGGTTTGATCTGGGCATTTGTCAGTTAGAAAATCCTACACCCCCGTTATACCCTCTTATAGGGGTTGAATATAAAAAATGCTCGAATACGGATTTGCTTATTTTTAAAGAAAAGTTAGTATGTTGAATTTCAAGTTTATAGCTTGAGCGGTTTGGCCTGAGTGTTGATTAGTCAAAAAATTCACAAATTTCGCAATCCTTGCAACCATCGAGGACATTGGAAATGATAACAGCGTATATGAAACATAATTAACTATTTATTATACACACAATATTTTTCAATGCACTGTTTAGTTTTGTCAGGAATAACCCTATTATTCTTCTGTTATATACGCGTTCACTTTTGCTTGATTACTTAACTTTTAAATGGATTTTTCTACAGTATTTATTAACATTTGCTCAAAAATAACACCGCAGATCGTCGCAAATACCTCTCAATTAACTAGACATGATATAAAACACATTTCGAAAAAATGGCACTTGTTCAATTTTGCATGATTGCTCCTCACTTGATCGCGACACCGTTGTCTTTTGGCCTTGAACGAAAACTCGTAACTCTGCCCCCATATACGAACATAAACATTTCCAATGTTAAAACCACGTAAACAAATTTATATACTTTCACCGATTTTGGGTTAAAAGCATTTAGAGTTATGGCAAAAAGTGTCACTTGCACCGTGGTTTCATAAAACCGCACCCTAGTTTTTATACCATGGCCCTTTCCACTTTTAATACTACTCTTAAGTAATTCATGGCTTTTATGACTTGATGAAGGTCTTCAAAACTATCTTAAATAAATAAAAATGTCAATATTGCTAACATAAGGCTGATATTTCAAGTACCATTTCTGAACATTTTCCAAGTAAATACTTGAGCTGCGATATTTTGCACGTGTATACATCATGCAGGTAAAGTGAACATCAACTAGTAAATTCATAGCTGCTATAATTTATAAATTTGTTTACTGTATCAAGTTATCAACAGGAGTACTTGAAGTGTACAGTAGTATAACACGTGCAACAAATAACATGTAGAATCGGTAATATTGATGGAAAATAGATACTCAGCGAGTTGGTTTTTTTTTGCTTTTTTCCCCCCTATGATTAAACTTGGCTCAAGCATATAATATTATGAAAATTTTAATTTAAAACCAAAATTAATTGCAGTGGTTTGAGGAACACTGATTATAACATTATTGTAAAAATTTCTTGTATATTTTTCTTATACTATGACAAATTTTTAGTGTATTTGCCATAATATGGCACATACACTATTGGCGTCGGTCGGATGGCGGGACCTAGGGGTCGGACCAAAATTTCTCGACGTTTCATAGCCTCCTGAACACTTTGGCACCATTTTTGGAAATGTTTATATATATATGTATGTATATATTTATATATATATATATTTATATATATATTTATATATATATTTATATATATATATATATATATATGTGTGTACACGATAACTCTCGACAGACTTAATCGATTGAAACGAAATTTGGTACACACATTGGAACCCATCACCGCAAGAAGCCTATTTAAAATGGGCCCGATCGGACCATTTTCAGGGTTGTATTTAGGGGTTCCAAAAAGTTTTTGGGCCCAAAAATACCGAAAAATTTATCAGAATCGTTTCAAAATTGAAATTTAACTCTTTAGTAAAGATTAAAATGTGCTGCTAAAATTTTAATAAAATCGGCCCGACAGGACCGGACTTTCAAATTTTATGAAAACACTAGTTTGTTGATACGGATTTACTTATGGAAGGGTGTATTTAATTGGGTGTACTGATAAAATCCATGTCTAATATTGAAATTTAGAAAACTTTAATTATTTTAAGGGATGCATTAAGGGGTTAAATTTTTTATTTTGTCAAAAAACAAACTTAAGTTCACATAATAATGCCACAGTGCCTGTATTAGCAAATACACTAATTGTCGGCAGGGTTTGGCACTGCGACCCGAGTTTTTTTTATTATTATTATTGGATACTCAGTCTTCTCTAATTTGCCTGAATAATCAAGCTAAAACGGGTTCATATATCGATTTTTATAAAATAGCCGAACCGTTCCCAAAAGAAAATCGAATCGTTTTTGGAACCGGATAACCGACTATAATTTTAAAAATTGATTTGAGAACCGGTTTTTAAACTGGTTTCACTCAAGTAAACCACAGGAGACATTTAGGAATACAGGTCAATTTTTAAGTTTCCGTAACCTTATCATTGACACTTGCTTAGAAGCATTAAATGTATTTATGAAATGGATTTCGATGACTTAGCAGTAAGAAAAATATTCTCAACTTATGAGAAAATTGTATGGTTGGGTGGTCAAAAATTTAGGGTGTGTGTTTTCTTTAAAGTAATATAATATTGACTTTAAAAAAAAATCGTAATGATACATTTTTTGGAATGTAATGTTTCAAAAAAGGATAAAATAATTTAGCCCTTATTTTTACAATCACCTTCCCTAACCTACATTCGGTAAAAAGTCTGGAATTATTTTTCTATGCTATTTATAGTTATTTAGTTTTAAGTCAGCTTAAATCCGATTTCTAATTAAATGCACATTTAGGATAGGTGATTGCAAGATTTTTTAGAAAATATTTGAAATCACCAGATCTGGTTACTTTAGGTGCGTTCCACTTGGCGACCATTGCGCCCACTACGCCCACGCCTTACGACCGCGCTTATTACGTTTGGTCGTTGTAGGAGTTGCGAACGCACCCTTTGTTAACTGTTTTGTTGTAACAATTGCAACAAAACAGTAACCAATTAAGTAACCAGATCTGGTTATTTCAAATAAATTTGGTTTTTAGTATCTTTTTTTAAAGTCGATTCAGTTATTTTTGAAATATTTTTAGCCTTGATGGACATCGATTGTTGAGCTTATACATATACATAATATGTGTGTTTGTGTTGATAATATGAAGTAGGTATGAACATACTAATGATACTTTACAATATTGGCAATACTGTATCAGTTGGTACATATTATCTGAAATACAATACGCTTAATGTCACCATCCCGTTATCATAGTTGCACATATGGATCGTGTTAAACATAATTGTTGACGGTTAATTCAGTGGCGGCAATTATATTTTGGAATCTGACAGTATTTTTTTTATCCATGTTGAAAAATAGAATGGTACGGAACTTTGAACTTTTATATAGCTGTGTCCAGAATCTAGATCCAACCTGGAGCGGATTTGGCTCAGGGTGCTCTTTAGCTCTTAGATTCTTTCAGATTTATAGTGTTCTGTAATCACCCTGGAAGTAATTCTGATGTGAAATTTCGAAGAAAATATTCTGTGTTATTCTTGGTCCTAAGGCCAAAACACAGACGATTTTCTTCGAAACTTCACATCGTACGTACTACGTATAGTTAATGTTACAAAAATGTTTTCTGAGTTAGCGGAATAAATATTTATTTACGATATTTATTTACAATAATAATGAATGCAACAACGAAAAGTGAGTTCTATTCGTGAAGGCACCAGTGTGTTCAGCAAGCAGACACCGCTTCCTGCCTGACGTGTGTATACAGGGTGATCCGTAACATTAATATTCGCGTTCAAAGCCGGCTATTTATATGTATATGTATTATGTCGCTCTAGGCCTGGACCTAACTTAAGCTTAGATTCGCTACTGGATCCGCCACTGGGTTTGTGTTGTCATCACATCAGCATATTGGATTGGATACTGTACAAGCATTACACCTGTTTTACTAATTAATGTATGTTTAAAATTGATTAGCTTACATGTTATAATATTATGTGAATTATTCACATAACTATAGGTACTTATTAATGTTCTACCGCGCCGTATTTCCTCTCAAAAAGCTGCTGCAGCTGGTAGAAATACAGTGCGGTCAAAAACAGTGGCTTTAAAAAGTGTAAACATCCTTTTGTTATTTAATTTTTTCTGAAAAAATGTTATATTTGGGTTCTTATGCTCACATTAGCGAGTAAACTGATTATCGAGTGATTATTTTATTACTTTATTTCTTTGTCTGTAATTAAAGTTATCTGTCTGCTGCAAATAATAGACTAAATAATAATATCTCTAAAACTATACAAGTACCTAAATAAAAATATGGAAAGAGATTTGAAATCTTCATAAAAAAGTGTCGTAATAAAGTGAACATGTTTTTTTCTAACTTACTTAATAAGCGAGTTATAATTAATAAAAAACGAAAATGGGAAAATCTCGTTTTTCAACTGTCTGCCGCAAACCAAGCAAAATATAGAACAGGATAGTACTAGTACTGGAGATTCTCCACATTTTCTCTCATTTAACCAAATCTCTATCTCTTACCGTTTAGGAAATCCCTGAGGACAGTGTGGTCTAATGGTTAGCGTAGCGGCCTATTAGATCAGGCTGGGTTTCGCGTACAAGTAACGAGAAAATTCAAACATCTGTGATTTTCCCCTTCCAACTCCCAAAAGTGGGGATAGAGGACATTGTAGTCCAGTGGTTAGAGTCGCGGCCTCTGGATCAGACTGTCGTGGGTTCGAATCCCACCTCCGCTCATTGATGTTTTGTATTGTCATTTAGTTTTAAGTACTTTGATATTTAATGTTATTAAGACGCTAATTACCTAAGATGTCGACGCGTCTATAATCTACAATAAATAAAAATAAATTAGGAAATCCCCATGCATTTCACGCTTATCTAGGACACCCTGTATATGTAATTTTATGCAAACTTCAGTTGCTTTTGTGGTGTCCTTAAAGAAACATGCCGCCTGACGACATAGCGTGTTTAACTCTTTACCTTCCTTAGTTCCGGCAACTGACGGTATACATCAGTAAATTCGTTTAAATTCCCTTGTTATTTATAAAATTTGTCATTTTAAAACAGTACTTTATAGTTACACTTGACAAAAAAAACTGCAGGCACAATATGTCGCTCTTTAAGCCCATACACTATGCAGTTAGTTGCGCAACATCACTTCTTGTGCATTTGATTTCAAACAAGTTTGAATCTCTGCAACCAGTTGCGCAGCACGTCAAGTAACACGCACACAATATACAAATGTTTGCACAACAGCCTCTGTTGTGCAATTTGTTCGCTGATGTATGGGGCCTTTTGAGCTAAGCCAACGCATGACTGCTTTTTCTTTTAACTATTCATTGAACTGGTACAATGCTGTTGCCGGATCCTGTATACAGGGTGCTGAATTGCTTTGCGGGTAATAGGGATTTAACCCGTAAAATCAAACTTTTGAGATTTCCTGCTTCCCTAATTATTTTAGGAAAAATATCTTCGAATAAAAGTTTTAGAACATACAATTCTGCATCTAAATCATTAAACAAAATTAATTTTGCATGCTTTATTGCTTTGTAACGGCAGAAATTTGATATGAAAATGTCAAATTTACATCAAAAACAGATAGCGATAGCCATGGAACTTGAACAAAATGATTTGAAATTATTGTGACAGATAAAACGTCATCATTTTGTTCAAGTTCCATGGCTATCGCTATCTGTTTTTGAGGTAATTTTGACATTTTCATATCAAATTTCTGCCGTTACAAAGCATGCAAAATTAATTTTATTTAATGATTTAGATGCAGAATTTTGTGTTCTAAAACTTTTATTCGAAGATATTTTTCTTAAAATAATTAGGGAAGCAGGAAATCGCAAACGTTTAATTTTACGGGATAAATCCCAATTACTCGCAAAACAATTCAGCACTCTGTATAAGAAGTGCCTATAATATAATATAATATAATATAATATAATATAATATAATATAATATAATATAATAAATGGTGTATAGGCGTGTGGGTCTGAAAGATGTGCCAAGGGGAAAAACCCTTCTTTACACCTCACTGAATAGTGGAAAAGATGTAGTTGTTGAATAATAGGACGTAGCAAGAACACCTGTCAACTTGAAGGAAGCAGCTTTAGTCGCTGTAATTCACGGTTGTAGCAGTAGGTTGAACATTTTTTAACTATTCCAAGTTAAGGTCGATATTATCTACATAGACATGGAATAGATCAATTTAGTACTGGACAGATAAATATATTTTGAATAGGAACTCCCTGTCGGCACAGAAAGGTAACGAGAACAGGTCAGCTTTTCGGCATTCTTAAACGAATGTTTACTGATACAATACGTGTTTGAAGAGATCTGTGCTAACGTGCTTGGACTTCAGATCGACCAAAAAACGTTTTGAGAATTGTTCTGTTTTCTTATTGTACTGTAATAGTTTAGAACCATAAACCATGGTTAGATGTTCTGTGGTCAGAACGATAGTGAATCGGTAGCTGTTGTCGCCATCAGAAATATTAATTGAGAAAATATCTCTTCATTGTTTAATAAATTAATAATTATTTCTGAAAAGTCGATTATTCGTCTTCAGTTTTATTTTTGATGTGAAACATCTTATGTCGGGCAGTGAACAGCCGCGTGAGGGGAAATATGCAACGAAATTTATCGTCCGCTCCTTCGCTGCTGTTCTCCCCACCACTGCGGTACTCTCTCTCTCTCTCTCGGCTTCCGCGCGCTCGGGCACGGGAAAACAACCGCGTGTGTTATAGTGCAGTATATAGGATTACGCCAGCATAACAGTTAGTTGCTGCTTTTGAAAAAATATATACCTACTACTACATAGAGAATACCACCGAGTTCAATAACGTTTTCTTTGATGTTTCACATCTGTCGGGGGTCCCGAGACCCACACCCTTGTTTTTTTTAATGAACAGGAAAATATTGACAATTTTTGCTTTTAGATAGTTTCTTATTTTATTTATTGTAGATTATAGACGTTCGACAACTTAGATCATTAGCGTCTTAGTTACATTAAAAACATTATCACTTAAAACTAACGACATCACAAAACATCCATGAGCGAGGTTGGAATCGAACCCACGGCAGCTTGATCCAAAGGCCAGTCCTCTTAGTCTGTTCTCTTAGATAGTTACCTTCGAATAGTAAAGCCTTCTAATTTGAATTCTGTTATACTGGCTACGCCATTACCTAACTCTGAGCTCGAATATCAAAATGGAAGCAAGAATTATGTTCATTTATAACTACAGCAAACATATTGTTCTTAATTTAATTGTTCGCACTGGAGAGACAAAACAATTTTCTCATATTGCAAGTTATATTATGTTTAACGCTTTCATTTTTGAATGTTGCTGTTGTTTATTCTTGTTGCTTGCTTTCCTTTGTTGAAAAAGATAATGTTGCAAAACTGTTTTCTGAGTTGGCGGAATAAATATTTATTTACAATAATTAAAAATACATAACAATGAACGCAACAACTATATACAATAATTCGTAACAATTAACTATATACAAGGACTATTTACTGTTTACATCACTGTATTTATATCAGATTTATTTCTAACGTTTATTTATGTCGGTCATTTACTCAGTTACATCAGTACTATTTATTTATATCCACTCCACTATTTATATCACTGTGCTGACTGATTCGACCGTTGATTGACCATTCACTGCTTACCGATTGCGTGACACCGTCGACTGACTTTCTGACTCACTCGTACTTCCCTTATATAGGTCGCGCAGCCCAGCCTAGTACGTTCTCGCGTTCTCTAGAACATTCCGGCAGGTACTCGTATCTTCGATACCATTCCTCGCTTACTACTGTGACCTTTCTCTCTCGTCGTTTCTATTGAAGGCAGTGGCGTAACATCTTAGGGTTTGCTACAATAATATTATTATCTCAACAGTTTAAAAAATTCTTATCCGTATTAAAAAAATATCCTAAAGGACACAAATATTGATTAATTTCGGATTGAACAGATAAAGCACATTTTTTTAATGTGAAGAAAGAAGTTCTTTATAAAATCAGAGCATTTTTCAAATCGGTCCAGTATTCCCTGAAGTCAGTTTAAAATATATTTTTGTTTATCTGAAAAAAAGCGGGATTTGTATTATTGTATTAACTAAAATTATCAGAAATAAACATTTGCTGTCAAAAATTATTTATTTCCCTTTTTGATTCGTGACAGTCGTGCCACTTTAAATGAACTGAATTTGTTTTAAATGTCGGAGAATCTGCTCTTGTTTGGGTTTTTATTCAGTTATAGTTTGACACCAAAAGAAATATTCTAAACCTGTATCATCAACTTTGTCGTCGCGTAAATAGTTCGTATATATGGTTAGTATGTAGTAGTTTATAAGAGCCTGTCCACACTGGGCTATTTTAAGTCTATTCAGGGTCGTCTTAGAAATACCATCAGAAGCTTTTCATTTGGGTGTCCAATGTTCACCTAAATAAGAAATATCAGTGTTTGATTTCTGTTAATTTGTATTCCGATAGTTTAAACATGTGAAAAAATATGACCTGACAGTAATAATTTTGGATTTAATTTTCTTTCCTTATTTTATCATGTTCTGTTTATGTTTTAATATTATAAAAGTGGGTGTGTGCTTATGACCACACGACAGAAGTGAAAACTTGATTATATGCAAAACATTCATAATATTATAATATTATTTTATCATTATAATACGTAATAATAAAAACGTAATAACTTGAAACGATGCACTTTGTTAGACAGTAAACGTGATCACAGACCCGAGCGCGTTTGATGTCGAGTGGAGCCAAGTAAACCCGATTCAGTGTCACCGACCCGAGCGTGACGGTTCACTATCGTTCACTATTCAGAAAGAACGCAAAGTGTGCCTAAAGAAGTTTTCACTTCAAAAAAGTTTCATTGATCTCAGTTGCTCCGTGCACTAGATAAAAATAGCCACTCAAGTCTGTCGCATACAAACTTCTTTGAATCGATAGTGGAACTGGCACTTTTAAAAGTGGAAATTCAATATTTCTGTCGGTTGCAAAAAGTAAAGGAGCAAGTATTTAGGTAAATCTGGGCGAAGATCCTGATTTGGATTCAGTTTAATTTTTATCTGAAGGATGCTTTTTCTATTTTACTAATTCTACCATTAAAAATTATAATTTAAAAAAACTAAAAAACACGTTTTAATGGTAAACTGAACTAAAAAGTAAAAAATAATTTTTATTGTAAAAAAGCGTGGGGTGCTTTGTACCATATTTTCATACTTTATAACAACTGATATCGAGCACCCCACGCTTTTTTACAATAAAAATTATTTTTTACTTTTTAGTTCAGTTTACCATTAAAGCGTGTTTTTTAGTTTTTTTAAAATATAATTTATTTTTGCTTTTTAGTCCTGGAGATCCTGGTCAGGATAATGGGACAAACTTATTGAATTATTGTATTGTCATCGGTCCTTGATAAGTGTGCAAAGTTTCAGTTCAATCTGAAGTTTTGAAGTGGGTGAAAATCGCGTTCAAAGAATTCGTTACTTACATACATACATACATACATACTAATTAAAGCGTGTTAAAAATCACGATGGTTAGCACATTACTGAAAGGCAATTTAGTTTACTATTTTAGATTTCGTTTTTTATTTATATATTTTAATCTAATTTCAATAAACGTTTCAATATCTGATGTAAAGATTAAGATTCATGATGATTGGGATCTATATATTTTGAATTTGAATTCGATCCATCATTAGCCTTCCACGTGTAGACCAAGTACTTAGTTATAGACTGTCCGGACACAACAACCTATGTGACCTTTTCTCCAAGACGTCAAAGTTATATTTTCATAGTGTCGGAAGCACCTTTTTTCCACGTCTATATCTGTCCCTTCATCTATTCTATATTATATACCTAATCTATAATATTCTGTGGCACACACGTAAAGTTATATACACACAATATATAGAGTTATTCAGCGAACCTTTTCAACAGTAAATTCAATAAGTGCATTCTAGTGAAGAGTAATGTGATCCAACACATTCTCACTCGTCTGTGTAGAATTGGATCAGTGGCAGCACGCCATTTCATATCACTAAAAAACATTAATAACTTTTTTGCAACACTTGCAACAAAAGTTCAATTTAAGAGTCCTGTGTTCTGTTTGTTAAGTGATTTTTTATAACTCATACTTCTAAAGTTCAATATTCGAGAATTGTGAGGCGGGCGTGAAGAGGCGTATTTTAGTAAGCGTGCGTAAAAGTACAGTCACCGTGCGTGAAAATCCAAAGCGCGCGCAAAAGTACCGTCACCGTGCGTAAAAGTCCAAAGCGTGCGTAAAAGTACAATCTCTACATCTTATAAATTCGAAATTTCCGCACTTTGTACAATACAAGCACTATTTACTGGCTATCGATCGATGTGTTCCTATACATAGTAACGCGCCTGCAAAGTCCAGAGAGTCATGTTTTTAATGATTTATACAGAAGTTAATAACTTTAATAAAAATAAACTAAATCGTAATTTAGTTTGTAATTGTAAAGTTTTAAGGACTCGAAGAGCGAATTTTCCGTTTTCATAATTTTTTTTTCTCTCTATTAAACTTTAGAAGCGAACGTTCGTTTACTTAAACTGCGTACATATTTTGAAAAGAATTCATTATATTAAAAAAACTGATTGTACCATTTAGATTTATTAGGGCACTAATTTAAGTCCATAAAAAAGTCCAATTGTACCTATTAGGCTTTGTGCCAAGATAGATTTTAATGAGTTATAGGTAGCAAATTTCGTTTAAATCAACTAAATCATTCAAAAGTTATCTAGCGCCAATATAGTGATTGTGCCAAATTCTATATTAAAGGACCAAAAAGTGTGCATCATGTGCGAAAGACTTTTATTTATGAATTTATAAAAAAAATGATTTCGCCAATATTTTAATTGCTTCCTGATTTATCATGAAAAAACTAAAAATTGTGATTTTAGAAAAAAAAATATTTTCCCAACCATTGACGCTTTTTCAATCAAACTTGGTAACTTTATGCTTTTGACCACTCCGAGATTTCAAACTGCGATAGTCAACTTTTTTATTTCTTATACTTAACTTTTCTCTAATTTAATTTACCTTGTATCTTTAACCGTTCCCAATGGTGAACATCGAAAAAATCGCCACCCTGTACATTGTATGTGTATGGAAAAAATAGATTTATTAATATTGTATAGAAAAGTAGCTTTTGAATTTCCTATAAATATTTGAAAGATAGTTCCTCGAATAATAATGAAAAAATCCACCTTTATTACCTTTCATAGAATTGTTCACTAATTTGAAATACTGAATACTGCGTCAGTATAATATCATAATAATGCTAGCTATTATACATGACATATTTCGTCAAAAATAAGCAATATTTGTTATTAACACCGTTAAAAATAATAGCCAAAAGCATTATCGGCTTAAAAATTTTCGACTTTTTTTCGTTGACGTAAATCCCTCTGCCGGCGTATAATTAGTTTACATGACTGTCAACACAACATTTTGTTTTTGTTTGTAGCGCTACGTTTTGGACACACGTTTTTTTATTGTAATATCAAAAACGGAGTACAGGACCAGCATATTTTGATATTCTAAGTCTAGATTTTATTAGGTACTGTTTTTATCGTTTTACTCAAATTTGCGTTTTAATAACGTTACAAAACTGTTTTCTGAGTTGGCGAAATAAATATTTTCTATTCCATAGTCTATTTCATATTCTATTCCATATTCTATTCTTCGTGTTTTTAAGTTGAACAGGTCTGACCTAGAAAATGAAAACAACTTTCTGTTTTGTTGACGCCTGTTTCAAAGATCAGTTTTTCCATTATTTGGTGCACGTTCAGTGCAAACTTCGAACAAAAAACACAATACTAGAGTTGACAGCCGCTACTGCAGAGCAAGTTCTATTACACAGTAAACACGTCTATTCGTTTTGCATTCTTTCGAAGCCTTTTGTTACGTAACAATGTAATGCGTGACGTCATTATCTGAACAAGTCGATTAGGTAAGCATAACACGTCTGAGAAAATCATTCAAAACGTCAAGACTACAGATCAATCAAACTAAGGTGTACAGGTCAAAAAAACAACGTATTTGGTACAATGAACTATCTCTAAAGAACATCGCTCGTTAGGAACGATATTCCTCTCATTATTTCTTTGTTTATGTGAACTGCAAGTAGAAGAAGTACTACAACTTCCACTAAACAGTAAACACATTCCGTAGTCTTTTTCTCTTGTATGAAATAAAAATCTCGTCGTGCGTTTCGATAACCAATTTTGCATTATCAACAATGTGATCAAGAAACTAAATTAATCATACTTCGAGGGTATTTAACATTTTAATGGCGGATTTATGGTAGTGTAGATTAGCAGGGCTTGCTTAAATTAATGCATTGTTATATATGCGAGCGTACACAACGAAGCAGTGAGTGTAGCAGGAATAAGCGCTGTTACATGAGCTGGTAGATTCAAGAATGTATCTCACCATTCTTTCAGCGCGCTGACTACTACAATCAACGTATGACAACTGCCAAATGGCCGTTACAAGTTTCGCAGTGGATGTGACTAGTTTAATAATTGAAATTTTGCCAATTTTTATTTAATTTGTTTTGAGTTTTTTTTAAGACGTATTTAAAAGTGTTAGGTTCCATACGTAAATATTCAAAAAGTAGGTTTGGGTAAAATTTTAATTCTTGGTATAAATGATGAAATTCGCCATGTTTAGATCGTTTTCTATTAATAGGGTAGGCATGAGAGCTCCTACCCAAATTTGTATTTAAAATATACCACTTTGTAGCAGAAGAACACAAATATTCGTCTTCGTTATCTGACATTTCAAACGCGATTTAAGGTTGTATCAATGCTAGTATCAAAGCTTCGTTGTGCAAACCTATAAGCGCTTATAATTTCAGCCACCATCTACCATACATGCTTCCATCTAGAATCCCAACTGCGTACTGCACGTACCTTTAGTCTGCTGAAATCTAACTCCGGATGCACAACTAAGATAAAAGTCATTGTCTTTAGATATGTTGGTCTGTAGTTTTTTTAATAGTTCGGTCCTGTGAGACTATATCTGTGTATACTTGTATAGGTATACATTTTGTACTAGAACTGGAATGCAATAGGACAGAACAATAATGAAATCAGCAGCAATCAGCAGCAGGCATCTGAACTGAAGTGGATGGGCCACCGTTAGACCGCTGCTAACTCAATAATCAACAGTTCGTCTAACTTGCTCTGCAGCTTTTACTTAACTTGTATAACAACACCGCACTAATTCTTGTCAACGTCCACTGATGCCATATGTCGCCCTCCTCCATTCTACAAATCTACACATCTATCTCTGTCTTACACATTGTAATGATGCGAGCTATTCATTTCATTGTTTTTAAGAGGACTGCTTACTTTCAGCAGAAATTGTTTTTGGGTATCTTAAGCTATTTAATTTTTTTTTGAGCTAGATTACCCTCCTACGAAGCTCCCACTTATACAATTGTGAATTGAGATTGTTCTATAGCATAACAGTTCTACTCTCAATCGGATCAATCTGGAGGTGAGATATAAGTTTCGTAATAATCGATGCTATCATTTTTTTTCTAGACATTGTATTGTTTTAATTGAATTATTCTTTTGTTATTTTTACCTCTTACTTGATTCTATTTGGATATGAAAAAAATGTTTTTTTTTATTAGTGACACAAGTCTTTATATGGACCATATTTAATAAAGAATTTGTAACTCTGGTTGTTAACTTTTCCTTTATTGATTAGTGTAACTAAAAACATATTATTAAAATGGCGGCCAAACTTTTCCATGAAGATTTCAACTTCTAAGAACGCTTTTAACCGGTAGAACAGCTATGCAAATAGCTCATTATAGCTGTACGATCAAACATGCAAATAATAATTGAGATAAATCGACGTTACACTGAAGTTTTGATTTCTTGTCTGTATTTGACTGATGATTACTCCAGTAATTACAGTACTCATCCTTCAAATTAATTTATTAACCTGCACATATTTCCCGTGTAAGATGCACGTTGTGACAGGAGTGACATAGACGTTGGAGAGCCGAGAGATAGATTAGATCTTTTTTTCGCAAATACCTAAAAGCTGTAAAATAAGTCATAAAAACAATCGCGGTAAAAAATTCAAATAGAATTACAAGTCGTCAAGCGAATATAAATATCTGTCAATAAGTTTTTTAAATACCTTTGAAGTAGAGGCAGGGGCAGATGTTGAAAGTCACATGGTATTTTATTCTAAATATCCACCAAGCTGACAATTTTACGATACATAAATTGTACTTGTATTTCGACTAGCCACTAGGGTTTGTGCAGGTTGCCAGCTTGTCTTATAGTACTACGATTATGAAAATTAGTGTTGCCATCTAGACAAGACAAGACAAGACTTTCGAAGTCTTGTTTTGTCTTGAAATATCAAAACAAGACTTCACTTAAGTCTTGTCTTGAAATATCAAGACTTCACTAAGTCTAAGTCTAGATTAAAAAACTCTTGTCTTGTCTAATATCAAAACTCTAGATTATTTTCAAGAGTCCAGATTAACCGAATGGTTTACTTTACCTACTACTACTTAGTTTATCTAGAGTTCTGGCAAGAGTCTTGATCTAGATAAAGCAAGTCTTGTCTTGTCTTGAAAATCTAGACAAGACAAGAGTCTAGAAAGTCTAGATCTAGACGGCAACACTAATGAAAATTTCAATGAAATTTGTCAGAAAGTCCTAATACGATACCTAGACGATATTAATATTACACTATGGGTACAAAATTGTGTATATTTCCAAAACAACTGATTCAGTTTGTACCAAAATTAAATTAAATCGGTGTATTTTTGCAGAAGTTTCTGTGAACGAAAGGCATTTCGCAGACACACGCACGTACATTCACCATGCGGAAAACTGTTTGAGGGTAGTACACTCAGAATTTTACCTTATCTCGAACATGATTTTTCGACCATGTCACCACATTTTAATTTCCATACTGAATATTCTATTTTATTTATTGTGGATTATAGACGCGTAGACAACTTAGGTCATTAGCGTCTTAAATACAACAAATATCATAATATATCACTTAAAAACTAAATAACATCACAAAACATCCATTAGCAGAGGTGGGATTCGAACCCACGACAGTCTGTCCATACTGAATAAGTAAATATTGCAGCTCTTATATCAAAATCAAAGTAATGCATTCACTGCTCTTCATATAAAAGGTGTTAGGAACACCACTATCCGATCTTTAAATATAATAAATGCATTCCTGAATGAAATACTCGAATCATATTTCTATAGTTGATTGAAAATATTCCCCTATGAATATTGAAGTACGCTGTCTTTTATTGTGGTTCAAAATAAAAACATAGATGATAGATCCATTTTCGCAAAAGGCTGACGTCTCATCTTGCTAGAGAATACACCACATAACGTACGTAATTGCGTTCCAGTTTTATTTCGAACAATGGAAACGTCCCGGATTCCTAGACACGTCGTCGCAGGTAATATTAAGGGAGCGACATACTCGCTGCTATTTTTAATTATTAATATCCACGACTTCGCTCGCGTTGACGCCTGGAAACTGAAATTCTCGTTGAAAGTAATAGACCGAGAGCTAGTGACAATTTTTTGCTGTTATTTATTCAAGGCCTTATTTTTGTGAAGATGTTGAGGGAGGCATATTAACGTACCCTGAGTAAGGTTGCCGTCTACACAAGACAAGACAAGACTTCACTTAAGTCTTGTCTTGAAATATCAAGACTTCACTAAGTCTAAGTCTCTTGTCTCGTCTAATATCAAGACTGAAGATTATTTTCAAGAGTCTAGATTAACCGAGTGGTTTACTTTACTTACTGCTACTTAGTTTATCTAGACTCTTGAAAATTGTCTAGAGTTTTGGCAAGTCTTGATCTAGATGAAGGTCTTGTCTTGTCTTGAAAATTTCTAGACAAGACAAGGCAAGAGTCTAGAAAGTCTAGATCTAGACGGCAACACTACTTTCGAGTGTGTCGCTCCCTTAATATTACCTGCGACGACGTGTCTAGGAATCCGGGACGTTTCTATTGTTCGAAATAAAACTGGTACACAATTACGTACGTTATGTGGTGTATTCTCAAGCAAGATGAGACATCAGCCTTTTGCGAAAATGAAACTATCATCTATGTCACCACTCACTCACTCACTCACTTACTTATTTTTTTAGGTGTATATACCCCAGTTATGATCATCAAAAATTTATGGTACTTCCCGTAATCCTAGAAAGCTGAAATTTGGTACGAAGGCTGGGTTTCGCGTACAAGTAACGAGAATATTCAAACGTCTGTGATTTTTCCCTTCCAACTCCAAAAAGTGGGGATAGAGGACAGTGTGGTCCAGTGGTTAGAGTCGTGGCCTCTGGATTAGACTGTGGTGGGTTCGAATCCCGTCTCCGCTCATGGATGTTCTGGATCTCCAGGACTAAAAAAAAGCAAAAAACTTCAGATTGAACTGAAACTTTGCACACTTATCAAGAACCGATGACAATACAATAATTCAATAAGTTTGTCCCATTATCCTGACCAGGATCTCCAGGACTAAAAAGCAAAAAAAAATTATAATTTAGAAAAACTAAAAAATACGGTTTAATGGTAAACTGAACTAAAAAGTAAAAAATAATTTTTATTGTAAAAAAGTGTGGGGTGCTTTGTACCATATTTTCATACTTTATAACAACAGATATCGAGCATCCCACGCTTTTTTACAAAAAAAATTATTTTTTACTTTTTAGTTAAGTTTACCATTAAAGCGTGTTTTTTAGCTTTTTTTAAATTATAATTTTTAACTTCCCACTGGAAGTTATTGTAATGGGTCCGAAAATCGAAATCAAAAAGGAAAAAAAATTTTTATATTTCAAGGTCACTACACTATTTTTACACTACTTTTAGAAAGATGTCTGTGTGTGTGTGTGTGTGTGTGTGTGTGTACGTACGTACGTACGTACGTACGTACGTACGTATGTGTCCATTTCTTTCTAAGACGAAATCTCGAGAACGAAAAATGATATCGACTACGTTGGGGTGCCAATCGACGCGTATTAACGTAAATATGATCTGAAAGGAATTTTTTTAAAATCGGTTCAGCCGTTCTTTTTTCTTAACCAAATAACCTCCAAAAAAGTAGATTTTACGCAATATCTCGCGAATAAAAAATTATATCGACTTCGTAAGGGTGTCAATCGAGGCGTGTTAACGTCATTTTGATCCGACATAAATTTTATAAAAATCGGTTCAGCCGTTTTTTTTTTTTTTTTTTTTTTTTTTAATTATTGATGTTTTGATGATTAAAATGATTACTTTTTTGTGTAATATCTAATTTAATTATTATTATTAAATATTTATCAAACTGGGAAGTTCGTCGTGTGGACCTCAAGGGTCGCACTTTAGTCCTAATAAACGACCCACCTCACGGCTTGTTTACTTTTTAGTTCAGTTTACCATTAAAGCGTGTTTTTTAGTTTTTTTAAACTATAATTTTTTTATGTGCGATACTGACGCCCTAAGTACGTGCCTTTCGCGTCTGTGTGGTCATACAGTCGGGTTTCGTATACACAAACTGATGAATTAATTTTAGATACAAATCGTTAATACGATTTGTTTAATTAGTGTAAAATTGGATTTACCTGGAGATGATTCACCACTTCTCAATGTAAAACGATTTGGTTGTTTATAATAATTATAGATTCAATTTAATTTTCCATTACAAAAAACAAGAAAATAACGTCTCATTGTATTTTTTATTATATTCAAGAAGATATGAAAGAAGATTGTATTCATTGTAAACGAGGTGATATAAAAATATGAATGATGTTTACACACATTTCGCTGTTGGACATCGAATATGTCTACCTCAAGTTATCACCATTGCCATTTATCAGTTTGTAGGTACATATCATCCTATTATAGAAACAGCGTATTGTTCAAAGTACGTCAAAAATTCAGACAATACGTTACGTGTACTATTGAGATAAGAAAGTTAAGGAGGGGTACCCTTCTGTTATACAGTGCGTTCCACTGACTTTTCTATGTATAGGGTACTACAGAAGACTTCTTTTTAAGGGGAGGGTAAGGTTAATTCGTACAAAAAAGGCACATTTTTGTGAATTTTTTTCGACAACACAGTTAAAATCTATTTATTAAAACCAATGGGACATCAAAGTATAACATTTGAAGAATATTTTGTAAAATTTTAATGAAGAAATATTGAAAAATATGGCTATGGCAGCAATTATTTGGAAGCGTCTCAGAAAAAAGTAGAATTGCGGTGCCCCTCATAACTCGGTGCTGGATCATCTGAAATCAAAAAGGAAATTTTGTCGTTAGATAATCGCTTTCCCCAGGTAACGCTGGAAGGGTTTTTCGAAATTTCAATTTTTCAATTTTTGGGAACACTTTTTTTTTGCAAAAATCGCGTTTTTCACTTCGAAGTGTTCCCAAAAATTGAAAAATTGAAATTCCGAAAAACCCTTCCTGCGTTACCTGGGAAAGCGATTATCTAACGACAAAAATTTCCTTTTTGCTTTCAGATGATCCAGCACCGAGTTATGAGGGGCACCGCAATTCTACTTTTTTCTGAGACGCTTCCAAATAATTGCTGCCATAGCCGTATTTTTCAATATTTCTTTATGAAAATTTTACATAATATTCTTCAAATGTTATACTTTGATGTCCCATTGGTTTTAATAAATAGATTTTAACTGTGTTGTCGAAAAAAATTCACTAAAATGTGCCTTTTTTTGTACGAATTAACCTTACCCTCCCCTTAAATGCGCGACTATGAGGCTTTAAGAGACGTAAACGCTTCCCCTTCTCTAAAGTCGATTCTCATTCCAAATTCAACATAAATACGCATTTGAAATGTCTAGAAAAAAATTATGTGCGTCGTGACACTCGGAGGAAGTGTAACTTCTTACGCAATACTCAAAAATTACACAGTAAAATTTAGTTGACCGTCAAGTTTACACTACACACTACAGGAGTGAAACTTACTTAGCAAAATCTACGTCTATAAATTTATTTATTTTATTTATTGTACATTATAGACGCGTCGACAACTTAGGTCTTTAGCGTTTTGATTACATTAAATAACAATTAACTTAAAACTATATGACATCAAAAACATCCATGAGTGGAGGCAGGATTCGATGCACGACAGTCTGATCCAAAGGCTACGCTAACCACTGAACCACACTACATCTATAAATGTTATGAATTGACATTTACAGAAAAATGTAAAATCTATTATATGTTAGATGAGCACGTCCGTCATCTCCACCTCTCCACAAAGACTGCAGCCCTGATGGCGACATATGCTACCATATTCTGGCATGCCATTAAAATCACTTTAACCAAAACATGGTGGAAACGTATCACGTGATTCCATTACCCAATAAAAAAGAGAACGCTGTATAGTTCGGCAAAGTTCGCATGACAAAAACAAGCAATAAAAAACTCGGGTCGCAGTGCCAAAACCCTGCCGACAATATAGTGTATTTGCTAATACTGGCATTGTGGCTTTATTATGTGAACTTATGTTTGTTTTTGAACAAAATAAAAAATTTAACCCCTTAATACATCCCTTAAAATAATATTTTTTTTCTTAATTTCAATATTTTTATCAATGCAACCTCGGTACCAAATTAAATACACCCTTCAGTAAGTAAAACATTATCCGCAACCTAGTGTTTTCATAAAATTTGTAAGTCCGGTCCTGTCGGGCCGATTTTATTAAAATTTTAGCAGCACATTTTAATCTCTATTAAAGAGTTAAATTTCAATTTTGAAACAATTCTGACAATTTTTTCGGTATTTTTGGGCCCAAAAACTTTTTGGAACCCCTAAATACAACCCTTAAAATGGTCCGATCGGGCCCATTTTAAATAGGCTTCGTGCGGTGATGGATTCCAACGTGCCTACCAAATTTCGTTAAAATCAATTAACTCTTTCGAAAGTTATTGCCCGCACACATATATATATATATATATATAAATATGTATATATTATAACTTTACTATTCTGTCTTGAGTTTTAAAACTCTTTTGGTGAACAGTTATTTATTTTTTCTGAATTTAATCAGTGCGCGACTAGCTCATGCGGCGCTGGGACGTGAGTCCACGGTTCACCATTTGAATTGATGTTATAAAAAAATTGCCCAAGTTTGGGCTTGAAAATCCGACCACCGACCACTTAATACCAAAATATTTTATCTGTTAAAAAAAAATCCACCACCTACCACTCGACACGTAAACAAACACAAAAAGTTACGTAAATTGAAAAATAACCGTACACTCAAAAACATGAGCCGCTAATTTCGTAAACCTCAATTTAAACGGTAACTTAAACGGTAACTTAAAGACAAAGAAATACACTAAACCTGTGGATAATAAAATCACTTGGAAACTATTGGCAGTATCCAGAACTAAACCGACTACAAAGTTGGAAAGGGCGCCAGGACAACTGGACACACACGTACTCACAGGTCGTCCGAACCTGTGGAAATAAGCAATAAAATATCCACAAGGCCTAAAAGCCGTGGACTACTGAGACTAGTATTAAGGAAGATTTCTTCCGGATCAAAATCCAGAAACAATATCCGGGAAGTAAACCCAGCCAGGACCAGCAGTCCAAAAGTAAACGTAAAACATACACAACAAAAAAACATACAACGTAGATCGATCACGGAACGCTAAAAAGAAAATACAAAAATCAAAACGTTAGCTCAAAGAGAACGGTATTGCCAAAAAAAACAAAACACTAAAATCGGGACGACACCTCATTATATTCGGCAATCGTAACAGGGCGTAATGCGACATAGCAATTATTTCACACTTAAACATAACAGCTAAAAAGTTTGAGAACGGGAGATCTCGTAACAAAAGTTTCACAAATCGAAACACAAAAAGCAAGCTTTAATTATTTTTGTTGACGCCACTAAATCAATACGTTAAATTTTCGGTAATTAAACAATAAATCGGTACCAAAAAAAACATAAAAACACGGAGGAAATATCAGTACGTTAAACCATAAATCGGTATATTAATCTTCGGGACGTAGAATACTAGATCGATACGTTAAATTTTGATACAGTAAACGCTAAATCATTATGCTAAATTTCAGAACGTAAATGATAAATCGATACATTATATTTCGAGACGTGAAAATAAAGCCTGGACAAAACCAGAATTCGAGACGGATACGTTACATAAGCTTATTATAAACGCAACTATATTGAAATTAACCATCACTTGGCGAAACGATAAATTAGGTAATAATCCTTCATTATTCCTTGCAACAATCCTTCCTAAACTAATCAGCTAGCGAAGTACCTAACACGTCCACAGCAACGAACCAAAATCCAGGAAAGCAGCGGTTTATAATCGGGAATTTTGGGTTAGATAGGGTAGGAATTAAATTCACTGCACAGTAAAAACTGTATGTTATACGACAATTGCCAATTCCTAACACACATCCAAGACAAATTCACTACACTCCAGGAATTAGTAATTCATTCTTATTATCTAGAGTTCGCCAAAATAACGTTAAAATGCATCGTTTCGTGATATCAAAAATCATTCGTCCAGCCGCTGTATCAATAGCTCCATCACCTAGCTATCGTCTCCTCGTTCTGTCCACGTACAAAAGTCTACACAATTATACCGTCGATTTGTTCGCAGCACGATTTGCGTTCTCCCTTACACACACAATAAAAATAGTACGTATCTCACTAACACATGGGAAATATAGGACAAGCGCTTGTCACAGGCGGCGTTCAAACAGTCCGTACACTTCGTCGCTGATGTCATGTTCAAAACTCGCAAACCATGGATTCAACTTGCCATCAAAAGTTACAATGTTAAAATTTTAAAATTGAATTTTTAACCACGGGCTTGAAAATAATTTTTCTCTGGGGTCCACGGAAGGCAATGTATACTAACCACTTGCGAATTCCTTAACTGTATTCGTCATTGGTTTTTAACAAAACTAATTGACGTAAATGATGCATAAATTCAAATCTTAATAAAAACAAAAGTTATACTAGCGGTTACCTGCGTATTAACCCTGTTATAATATATACATACATATATAAACATTTTCAAAAATGGTGCCAAAGTGTTCAGGAGGCTATGAAACGTCGAGAAATTTTGGTCCGACCCCTAGGTCCCGCCATCCGACCGACGCCAATAGTGTATGTGCCATATGGCAAATACACTAATAACTCGTACTTATGTTAAAAATGTTATTTATTGAGCGAACTGCACCAGTTCTTCTTCAAAACCCTAATAATTGTTAGCTATTGTTAATATGATTTGAAACGTCCCAATAATATTATTAACATATTATTGTTTATTATATTATAGTGATACGCAAGAAATTTGGAGATATAAAATAATCAATACGACGAAATCCTTTTCAAAACAAATTTTTTTAATTTTAATTCATAAAAACATGAGCGTTTTCAGACCTTCGTCCATCATCAGATATCTGTCAAAAACATTTAAAATTTTTAAAATCCCATTAACACATTGTGTGTTTGATTCCAATCTATTATTTGAACTAAAATTATATTTAGATTTTATAATTCACTGTCACTTGGACTTAATAAAATTAAGAAATACACTTCCGAAGTTATTAAATTTTGTTAAATTAAATTTATAAACGTCATATTATGTGAGCATCATTGTTCGATCATATCTTAAATTATACTGATATACGTTTCTTTTAAATGTTGCCACTATGGTTATAGTCTTGTGGCGACAGCGCTGTACAAGAAACAGCATTATTCACAAGGCCACTGAGCAAGGTGCAAACGACAACCACTACACTTTCCACGCTAGTCCAGCTAGTCTCAATAAATTATAAGTTGAACCGCAAATTTGACAATACTGAATAATATTATAAACTTCAACGCAATCAGCTGTTGATTGATGTATTTGTGTTTAATTTATTTGCTTGATAACGGTCGTATGCGTACCTTCTTTACTACATCCATCTTTTGCACGAATAAATTTACATTGTAACCAAACAATAGGTAAGTTATATAAGAGGCGGTTTGATATTTAGCATATAGTTTCAATGACATTGTAATCTAGATGCTCTTCGAAATTAAAAAAAACGTGTAAATTTTAATTGCATCGTCAGAAAATCAAGCGAGCACAATTTCGCAGTAAAGTATATTTATATTTTAGGAGTTTTTTTTTGTATTCGAGAATTTTTACCTGTTCAGACTATTTATGATAATACTCCGAATATACATTATATAGGACAGCCCGACGTTAAGGAGTTCTATTTTAAAGCTTGTTTGCGAATGTTAGTGTCCATATGTCTTCTCAATATACACCGGATTTTAAGATCACAAGACAAAAAAATGTCACATTTATTATACGGTAAGCATAGTAAATAGTAGTAAAAACTTACTACTTATTCCTCAATATGTACTAGAGTATGAGAAACTAGTGTCGTTCATTGAAAATGCGTCAGATTACGTACCGAGTCGAGATTGACCGAAAATCTACGTTCGATTTTATATTTGTCGTAATCGTCTTAGTCGAAAATCAACATTCTTTATTGAGCGTCGTCTCTCGTTAAATTACTTACTCTTTGCAACTGCGGCGGCCGTACGTTTCGTATAGTTCGCAAGCAGACACAAAACAAACCCAATCGACACATTTATCATCGGGAACGTATCGCGCGTGTCGAACGCGACGGATTTATACTACCTATAGTACCTATTACATTATACCTATACCGCCTCGATATGAGATACCGTTGTTTACAAAAACTACGTAACATATCCGCAATTCGAGACATATCAAGCCAACCGAACCTACAGTATAATACAAATCCTTCTATTTAATTCTCGATCTATACCCTGATTAAATCAGTCCTTTAAGTAAAGCAGGATGCGCACTGAATAAACTCGATTGCGCTCAGAACAGTGCGAAAATTTTTTAGATTAGCTAAGCTAGGATTGCCCTTCATGATTTAGCGTGATTCCCATTTTAAAATTGCCAGTGTCAAAATAAAGTGAAGGAAAAAATCATTTTATAATAACCATAGTCACAGTCAGGAATCTAACCTGAATAAAATTTTCAATTGCAAAACAGTCGTATAAATCTATTTAATAAAAGTTTTTTATTACTGTCAAAACGAGAATAACAAAATAAAAATAGTACTAAATAAATCGACTTATTTTAAAAGGCAGACCGGTAGTTAAAATATCCTGAAAGTGGACAACGTATTTTCCATGCTTGAGATATTATCCAGATAACAATAAAGGAATGCTGGCTCAGTATTTTGTCCGTTTATTATATATTTGGTATATAATATGTAACTATATCTGTGGTCACAACTCAAAATGGCTTATGTGGATTTTTTGACAAAATATGAAATATAATTTGACCCTTCTATACGAATATATTGTAACACTGGTCGAATTATTTATTTTTGCTGCTACAATTCAAATCGAGAACGACGAACTGAACAAGCATTCACCAGTGTATTTTAAGTGTTTCGAAAAGCCATATTTGCAAAATTATTCAAATTTATATTATACGTAGATGAATGAGTTTCATCAGCACGTCGTTAGCAACGCTCGTGTAGTAGAAAGTCATCTCAAGATAAATGATCGACAGTGCTGCTCTTTCCATTAAAATAAAATTGTGAAAAGTGATTTTTGACCTAAATTAGTACATACCACTCCTTACTTGTATAATAAAACTAACATAGTCTAGTCAACGAATGATAAAATGGTACCATTTTTAAGGAAATTTAATTCTATGCGACTTTTTTTTTGTAAAATGAAAGGTTGCGGCGCTAGAGAGAAAAGTTCGGCAAAAAATGTGGTACGAAAAATGTTTTTTCGAAAATTAGCGATTTTTAGAAGCTTGTAACTCGTTAACGGTTGAAGATAGAAAAAAACCTAAAATATAGAAAATGCAGGAAATTTTGTCAGCTACAATTTTTATGCATAAAATGTTTTTGTAGGACCGACTTTTTTCAAGATAAACGCGAAAAAGCAAAAACCTTTTAAGTGCTACCTCCTCTTGCGCCCACCCGAGGGTCAAGGACTTTTAATACGTTTTTTAATTAACCAGTCAAAACAAAGTCCCGAAGTCGGTTTTTGCGCTTATTGACATTCCGGCTAGACCCCTCTTTAGAGCACTCATTGACTGAGCTAACAGTAAAGACAAGCTTATAATTTTTATATTTACAGATTTACTTCAGCTTTAGCAAATGCTTCAAATATTTCAACACGAATAAATTACTAAAAATTCGTCATAAGCCACTTAGCCTTGTAATCACAGCCTCTATCTATGTACAATATAGCAATGGGCTGCTTCCCCTCTTTGGCACACGTAAGAACAGTAAATATTTCCACGTTCCAATTTAAGCCGGGCAAAGGTACGTACACATAAAGGAATTTATTTCCCCGCAAAACCAACTACATATTACATAACTCCAGAGTCTGCGCGTCTATTGAGTCCAAACTATTTTAAACTTTTCATTTCCAATAACCTATGAATCTAACACATCTTTCAATCATTCTAAAAAAACAAACATATTATGACAACAATATTTATAAAGGGTGATAAGAAGCATACGGTTCTCTACAGTCGGGTTGTTGAAAGATCAACTAAACTATATTCAGTTTTATCCTTTAATAATTTTTAGTATCTTTAGTTTTAGTTTTATGATTACCTTATTTAATCCGTAAAGGTAAATTTTCTGTGATAAAAAAAACTACTTGGATGAGTTCTTTTTGATGTGAAACATCTTATGTCGGGCAGTGAACAGCCGCGTGAGGGGAAATATGTAACGAAATGTTTGGTCCGCTCCTTCGCTGCTGTTCTCCCCACCACTGTGGCACTCTCTCTCTCTCTCTCGGCTTCCGCGCGCTCGGGCAACCGCGTGTGTTACAGTATATAGGATGACGTTAGTAGTTAGTTGCTGCTTTTGAAAAAATATATACTACTACATAGAGAATACCACCGAGTTCAATAACGTTTTCTTTGATGTTTCACATCTGTCGGGGGTCCCGAGACCCACCCTTTTTTTCCGAAAAATTTTTAAGCTACGTATCATCAAACCGAGTGGAGTTTGGGGAGAAGATGACCTCCGAATGAAGTAGTGAGTAATTAAATGCTGGACTCGACTCGCAAAAGAAAGTCCGTCCGAAAGACAATCAAGCGAATTGCACATTAATCTTTTTCAGTATGTAAATTTTTTCTCTTTGCATTGCATACCCAACTCTGTTCGAAGCTGGTGTCATTTCGATCTTATGCTCGGTTTTTGGTACGCTAAATCTTCTGTAAAAATTGATTTAGCGTTAAAAGACAATTCAAAACCTGCTTTAAATCTTGAAAGTCAACGTAGCGCTAAAAATTTAAATCTACTTTGAAACTTTAAAGTCTATAGATTTAGCGTTGAAAGACAATTCAAAATCTACTTTAAATCTTGAAAGTCGACGTAGCGCTAAAAATTTAAATCTACTTTGAAACTTTAAAGTCTATAGATTTAGCGTTGAAAGACAATTCAAAATCTACTTTAAATCTTGAAAGTCGACGTAGCGCTAAAAATTTAAATCTACTTTGAAATTTTAAAGGAGATTTAGCGTTGAAAGACAATTCAAAATCTACTTTAAATCTTGAAAGTCGACGTAGCGCTAAAAATTTAAATCTACTTTGAAACTTTAAAGTAGATTTAGCGTTGAAAGACAATGCCAAATCTCCTTTGATATTTGAAAGTAGATTTTACGTTGAAAGGCACATCAGAAACCGACCATTATTCTTGGAGATCGAGCAGCCTCTATAAATGATGTTCCTTTGTTAAACAAATAAAGTAAATAAATTGACGTTTATTACCATGGTAGCCGTAAATTGTCAATCGTTATTTTTACAAGCTTTTATTTAACTTGCAATGTATGTTAGTTCAAATTGGAGTTTCATGCTTTCACGGCCGGTAGCAAGTGTTTCCGGGCTAGGTAGCCGTGGTCTAATGGATTTTACTCCATACGTTTCGCCCAAAGCTTCGGCAAGAAGATCAAATCGTATTTCCAATCGCCGCTGAAGATGCCCAACGGAGCTTTGGGCGAAACGTACGGAGTAAAATCCATTAGACCACGGCTACTTAGCCCGGAAACACTTGCTACCAAGTATGTTAGTTTGTTTGTTTGTGTGTTTGTTTAGGTCAAATCTTGTAAGTCAATTCTGAACGACTTCCACGTATCCGATCGATTTGAAATTTTGTACACATATGTATTCCCGATGACAATACATAAATAAATCGTTTTTTTAGAAATAAATTCAATCCCTAAGGGGTTTAAACGGAGATGTAGGGTTTATTTGAATAATCAACGCCCAGGCCAAATCGCTGAAGCTGGAAACTTGAAATTTGGACAGTTGGTTCCTTTTCTGACGTAAGCATCCACTAAGAAAGGATTTTTAGAAATTCAACCCCTACGGGTGTCGAAGGGGGGTAAAATTTTGAAAGACTAAAATGAACAAAATTAGTAAAAAAAACTTTTTAGAGACAAGCTTTTATTTAAATGCACTAAAAAGCAAAAAATAATTTTGATAATTTAGGTTCATAATTATAAAAGCGTGAGTCGTGACTATCATAGAGTTCACGACCCATGCTTTTATAATTATGAACCTAAATTATTAAAAATTATTTTTTCCTTTTTAGTGCATTTAAATAAAAGCTTGTCTCTAAAAAGTTCTGTTTACTAATATTTTTAATATAGGATAGATGCAATTCAAATGAAGTTTCGGTAACAAACTAAAAAGCTTTCGCTATAAATAACACGGCACGAGACGTCACTGACGTTTTATAAGTATCAATGTATTTGTATTAACTTCAAAGGAAACGTAATAACAGAAACCCGGCAGATATTTTATTGTTGTAGCTTTATTAAAAGCTCTGTGCATTTAAACTTGTCGATAAAGTTGTAGCTGAACCACAAACTGTTTTGTCTTTGTGCTTATGTAATATATATACCAACAATCTCGCAAGTCGCAGTTTTTTCTACTATTAGGAAAGGGTTTGCAAATTAAATTACATAAATCAGCGAATAAATTCAAATTTTTAGTCGTTTAAGACTACTAACTCGTCCATGTGGTTTGAAAGCTGAAAGCTTTGAAGTAAATAAAAAGTTAAATAAAAGCCGTTTTACATTTAGAATTCAGTTTAACAACCGTTAATAAAATCTACTTTCATTTCACTAATATGAAATATCGGTAGACTACGTAATCTTAAAGTAGCTTTTATTATTCTTTTATATCATTGACATTAATAAATATAACTACACTGTGTTCAAAAATGTTTTTTGAATTTAATTTTTCAAATCTACACATGAAAGCTAAAAAATATAAACTTTATTGCGCTTTTTGTAACCTTGGTAACCAATGTGTAACGTGTGTATTTTCAATTTAAAGTTCGATGAAGAACAAAATAAATAAAATTATTGAAAAGAACATTACATTTTAACCATTGGTTACCAAGGTTACAAAAAGCGGAGCGGGTGATTTTCAAGAAGCTGCAGTGCGCTTACCATTAGTACCACAGAAAAGTTGTGGGAATGAAAATTGTAGGAAATGTAATCCTCTTTAAATCATTACATATTGAAAGAATTGCTTAAATCGACCGTTTCTGAGAGATTTCGAAAAAAGCAAAAAAGGTGGTAAAATTTCGTGGTTTTTCGGCTCTCCCCACGTTAGCACAGGGTTCTCGAGATCGAAAAATCAGATTCTACTCCACAGAGTACCCTCAAACAACATACCAAAATATTATTAACTTCGGAATACTTTCCAGCTAAAAAGTACCTGACTGCTGGCTAATACCTATTGATTTTTATCTTTTTTAGTATTCCGTATAGACTGCATACCAGAACACATAGAATTCACTCGATGTCTGTCTGTCCGTATAAATAAATAAATAAATACTTTATTCAAACCGGGACTGACAATGAATCAGTATGAGTAATATCATTTATGTACAAATTTAAAACAAATATAAAATTAGTAAAATTTTATGGTGCCTCCACACAATCGGCCATGATGAGCGATTACAGGCCATCACGATTGTGTGGAGGGCATAATCGCCTGTAATTGTCCATGATTGCCCATGATGGAGCGTGATCGCCTGGATTTTTCGGCCATGATTGCGCGCATTTCCACACGTTCGTCGATCACTCAGTTCATATTTGTTTACGGTATGGTTGTATCCATGTTGACAGATGACAATTCACAATTGGCACGATTGTGTGGACAGATGCGCAATGTAGGTGACATTCATGGCCCATTCTGTGATTGTCCATCATGGCCGATTGTGTGGAGGAGGCATAACAGTAAATTAACAATAAAATAAAAATAACATAATTCAAATTTTTAAAATTAATAAAAAAACAAACAAAATTTAAAATTTAGACCGTTTGACATAACAAGTTTAAATTTAAATAGTTGTATGAAGTATATTACTGGATAATAAATAAATCTAACGACCTATGTTGTCGAACGTCTATAATTCACAATTCATTAATTCATTCAATAACTCAAGTTTTGTTTTGTTTTTGCGAAAACTATTTAAATAGATACAACTACAATAATTATTGTAATAATGCTATCGAACCATGATTGCATCTAAGAAAAGTTTAAAACGATTTTCCAGTCGATAGTATTTGCTTTGTATTATTTTTCTCAACTGCGGTAGCAAAGCTGTTCGATGTACATTTAAATCTAATTACTGTTTACATTTTAAGAATGTAATTTAATTTGAAGAACGGATACAGTTTCGTAATTGGATTCTGTGATTGAATTTTTTCGATAACGTGAAATGTAATCAATGAATATTGACAATTGTTTTTTTTATAATGCAGGTACACGTATGAATATATTTTAATGATTTTTAAATTGATTTTCAAAACTCAAAAGTAAACGAATTTCCGATTTTTTTTTTGTTTTGATTCGTCCCCAGTACCCTCATGAGAATAAACAATCAGTTTCGAATACGATGACAGCTCTCATTTAACCTAAAAAAATGAAAACTGATCAAGGAGGGTTATGTAGCTGCAGATAGTGGAGCTTTGTGTCACTACAGTGAAATTTTACCGAGTCACTCTAGGGGAAATTTGGGGAGAATATCAATAAAGATGTTTACGCATCAATAATTTAAATAATTTGATTGTAATTTACGGTGGAAGAAAAGCCAAATAATAAAGGTTGGATAATACAGCGTGTCCACGAAAGTTCTTTACAAATGGAATTTTTTTTTATTAATTATTGGAGCAAAAATTTTTTTCTGTGGAAAAGTTCTGCTTCGTCCAAAACCTCTAAAACACCAAAGAAAATTTTGGAAGGAGAACTGTTCTTTGTATGGAGAGAGATGGGAGGACATGTTGAATTCTGATTTATAATTCTGAATAAATAATTACTTAGAAGCTAGTTATATTATAATTTTGAATTAAATTTGATTATGTAACTAATTTTGCGAAAATCTTGAATATCACAGATAATTTTTATTTTTAGTAAAATAAAACTTTTTGATTTCTCTCGTATAACTTTAGGCCGAAAAAAATTTTCTTTGGTATTTTAGAGGTTTTGGACGAAGCAGAACATTTCCACAGAAAAAAATTTTTGCTCCAATAATTAATAAAAAAAAATTCCATTTGTAAAGAACTTTCGTGGACACGCTGTATATTGTTGCATTTTAATTTTAAGCTTTTGTTATCAATTTATCTTTAATGCAGAAAAAATGTTATTGACTATTCATCAAGTCCGGTTAATGGGCGAAAGGAGAACGTAGTTGTACTGGGCCTGAATTATATCAATTTTTTTGAACTTTTTGTACAAAAAAGTACAGGCAGTGAAAGCTTCTTTTTAAATTCACTATTAAAAAAAAATGTTTTTTCTAAAACCACAAAACCTTTTTATGAGTAGATATATATTCTAAAATAATTCACCTCCTGATAAATATTTAAAATAAATGTTTTTAAACTTTTTAAGTTTTTTAATAAGAGAACAACGGGGAGCAGAACATAATTTTCTCCGACCCTCAGCTCTTTACGAGCTTGTTATTCATTATAAGGAATTATTCATGGAATATGTAAAATGTCTGCTGAAAAAGCAGCGCAATAAATTCAGATGACAGTAGTAGAATATCCTTTGAGTCACTACACTTTAAGGGGGTTAGTCATATTTATGTATTAAATTGATTTTTAACTGGACACAACATATCTGTTCCTCACAAAAATATTCACTTCATCCAGAAGTTTTAAACGTATCAGTTTAAAGAGTTGTTATCGTATTTCACTTTTTAAAATTCTATATAGCTGTGTATTACTTTTTCGTATTTTGGATACCTACAATCTATATACCACCTGCACTCTTCATCTCAAATGAAGGGAATGGGGAAAAAACAGGATATGTCACATTTTTTTGATTTTTGAGCTGTTAGCGCCATCTGATAGACCGTAAAGGTATTCAGCACTGGGTAAATTGCGGGGTAAAAGAAATAGGTAGGTCACTGTGTATTTTAAAACTTAAAATTATTGGATGGGAAAAGAACAAGGAGTATAATTAACTTTAGATTCAATTTACTCAGTCATTTGTCAGAAGGACATATCTTGTTTTTTCCCCATTCCCTTCAAATTCTTTCCCCTAGTTCTTCATTTGGCTTTTACTCGAACCTTCTAACTTTAAAAATAGTGTCGGGAGAGCCATAATCGATTTTAGGCGAGAGAAAAGGATTTGAGATGAAGACTGCAGGGGGTATTTGTAAATATCAAATGCTCTTAAATATATGTTAAGGCCTTTTTTCAACGACCTTTAGACCACGACCACTCAACCCAAAATCAACTGCAAATTCGTCTTCCATTTATTCTTGCGTTTTCTAAAAAGTTACGATTATTTCGTGTCGTTATACAGGCCGAATCGATTCGATTCAGTTCGCATCTTTTTTAACGTATAGTAAAGTTATAAAATTAGCTTTTATAGTTTTTCCTCAATCAATTTGTTCTACCTGCAAGTCGATCTTCATTCACATGTTTGCACAAGTATATCGCTCTCTTGACGTATTGTTATGCCGTGTCACAGTACAAGTCGACGTTGTTTTATTTCGATCGTAACTCATTTTAATGGACCGTCCGTAGTCCCATAGTCCGTAACGCTAAGCACGTAAGGCCTGCAGGTACTATACGTACACTATACAAGCCACGTGATAGATTAATGCTCATTAAACCCAGAGATATTTATATTTGTTGATGAGGCGGCGTAATAATGCTGCTTTTTAACCCCCACAATTCTGAGTTAGCATTAATATATTATACAGGAAGCATAAGAAAAGGTACACAGTTAATTTAGACAACGAATATTAAAAACTATAGAAAGTTTTTAACAGAATCAATACATCTACTAGGGTGGTCCTTATAAAATGGTCATTTCCGATTAATAATGCTACCATGGACTCAAATATTTTTGGAAGTACTCCACTCACAGTACACTGCATAGTTATCAGACACGTAATAACAACCTGATTTTACTCCCTAAACCAAACTTAAGTCTCTTTTGCAATAGCCCAGAATATTCAGCTTTAAAATTTTTCAACAGTTTTCCTGCTGAGCTGAAGTCACTTCCTTTCCTTAAATTTAAAAGAGAGTTAAAGACTCTTCTAATTAAAACATGTTTGTATTCAGTTAATGAATTTTATTCAATTAATTATAATTATTAAATATTTTTGTACGACGAATCCTGCTCACTGCTATATTGGACAATAAATATATTCTATTCTATTCTAAATAAAAAAATATGTATCCTAAATTCCAGGTCCCTATATCTCAATCCCAACCTTTGCCCCAAAAACCTTCGAATTTTCTCATTTAAATAACACACGAAATTGTGAGGGTGGTAAATAGGTTTTAAGTCTGCTGCGAGAACTTGGCTTGGTGTAATACCGTGCGCCTCTAGACTCTAGAGATCATCGGCAAACAATTTATTATCGCTTATCTGACTCTTCACCCCGCGAAAAACTCCATTTCACGAACACCTTTCGCGAAAATTTTTTGGAAACTTCCCTTGCACCCAACCCTCTTTTCACTTCGTAAAAAACGCCATCGCACGAGTACTCCCCCCCCCCCTGCAGGAAACTCTGCAATCGTTCCAAAGCTAAAAGTACCTACACACGCCGCTAAGTTTGATTAATAAATTGGTTGCCGATGTTCTCTAGAAGCTTGTCTGTGCGCCTAGATAGGAATATCCATTAAACGTATTGTAGCAAACCCCAAGATGTTACGCCGCTGGCGACAATAGAAGCGTCGAGAACAGGTAACAGTGAGGCGTGGAATGATATCGAAGACACGGGTAACCACCGTAATATTCTGGAAAGCGCGCGAGCGTGCTGGGTCAAGCTGCTCGAACTATATAAGCGAAGAATTTGCGAACATAAATACAGTATATAAATAGTTATTGTTTAGTGCTATTGAAGTGTTTCACTTTGTTTGAGAATTACTATCGTGTTGACTGTTAGAATTGACAAATAATTGTTGCTTTGATTGTTATTGAATTATTGTTACATTTTTAATTATTGTAAATAAAATAGTTATTCCACCCACGTAGAAAACAGTTTTGTTACAGTATTTTATAATGTAGGTATTCCGAGTTAACCTGTTAAGAAAACAAGAACCGGATTACTGTAATAACAATATTTTAATCCAAGCTTAGCAATACAAATAAACTAACGATTATATAACTCAACAAAAACATTACATTGGCAGTTCTGCGTTGTTTGCCAAGCGCCATTTCGAAGCTGAAGCAAACTTCAGCGAGTATAACATAAAGTTTAATAAAGCATAAAACCAACGTACTAATCTCCATTCCAGTGTTTTGTGGTGTGACTGTGACGTCATAGCAAATAAATCTAGTCATTAAAATGAAATCTAAAGTGCGAAACTGTTTTTATTATCGGTCTTTCTACACTCTATAATACCGACATGTGTGTGTTTGGGTCTAAACTTTGCATACAGAATGTAACGAGAATATGTAACATATTGTAACAAAACTGTTTTCTACGTGGGCGGAATAACTATTTATTTACAATAATTAAAAATGTAACAACAATTCAATAACAATAAAAGCAACAATTATATGTCAATTCTAACAGTCAACACAATAGTAATTCTCAAACAAAGTGAAACACTTCAATAGCACTGAACCAATAACTATTTACTATACTGTATTTATTTTTCGCAGTTCAACACGACATTTATTCACGACTGACCCCTAATTCCCTCGTAGTTCGCTTATATAGTTCGAGCAGCTTGACCCAGCACACTCGCGCGCTTTCCAGAATATTCTGGCGGTTACTCGTATCTTCGATACCATTCCACGCCTCACCACTGTGACCTGTTCTCGACGCTTCTATGGTAGCCAGCGGCGTAACATCTTAGGGTTTTCTACCTATTGTGGCCAGCGGCGTAACATCTTGGGGTTTGATACAATATTATATTTATTTCTAATTGCCAAAAGAGCAAAGAAACCATATTATGATAAATCATGCTTATAAAAAATCATATAAGTGATGTTAAAGAAAGCATAAAAAAGAGAGGGCAGTGTAGCCTAGTGGATAGCGTACTTGGTACCAGTCTCTAGACTAGACTGTCGTGGATTCGAATCCCACCTGCGCTCATGGATGCCTTGTGATGTTATTTAGTTTTAAGCTAGTTGTTATTTAATGTAATTTAAGACGCTAATGACCTAAGTTGTCGACGCGTCTATAATCTACAATAAATAAATATAAAGATATGGTGCTCCTCTGTGTACTTTTCCCTGGTGCTTTTGTCCTTCCTCCTTGTATTTCCGTTTTTTTTTTTAATTTGTTAAAAAAGAAAAAAGGTACATTCAAAGAACAGGAAGGAAAAAATAAGTCGCATGGCTGACTGTGTGCATGTATTATGAATGCCAAAAAAGCATCTACGAGTAAAAAAAAAATACATAACTGGCAAATATTAGCTACCAAAAAGTTTTTTTTTGTAATATGTAGCTAAACTTATTGTGCTTAATTTAATAATATTTAATAACATGTGATTGAAAATAAATAAAAATTGTTTATGTAGGTATCGTTAAAATTTTAACCCAGATTACTTACTTGCTATAGAATTTACAAGAAAAATTATTGAAATTATTGAAAAACGTATTTAAAAGATAAACTAGAAATTGGGGATTATTCCAAGGTGGGCCAAAGGGTGGACCAAGACAGTTTAAGGTGGGCCATGGACCACCCGCCCACCCTCTAACGACGCCACTGTTGATCAGTATTTTTTGCACCTTTAGCTTCAGCGAACGTAGATTGAGCGTATGACATATAATATGTATAGAATTATTTTCAATTTTCTCGTTGTCGATACATACTTTTGATTTCAAGTAACACAAAAGAAAGTATATCTCGAACGGAATCTAATATCCGTAATGCTCAAGGCAACAAAAAGACTAACGTTTGCTACACTGCAGTCGCTTAAATCCAAATGGGTCATGCGTTGCTAATTTTTACATTAAAATTCAATATTATAAGACAGTTTTCTTTAGATTAAAATCCAAGCAAAATTAAATGATACAAGTCATAATAATTATACTATCTATATATATTTAAAACACAAGCCCTATTTCTCTAGACAATCCGCCAGCAACCCCTGCTCAACCGATTGACATAATTTTTTTTTAAACTGAGGCCTTTAGTCTACAGATATGTTATCGCTATTTTTTTTTTGGTGAAATTTCTTTAAAAGGGGTGATTTCAAGCGATAATAGTAAAAATGACGAGGGGGACAGTGGGGTGAAGAGAAACGTAAACAGAGAAAATCCATCGGCGTTCACGATACATGAGTGTGAGAGAAATGCAAATATGTACGCATGTCGTGGATAGGCTATGCAAACAATAAACAATGAAACATCTTGACAGTTGTACATTTTAATTTTTAGAGCCCAGATTTTAATAGGGTTATATTGACAAAATTTCCAAAAGTATTTAAAATTAAACAATAAAGATGTATATGTACGTGCAATTTTTTTTTTCTCTTTTAAATATAGTAGTTAGTTTCTCAAATACCGACAAACTCATCGATTTTTTTCTGAAGATCATTCGTACGTAAGTATTACACTGATAGATACGTTCTATAGCTTCTAAAAAAACTACTATTTTACGTACACTTTAAAGTTATGTTTGAATCAAAAATTGTATTAAAAAAAACATATCGTTAAAAGCTAGGTTATGTGTTTTACTCACGCGTTCGTATACACAATGATATTGAGAAAGCTTGAAATATATATTTCTTATTGTTTTCTTGATAAAGTGATTCATATTACATATAAAAAAGGTTTGTGTTGGCAAACATTTTTTTTTGGCGATAGCCTTTACTAAATCATTGTTCTTTGAAGACAGTGTTAAGTCGTCGCAAAAAAGTTTTGCACGGGTACACTAGTATAATATAAAATTGATTAATAATCAATTTAAGCAAAACCAAACTGGTTTTTAAGTGTGAAATTTGTATGTTTATAAAACCAACAAATCAAAAAAACTCGGGTCGCAGTGCCAAAACCCTGCCGACAATATAGTGTATTTGCTAATACAGGCATTGTGGCATTATTATGTAAACTTAAGTTTGTTTTTTGACAAAATAAAAAATTTAACCCCTTAATACAGCCCTTAAAATAATTAAATTTTTCTAAATTTCAATATTAGACATGGATTTCATCAATACACCCAATTAAATACACCCTTCCATATCTAAGTAAATCCGTATCAACAAACTAGTGTTTTCATAAAATTTGAAAGTCCGGTCCTGTCGGGCCGATTTTATTAAAATTTTAGCAGCACATTTTAATCTTTACTTAAGAGTTAAATTTCAATTTTGAAACGATTCTGACAAATTTTTCGGTATTTTTGGGCCCAAAAACTTTTTGGAACCCCTAAATACAACCCTGAAAATGGTCCGATCGGGCCCATTTTAAATAGGCTTCTTGCGGTGATGGGTTCCAATGTGTGTACCAAATTTCGTTTCAATCGATTAAGTCTGTCGAGAGTTATCGTGTACACACATATATATATAAATATATAAATATATAAATATATATATATATATACATACATATATATATAAACATTTTTAAAAATGGTGCCAAAGTGTTCAGGAGGCTATGAAACGTCGAGAAATTTTGGTCCGACCCCTAGGTCCCACCATCCGACCGACGCCAATAGTGTATGTGCCATATGGCAAATACACTAAAAAAGCTATAAAAGTAACGGTTGATTGAGGCAATCAGAATATTTCCAATAGTCCATCCACGTCAGTTTCATTCGGGAATTCTCTTAAGAACAATCGGGTGTCAAACCACAGACAAGCGTTTCGCCACTAGAAAAACCGTAGTGTATATGCAATATGTGTAATTGGCTTCATTCGTCGACAGACAAGCGTGTGTTGCACAGAGAACGGTTCGTTAACTAACGGGGCAACAAACACTCATCATCTAGGGTGGTGCGTTCCCAGCCGTCGGCTAAACGACGCTCGATGTCTTCATGTATCATTCCCAGCGCGGCGTCGTGATTGCAAGCTGTTAGAGAGGAATTAATTGGATCGAATATTATATTGCGTATTCAAGTCAGCGACCTCGTTGACCCACTGATTCATAGTTAAGTGAGTTCACGTTGAAGCGCCAATAAACGATAATTGGGTTTTTAAGGGAATTTTTTTTTTTACTTAAATGAAAAGATCACATACAAATTTTATAGTAAAACTGTTTTTATTTATTTTTTTTGTTTACTAATTAAAAAGTTATATTTAAATAAAAATTAATTTTTAAACTCAGTTCCGATGACGCGCCGAAAGAATCCGAACGCGTGTGACGTCATTATGTTCTCTATGGCCTTTGTATCCATGGTTACCAAGTTAAAAATTTATTATTTTTGATAGTATGTGTAATACATATAAACAAATACCAACAAATGCACACACATTTTAACATAACGACGTCACAAATGGCGCGTTTTGAAGTCACGTGATATTTTTTAAATTTTTATACATTTTAATTAATTTTTAGTAATTTACCTATGGCTTTAATAAAAATTTTCTTTTTGTTTTTCAATATTATTTATGTTAAATTATTAGAAAAAATTAAAAAATTAATAATTTTTTTTAAATTTTAATACCTAATTGTAATCTTTTTGCTGTGATTTTTTTTCAAATTGTAGTAATAGGTACACTGAACCTACGTGATTTATTCAAACAACAAGCACTTTCGTGTTCAAAAATGCTTTTCGATGAGTACTGGGTTAGTCGATTGCTTCGATTTGACGTAGATGTTACGTGACGTGACGCTCGACATGCGTAAGGCTCATTTCGCACCAAACCAGTCCAGTCCAGTCGCGTCCAGTCAAGTCACGTCAATATTTCCTTTCGCACTGAATACGTCGCGTCAGCCGTCCCACAAATTCCGGTCGAAGTTCGCGACAGTTTTGTTAAGAATTTTGTGTCAAAATGGACGTACTTCTCCAAAGCATAATTTTACGTCGGCTACACAGAAGAATAAGGATGAAGAAACGACAACATATGTTTTGGGTTCATCCCATAAATACTAGGAGACCAGTATTCGGTTCTTTAACCACTTATTTCACTGGCTATACCTACCTCTCCAGGCGGCAGCAATGAAATTCCGATCTCTGTGCTTCGCGTGCTTAGGATCGTAGATTACCTCTTTTGCTTGCACTAATAAAATTAAGGTTTCTACATTCATTCTGAGTGTCAAGACTGGGCTGACTGGCATTAAAAATTCAACCGGCTGAGTCGCAATCAGTCTTGATAAGTCTTGACGCGATCAGACTGGACGTGACGCGGTTAGTATGAAACCAGATTTACACATTGCCTTTATTTCAACGATATGGTAATATGTCCAATCCAGTAGCGTCCGACTTGACTGGACGCGACTGGACTGGTTTGGTGCGAAATGAGCCTAACCGAACGAAAAAAAACGAAAATGCACAAAAAATACCACGAGACATCTAAATCCGTTGAAACCTCGAAATCGATTTTTTTCACCATGACAAAACTTTCTTTACTCCTAGTCATGGTCGGTCGAAAGTAAAAAGACGATACGTTATAAAATAAGTTGGCCACCTCTGATCTAAACTAATTAACGGTAACTTATAACTTATAACTGGACTGGACTGGTTTGGTGCGAAATGAGCCTAACCGAACGAAAAAAAACGAAAATGCACAAAAAATACCACGAGACATCTAAATCCGTCGAAACCGTGAAATCGATTTTTTTCACCATGACAAAAATTTCTTCACTCCTAGTCATGGTCGGTCGAAAGTAAAAAGACGATACGTTATAAAATAAGTTGGCCACCTCTGATCTAAACTAATTAACGGTAACTTATATTCGAAAAATAATTGATGAATACCAAGACAATAATTTAGTTTATGATGTGTAGAAAGAAAGCGGTAACTTCGTGTAATCTTCAATAACAATTAATTATTGCGAATAATATAATAATTTTAGACTGGAAGAAAAATTGAAAGTCATTTATTTACTCAAAAGCACATTTATATTAAAGTAGAAACATTTTTATGAGCACTAAAGTTTTCATAATAATAAAGTTTGTCCCGAGATAACAACTTTTGACTGAGTTCTGAAGTTGTAAAGGAATGTATATTACCGAGTTGTAACCACAAGAATGAGAAATTTATGATTATGTAGAAAAATCTGTTTCTGTGAATTTATTAACCATCTAATTATATGTTTGTCATAATTAATTTAGAATTTTTAATGATTTTTATATTTTTAACCGACCTCAAAAAAAGGAGGTTTCTCAATTCGACCGTATATATTTTTATGTGGTTATGTATGTTCGCGGATAACTTCGTCGTTTATGAACCGATTTTGAAATTTTTTTTTATTTGAAAGGATATACTTTTAGATAGGTCCCATAGAAATTTCATCAAAATCGGTTCAGTAGTTCGGCTGATTTTAATAAAAGTAAGTAACGGCGTGTGATTCTTTAAGGTAAATGTTACTTTTTTTGACACTAAAAAGTAAAAAATAAAAAACTTTTTAACAAAAAAAAAAACCTCCTTCAAAAAGGCACTAAAAAGAGAAAAATAATGAAATTTTGAGGTCTGTGCCAATTAAAATATGAAGTCGGTTAAAAAGTATAGTATAGTGATTAATATCTTCTTTTTTTTAACCAACTTCATATTTTAATTGGCACAGACCTCAAAATTTTATTATTTTTTCATGATTTTTTTAGTGGCTTTTTGAAGGAGGTTTTTTTTTGTTAAAAAGTTTTTTTTCTTCGTAAATTAATTATTGATCCAATTTATGGAAATCATTTCGATTGAAATATGCAACCAAAATGACTGGATCAATTTTATTGTTTGTTTGTTTTTTTTTTGCTCAGTTCTTTTACAATTTTTTTTGCTTCCACAGCAAAAAATATTGTCAAAAATTATTTTTTTCACGAGTAAAATTCCCTAAAAATGAACCTATGTAGGTATAAGTATCAAATTATTAACAATCGGCATAATATTTAAGAAGTTTAAAATAAAGATATATGTTATAAGATGATTTACGTTCTTAATCTATACCTACTAATATTATAAAGCTGAAGAGTTTGTTTGTTTGTTTGTTTGGTTTGTTGAACGCGCTAATCTCAGGAACTACTGGTTCGAATTGAAAAATTATTTTTGTGTTGGATAGTCCATTTATCGAGGAAGGCTATAGGCTATATAATATCACGCTACGACCAATAGGAGCGGATCATCAATGAAAAATGTTGCAAAAACGGGAAAAATTATTCCTTTTGAGAGCTTCCGTTGCGTGCGCTGCGTAAACGGTTAAAATTACGCAAAAATCATGTATGACAGAATTGTTCCCGGAAGGTTTATATATATATAGCGAACGAGCGAAGCGAGTGAGTAATATAATTCCTAAACCACGCAACGAATTTTGATGCGGTTTTCACCATCAGTTAGATAATTTTTCACGGAAGGTTTATATATATAGCGAACGAGCAAAGCGAGTGAGTAATGTAATTATAATATTCAAGTGAAGTGAGTGAGTAGTGTATTTATAATATTCAAGCGAACGAGCGAATCGAGTGAGTAGTGTATTACACCCAGGCTTTCTTAGCTGCACCCGGGCGAAGCCGGACGGGGCCGCTAGTTACATAATATATAACTGAACACCAAATTAACTAATATCAGTAAGTAGTTTAATAGAATCCGAATATGTAGGAGGTTTTATAAACAATTCAAATAAATTTTATGACTCGGTTTATTTTTTCAATAATCCCTGTTTATTATGTCCATGCAAATGTTTTTAAAGCGCTGACACATCTGAAATACACATTAAAACAAATACATTGTCACTGTTCCATTATTCAACTTTAACAAATCGCCTACAGATTAAATTCAGTCATTTTTTAGAAGTTTAATATTTTTTATGTCAGATAGACGTACAGACGGACATATATAAAAGCCCTTGTAAATGGCACAGCGGTGTGTAACTTCAGTGTAGAAAAGTTTTGACATAGTCGTTACCCGTCTCCGAAGGATTACCACGGCTCAGCGCGCTACCGTCGTGACGTCACAACATACAACAGATGTCTGAGTTATACGAAATACGAAGAACTCACCTATACCCTAACTAAAGAAACATCATGCAAAACGAGTGTCACAAAAAGTTAAACTTTTAGCAGGGCCGGATTTAAGGGAGGGCAATAGGGGCTCCACACTTATTTTTTACATTTTTGTAAATTATTTCTTTAATGAAAATACAGTTTTGAGAATAATATTGAAAGCACGGTTTGAAAAAATTTTTTTTTGACCATTCAAATACGTTCGATAATATTTCAATTAGTATTTGTAATTGATGAAGACTTGTTATTTGGCATTAAATTATTTAAACACTCCGATTTCTATTTGATAAATTGCAATTTGCAGAACAAAATATCGGTATTAACCCCTTTGCAGAACGTTATAAACACCTAGGGTAGCAAGTTTCCCTCTTAGAGAGGGGGTTAATACCTTGAACTAATACTTAATATAAATTTCGTCGGGTACATGACACGTTTAGGGTGATCTGCCACCCCTTTAATACTGACCAATCGATCTGTAAATATTATATTGGTATTATTGGGTCACCGACAAGCTATACAAACAATTTCAGCCTTGTAGCAATAATAATTGTGACCATTTTTTTGTTGTTGGGGGCGGTCTCATCCCTCCCATACCGCTATCTAGCAAAACCCCTTACACAGGACACTTTAGTATGCCTCTCTCAACATCTTCACAAAAATAAGGCCTTGAATAAATAACACCAACAAATTGTCACTAGCTCTCGGTCTATTAGACGATAATTGTTGACACAAAATATATGCGTAACATTGCGTATATATTTCCAAAACCCCTGGCATCAAAATGAATAGACATAATATGAGTCCTTACTGAGACAAACATTTTGTACAAGTACAGTCGCCATTGTTCTATCATTGCCATTATAACCTCAAAAAAATTGACAGCTAACCAAAGAGAGTAAATATAGCTGACAGTGGAGTTTTGCGTCATTTCCGCTACACAATACGTCCGTAACATTTCACCAAGTGACTCTAGCAGAAATTAAGAGAGAGCGGTAAAGATGTTTGCACATAAAAATGAAAAAAATACAAGGCAGTGACATATACAGACGGACAGATTTGACGAAATTATAAAGGTTCCTAGTTTCTATAGAACCCTAAAAATTTCATTGTGATTTCTCATATACCTAGACTTTGGATGTTATTTTATGGTACACCATGTATTATTATGTGCATGCTTCTAGATTTTCAGGGAAAATTCGTGAGTAGCTGAAATGTTGCATGTGGATACACAAGACGTAATAATCGTTTCCAAACAACTCACATTTTATATATTTTGCAAACTTCCAGTGCACACTGCAATCTGCAATATTTCACTACATGTGTTTTAATAAAAATGCGCCGAGAGATATGTTTTTGTTAGACATCAGTGTCATAAATCATTCATAATTATCACATTTGAAAAAAAACGTGATATTGTTTGCAAAAATGTAAACTTTGAAACAGATAGAATAAATTAACATACGGCTGTATTGCGGTTTAAGATAGGTAAATTTATTAACTATACGAAATTATTGCATAATAAAGTACCTAATCGTACTTTAACAATTATTATAATGCAAATTATAATGTAATTGTTGGTATAGTTCCTTCTACTATAGTGCGTGTTTGTTATGTACGAATATGTTCATACGCGTTAAGAAGTTTTACTTCTGTAGTGTGTAGTGTAAAATAAATATATCTTTTTAGAGTTCCGTACCTACGATGTCAGTCCGTCCGTCCGTCTGTCACAGAGCTCTGTCCCACAAACGGTAACAGGTAGCTAGTTAAAATTTTCACAGATTGTGATAAACGAATATTTATTGAGATTAAACTATTTGATTTTTATTTATTGAATTGAGGAAATGTTTTTCATCCGATTTGAAGAGCCTTTGGATCAAACAGTTCGAGAAACACTAGTGTCGAGTCAACAATGCAGTGAGTATAAATAACACTATTAAAGATTCTATTCGTTATAAATAATTGATAACTACTTCAGACTTTACAAGAATAGCAATGATACCAATCGATTTTCTGAACTCGAATCTCCAAGCAAATCTACTGTATTCGGAAAACATACGACGTTTTTACATAAGATAAAAAGAATTTATACATGTTATAAATTTATAACCTGTATAAAATGAATTTATATACATGTTATAAATTTATAGCCTGTGAACTATGTTATTATTATTATTGAAAATTTTTCGTTGGAAAGCAGCCAATTATATAATTGATTCGAAACATATTGGAAAAAATCATTTTACCAACCATAGGTTAGAGTCCTGACTGTGACCATATGGTTGGTAAAATGATTTTTTCCAATATGTTTCGAATCAATTGTATAATTGGCTGCTTTCCAATGAAAAATTTTCAATTGCAATTCAGCCGTATAAATCTATTAATTTATTTTATTTTATTATTATTATTATTAAATAAAACTATGAGAGGATATTGATTCGTTGTAACCAATATCCTTGGTTATCATTTTATTCAATTACTGCCCTTATATACCCGCTAGCGTAAATGTTGGTTTGGACACAGACCTTGCGTTACCTGATTGCAGAGATAAAATCTAGCAGACGATTTACTTTAACTTAAAACAAGCCGTGAGGTGGGTCGTTTATTAGAACTAAAGTGCGACCCTTGAGGTCAACACGACGAACTTCCCAGTTTGATAAATATATTTAATAATAATAATTAAATTAGATATTACACAGAAAAGTAATCATTTTAATCATTAAAATATAATTATTATTTATTTTTAACAATAATTAAACAAAAACAAAAAAAAACGGCTGAACCGATTTTTATATGTCGGATCAAAATGACGTTAACACGCCTCGATTGACACCCTTACGAAGTCGATATAATTTTTTATTCGCGAGATATTGTGTAAAATCTACTTTTTTGGAGTCTATTTGGTTAAGAAAAAAGAACGGCTGAACCGATTTTGAAAAAATTTCTTTCAGATCATATTTACGTTAATACGCGTCGATTGGCACCCTAACGTAGTCGATATCATTTTTCATTCTCGAGATTTCGTCTTAGAAAGAAATGGACACATACGTACGTACGTACGTACACACACACACACAGACATCTTTCTAAAAATAGTGTAAACATAGTGTGGTGACCTTGAAACATAAAATTTTTTTCTCCATTTTGATTTCGATTTTCGGACCCATTACAATAACTTCCAATGGGAAGTTAAAAACACAGATTCAACAAAACGTAAAATTAACATTAAGTTAAGTTCTCCATTTCTTCTATCTTTTAACGTAACCGAAAATACCACACAGCATATAAACACAGGGTAGGTACTCCGAACAAGAGATGGCGGTTAATTCGACCAAAACGATTGAGGCATTTTAACTTTGAAGTGGTCGTTGAATGACAATGAAGACAGCAAAAGCAACAGGCGATACTTGTAGGCTATAGCACGTTTCTGTCATAGACATAAAAATCTAGGGACATAGTACAAGCGAGTGGGGTGGTTGCTGTTGTCCTTATTGATAAATAAACAAAAATTAATAAACTCAACATTTATATTTTATTTTTAAAGCAGAATATGAAGAAAGAATGCGTAAATATAAATTCAGATAATTGTCGGTTGAAGGATAAAAGTTGGTAATTAAATATCTGTATTAATTAAAATATATCCGTCAATTCTGAGTTTTAAGAAACAATTAGCCGCGTGCCAAGAGTAATGAATTGTTGCCAGTAAAATAATTTTTGCATTATAAAAATAAACCATGTCGTATGTACAACATATAGTAGATACAGTAATACATAACACATAATATACACTGAACAAGGCGTACTCATCGGTCAGGTTGCCGTGACGACCGGAGGGCTGAGTGGTCCTCCGTCACTCACGTCGGTCTTATTAGATATACACACACATGTGAGCATACCTACTTGTGAGCCGTTCATGGGTCTCCCAGCACCCACATCGTTCTTTACAGCTAACTGCCTGTTCACAATGACTTGTATTTATCCGAGCGCAGCCGCTACGTCGACTCCAATCAACACACTCAATGCTGTTGTCTACCTGTCTACAGCAGGGGATAGCGAAGTTCACAAATTGTCCACCAGAAGCACGCGTTATGTAATGAAGTAGACAATGGGAATGATCTGGACTTGTTTTTAACCCCCGATTCAAAAAGAGGGGTGTTACAAGTTTGGCACCTTAATGCTGGGTTTACCGTACAATTTTATTTTTTAATCACGCTGTTAAATGGCGGTTGCTATGGTAACGATCAACAATTTGCCAAAATGAAAACGTAGCAATCAAAATTTTACAGCGTGAATAAAAAAAACTGCCTGTTAAAATTGTACGATAAACCCAGCATAAGTCTGTTTGTCTGCTCCAAAACGCATGAACCGATTTCAATGCGGTTTTAGCATTGGAAATGTTTATGTTCGTATATGGGGGCAGAGTTATGAGTTTTCGTTCAAGGCCAAAAGACAACGGTGTCGCGATCAAGTGAGGAGCAATCATGCAAAATTGAACAAGTGCAATTTTTTCAAAATGTGTTTTATATCATGTCTAGTTAATTGAAACGATCTGCGATGTTATTTTTGAGCAAATGATAATAAATACTGTAGAAAAATCCATTTAAAAGTTAAGTAATCAAGTAAAAGTGAACGCGTATATAACAGAAGAATAACAGGGTTATTCCTGACAAAACTAAACAGTGCATTGATAAATATTGTGTGTATAATAAACAGTTAATTATGTTTCATATATGCTGTTATCATTTCCAATGTCCTCGATGGTTGCAAGGATTGCGAAATCTGTGAATTTTTTTGTTTGCAATTTGCCAGATGGTTCTTAGTCACGTTTAGTTGAAATTGGTTCAATAGTTTCCAAGATCTTCAGTTTGTGCAGAAATCACGGCCACTATTAGAACTAGAAATCTCAAGTTTGCATTTAATTTAAAAAAAAAAAAACCTAACAAATGAATAACGTCATTGTGTCTGACTCACTGACTGACTGGCTGATTGAAGCGTACGTATATTGTTTCACGCTGTTGTGTTATTGTTTCAAAATGGAGGATGTGTTGCGGCTGTTGTTATTGCTATCTGACAGACGTGCCAATGACAGCTGTGGAAAGTTGCGTTGTTGGCATAGAGTTTAAACTCAGGTTGTGTGGAAACTTCGTCTTATAATTATACAGACTGCAACAGAGAACTTGTCTTAAAACATCTTAAATTCGCCATAGGTAAATATTATTTTGATACTACTGTTATAAAATATCCCTCAGGGGGAATATTGGAATGTAGTTGTTCTCACAATTGCATTCCAATGTTCTTTAGAAATTGGCGTTCCCAGGACCCCGAGCTCGTACCAGTCGGTTTGTGTATGCCGGCTGCCAGATTTTAATACACAAATAAATTGTTAATTGTTGTGTTGAAGACGCTAATGACCTGAGTTGTCTTTATGTAAAACAAATTATTTTTCGTGGTATCGATTTTAAAATATTCTGTCAGAGCCTAAAAACACCGATAGTTTATGTTGTAAATAAAAAAGTGAAAAGTTATTTTATAATGCATGTGCTCCCGTTTACATAAAAATTATGTTGATTGTAAATCAAGACAAAAGAATTGATGTCAGCTGTGGTGTGAACTTTGAATATGCAGTATTTATTTAAACGTTGTTATAAATACTTACATAATATAATCATAATATATCTAAAAATATTCTCAGAATGACGATGCTAAATTATTGATTGATTTATACGCATTCGTTATTCTATTCTGTATAAGTATAATTTCATTCACGTAAACTAAACATCAAATACGTTACAGAAAGCACAATATAATCGTTTTGAAATCTGAGCAATTAAAGTAGGAAAAATATATATGGGTATTTCGTTTACCCAGAAATGTCTGGGGGGAACATTACAAGTTGTTCTCGCAATTGCATTCCAATGTTCTTTGGGAATTGTCGTTCCTAGGAGCCCGAGCTCGTACCAGTCGGTTTGTGTATGCCAGCTGGCAGATTCTAATACACAAATAGATTATTAATTGTTGTGTTGAAGACGCTAATGACCTGAGTTGTCGACGCGTCTATAATGTACAATATTAATAATAACCGAAATGTCTGGTGATATCAAAGCAGCACGGCTTCTAAAGTGTTATACAGTAATGCCTCGACTTATGCTACCCCGACATACACAATAACTCGAAGTTACTCGGTTGCTTATTTTCGCCTCTCGCTTCGCCCCTCATCTCCTCCGCGAAGTATTCCACCCGCATTTTACGCAGTACCACAAGTTACGCGAATTCGATTTACCCGATTTTTGTACTTTTTAATTGTACGTTTAAAAATAATTTTTTATTTCACTCTCTAATTTTTTTATAAATCATTTTATTTATTTAAGTGCATTTTGACTGTGCTATATTTATTTATTGTAAATTATAGACGCGTCGACAACTTAGGTCATTAGCGTCTTGTTCACATCAAATAACAACTCACTTAAAACTAAATAACATCACAAAACATCCATGAGCGGAGGCGGGATTCGAACCCACGACAGTGTGATCCAAAGGCAGCTACGCTAACCGTTACACCACTCTGTCCTCGACTGTGCTATAGATAGTTTTTTTATTTCGTTGCAGTAATTTTATTTTCTAGCAAGGAAGTGTTTTTGTTTAGAAATTTTGTAAAACTTTTAAATAATATAAAAATTTAAAAAAAAATATCAAAAATTAAATGGCATATCTCTTCAAGGTGCAGCATAGGCCAGATTTGTTTATTTGGTAGCTACGGAAAATATGAATGCATTAGAGAAAATCGTTCCACATAAAATGCAACATGCACTGAACAAAAACATACATCACTAACAATATTTTAAATTTAAAAAAATGTGGTCATTCCTTTCTTTTTTAAACGAAGTATTATTAGTGATGTATGTTTTTGTTCAGTGGATTTAAGTGAAATGTTTTTCTCTAATGCATTAATGATTTTCATATAACTACCAAATTAATAAAAGTCGCATATGTTGTGTTTTAAGTAAAATTCACTGTATATATGAGAAGCAAATTCTCTACGTAACAATTTCAAAAAATTGATAAAAATTACTGATCAATGTAATATAAAATCTTGTTAGCTCAGTACGTACTAATTTATATAATATTATGCATATTTATAAAGCTTTTTAACCCTCAGCTATTATTAACTTCCCATTGGAAGTTATTGTAATGGGTCCGAAAATCGAAATCAAAATGTATAACAAATTTTTTATGTTTCAAGGTCACTACACTATTTTTACACTATTTATAGAAAGATGTCTGTGTGTGTATGTGTGTGTGTGTGTGTACGTATGAATGAAAAATGATATCGACTACGTTAGGATGCCAATCGAGAGTGTATTAACGTAAATATGATCTGAATTTTTTTTTTCAAAATCGGTTCAGCCGTTCTTTTTTCTTAACCAAATAGACTCCAAAAAAGTAGATTTTACACAATATCTCGCGAATAAAAAATTATATCGACTTCGTATGGGTGTCAATCGAGGCGTGTTAACGTCATTTTGATCCGACATAAATTTTATAAAAATCAGTTCAGCCGTTTTTTTTAATTATTGTTAAAAATAAATAATAATTATCGTTTAATGATTAAAATGATTACTTTTCTGTGTAATATCTAATTTAATTATTATTATTAAATATTTATCAAACTGGGAAGTTTGTCGTGTGGGCCTCAAGGGTCGCACTTTAGTCCTAATAAATGACCCACCTCACGACTTGTTTTTTTATGTAACAAGCCAAGGATTTTGGAAAATTTTAATCGAGTTGAAATAAATAACAAATTTAATCAAGCAAACAATCCAAACCGAATTTATTGACAACGGATCAAACTAAAAAAACACGGAGCGACAATCGACTTCCCACTCAATTGAATTAACGATTTAAAGCATCGACAGCTCCTCCTTTCCTTTTCCCGTCTCCTGCATCTAAGACTTTCATTTAAAATGGATTAAACGTAGGTAGCGTACGGCGCGAAGAGTGTTCACGCACGCCTAGTGCCAAAGGAGGCACCTCAGGCACTCCACACATCAACAAGTGACATCGATTATTTATGTTATATTTGAAAACACGTCATCATCAATAACGCGTTCACATTTAACTCGCCCCAACGAACTTCAATCATCGCTCAATCCAATTTTATGAGCTTTAAAATGTTAACGCTTGAGCAGCTTAGGGTTAATTACACTAGTGAAAGACCATGGAAAAAGCAGTCAAAGTTTTTCGGCACTCCAAACGGGGTTCGATTTCAAATATGATTAAAAGTTAAAAGGTACTAAATTCGAATTCTAACAGATGAGATTTTCTCCTGTTGCTGTAGATTCAAATTATTTGTAGTTCCGACGAAGGGCTTGAGAAAGGCCGAGCGTGTAGCAGTGCTGTTGTTTACATGGCGTTGCTATGGTTCCTCTATTACAAGGCCCCAGTTCCCGGGCTCTAGCCCGAGAGCTGGTAAAAGTGTCAATTGAATTTTCAGTTTATTATAATAAAAAAATAATGAATTGAAAATATGAATTGGTGCTATGCCCAAATAACCTTAGCTTTAAAACACAAAGTTCCGACAAAACCAGCGTGCACTTTTCTTCACTATGGTAAATTTTACTGGTTAATTTTATGCCTAACAACTTGCTTATATAATCAATAAAATTGACCAAATAAACAGACAAAATTATAAATTTATAATAAAAATTCAATAAACGTTTCGGCACACAATGTTGGCCCTTTTCAAGATATTCTGAAAAATGTTAAAATGTAAGAATCAAAAATTATAAAAAATAATAAATAAGGATCAAAAACTATATAATATAGGTTAATATAGTTTTTTTATCCTTATATATTATTTTTTATAATTTTTGATTGTCATTTTTTAACATGTTTCAGAATATTTTGAAAAGGAACAACATTTTGTATTGATTTTTATTATAAATTATTATAATTCTGCCTGTTTATTTGGTCAATTTTATTTATTATTAACTTCCCATTGGAAGTTATTGTAATGGGTCCGAAAATCGAAATCAAAAAGGAAAAAAAATTTTTATGTTTCAAGGTCACTACACTATTTTTACACTACTTTTAGAAAGATGTCTGTGTGTGTGTGTGTGTGTGTGTACGTACGTACGTACGTATGTATGTGTCAATTTCTTTCTAAGACGAAATCTCGAGAACGAAAAATGATATCGACTACGTTGGGGTGCCAATCGACGCGTATTAACGTAAATATGATCTGAAAGGAATTTTTTTAAAATCGGTTCAGCCGTTCTTTTTTCTTAACCAAATAACCTCCAAAAAAGTAGATTTTACACAATATCTCGCGAATAAAAAATTATATCGACTTCGTAAGGGTGTCAATCGAGGCGTGTTAACGTCATTTTGATCCGACATAAATTTTATAAAAATCGGTTCAGCCGTTTTTTTTTTTTTTTTTTTTTTTAATTATTGATGTTTTAATGATTAAAATGATTACTTTTCTGTGTAATATCTAATTTAATTATTATTATTAAATATTTATCAAACTGGGAAGTTCATCGTGTGGACCTCAAGGGTCGCACTTTAGTCCTAATAAACGACCCACCTCACGGCTTGTACATACATATATTGATACAGACGTAAAACTAATTACATTTACTTGTTTATATATATTTTTTCCCCTCAGTAATTTCAGAGATATTAATGTTCCCTCTCTAGATCATCGACAAAAAAAAATGCCATTGTGAGTTTTTTTTATGTGTATCAACAAATATAAATTTTTTTGACCCTGCGACCAGTATTTTTTACATTGAACAATGGATAGAACACTCCAGCTTACAAATTACTATCAAAATTCGCTAAGGGAAGAAAAACATTCACTAATTAAAAACAACTTATTCTTACGTTAAAATAAAGCGGTACTGGTTTTTCTTTTATGTCAGTCGACAATGTATTAAAAAAGCTTTAATACATTAAAAACACGCCTTGTTCGCAATCGTATTTCGTGCTTTGCATAATAAATAAAAAATTCGAGGAAAACATAGGTATATATTTTGACTGATTTTTAATTAGTATTATAATACTAGGAATTTCTTCTAAAAGTTCAAAGTGAAGCCAACCATAAATAACGGTAAAAATATTGTGAGTGAAAAAACATGTTTAAAAGAAAACAATCGATGCAGTAGGTACGGATAATGTAATAATAATATGTATATGTAAAAATGTGATTCAGCGCAGGTGCGGAATTATTCTAGCTAAAGGAGGAAAGAAGGAAGGTTTGAATTGATTCGTTCGCGACCACAAGTATGATAACACCATAACACTGGCAGATATTAAATATGCTCTCCACGTCAAAAGCTTTAAGATTTACGAGCTTTATAGAAGCCTGTAAGCACACCGTTGCTTCCTGTCTCACTCACTTTCTATACCTTTTCTTCGTTCACTGTCTCTTTTCCACTCGTCGACTACTGTAAAACGATTTACTTTGTATTGGATACGTTAATAGGGTGTCCTGTATTTCAAGTACCAGTTTATAGCGAAACTTGCAATGTAAAATACTGTGTCACAGTTTTTGAAAAATTCACTCTGATCATTTTTTTCATAACGCGCCCAAAGAAGTATAACTTCAAAAAACTTTTTAACAAAAAAAAACCTTCTTCAAAAAGCCACTAAAAAGAGGAAAATAATGAAATTTTGAGGTCTGCGCCAATTTAATAAAATATGAAGTCGGTTAAAAAGTATAATATCTATCTGTAGTGATTAATATCTTCTTTTTAACCGACTTCATATTTTATTAAATTGGCGCAAACCTCAAAATTTCAATATTTTCCTCTTTGTAGTAGCTTTTTGAAGGAGATTTTTTTTTTGATAAAAAGTTTTTTATTTTTTACTTTTTAGTGTCAAAAAGTGACATTTACCTTAAAGGAATCACACGCCGCTACTCACTTTTATTAAACTGACTTTCTTGCGCTGTCAGATGTCACGATGTGTCAAAAAAGTGACATTTACCTTAAGGAATCACACGCCGCTACTCACTTTTATTAAAATCAGCCGAACTACTGAACGTATTTTGATGAAATTTCTAAGGGACCAATCTGAGAGTATATCCTTCCAAATAAAAGAAGAATTTTCCAAATCGGTTTATAAATAACGGAGTTCTGAGGCAACAAAAAAAATAAAAAAATACAATCGAATTAAGAACCACTTCCCTTTTTTGAAGTCGGTTAAAAAACCAAGTTATATTATTATTGAATTTATTTAATAAATAGCATTTATTCTAAAACAACTCTCGCATGCGTTAAAGTTCAAGTCTTAACATTGTATTGATTAAAATTAGCTCTCGTATCCAGTGGAATTAAATTTGCTATATATGGGAAACTAATGATTGTCAACCTAAGGCCACTGTAGAGTATTATTGAGAACTCAACCAGCGCGAAACTGAAAGTTTTGGGTTTGAATCCTGACGGCGGCATGTGTATACAATTTTTTTTCCCGTATAGCATTTTAACTTTACGACGACTATATGTTCTAATAATTCACTAATTACATTAGTGAATTCGTAATGTGGTAAAGGGGTTACTATTCTTAACATGTTTATTCACCCACAATTATCCTATTTTCTTATATATGTATAAAAACTGGAAAAGGGGTTCGCGTATACAAGCATGCTCCAAAATTACACATTGCGTGTGTAACTCTTCTAGAAATGCAAGAAAGTATCGTGCAATTTGACGCCAATAGATAGAGCCAAAGTCTCGCAAAATGTACATTCCAAGCAATGTGCAATAAAATACAAAGTATTTTTATACGTACAATATTAATGTACCTACTGTGTAGCGATGTACACATAAATTATATGACATGGCAGCTGAACTTCGTGCTTATTCAGCACATAACAGATACATCTAACAGCGTCTCTAACGGTTTTGCTAGCATCAATAAAATATTGTAGGAACGTGTGGTGGAGGCGAAGAGTGTGGTGTTGGTGGAGGTACGGGTACAAAAATAATGAATAATATTGTTGTATTATTATGAATTCTGCCTTTGATAAAAAAATAAAAAGCATTTTCTTTAACGTCTGTTTGTATTTCATTCAACTACTTTTCTGAATCGTTTGCTTCTGTTTAGCTATTAAATATTGTATGAGATGCATTGCTTTGAGTCATTTAATTTTAAGTTAATTGTTATTAATTAATATATAATCAAGACGCTAATGATCTAAGTTGTCGACGCGTCTATAATTTACAATAAATAAATGAATTGCTTTATTATTATAAAAAAAATTCGACTGATGACCAGTCCTATACTTCCCACCTAGTAAATATTTGCAAAAAATAAACACTTTTTTTTTTTATTCTTTGACTAGGCCCAAATAACCTTAGCTGTTGGTGGTCTTTAAAACACAATTTAATTTTTATTCTTTGAAAAAAGCATGGCCCTCTTTTTACTTCCCACCTCTACTATGGTAGGGAAGTAATGGATTTAGTCCGAAAAAAATATTTCGAGATTTTAACAGATTTTCACGTTTTGAGACCCTAGCAATAGTTTAAGATCATTTTCTGACTGATGTCTGTATGTGTGTGTGTGTATGTGTGTGTGTGTGTGTGTGTATGTGTGTGTGTGTGTGTGTGTGTGTGTGTGTGTGTGTGTGTGTGTATGTGTGTGTGTATGTGTGTGTGTGTGTGGTCAATTTTTCGCCTTCGATATCTTAAGAACGGAACAACATACGGGCATGCCGATTGTTCTATTGTGTTTATCAGCCTTTAACTTAGATCTGATTAGATTTTGAGTCAAATCGGTTCAGTCGATCCTGAGATATTCAAAAAAACGTTCTCAATGTCACGTATTAACATGGGTAAAAAAAAATATAAATGAATTCTAGATGTTATAATATGAAAAAAATGTCAATATTTTTTTTCTCTAAAATGTATAGTTTTCGAAAAAAAAATATTTTACTAAAAAAAATAAAAATTATACGTAAATCAAGGTAACCATGATTTTTGCTATATTAAGCTAGCCATCAGTAGATCACCAAACATAAAAGAGGGCCATGCTTTTTTCAAAGAATAAAAATTAAATTGTGTTTTAAAGACCACCAACAGCTAAGGTTATTTGGGCCTAGTCAAAGAATAAAAAAAAAAAAGTGTTTATTTTTTGCAAATATTTACTAAGTGGGAAGTATAGGACTGGTCATCAGTCGAATTTTTTGTTTGGTGATCTACTGATGGCTAGCTTAATATAGCAAAAATCATGGTTACCTTGATTTACGTACAATTTTTATTTTTTTTATTAAAATATTTTTTTCTCGAAAACTATACATTTTAGAGAAAAAAAATATTTACATTTTTTTCATATTTTAACATCTAGAATTCATTTATATTTTTTTTACCTATGTTAATACGTGACATTGAGGACGTTTTTTTTTAATATCTCAGGATCCACTGAACCGATTTGACTCAAAATCTAATCAGATCTAAGTTAAAGACTGATAAACACAATAGAACAATCGGCATGCCCGTATGTTGTTCCGTTCTTAAGATATCGAAGGCGAAAAATTGACCACACACACACATACACACACACACACATCCACACACACACACACATACACACATACACACACACACACACACACACACACACACACACACACACATACAGACATCAGTCAGAAAATGATCTTAAACGATTGCTAGGGTCTCAAAACGTGAAAATCTGTTAAAATCTCGAAATATTTTTTTCGGACTAAATCCATTACTTCCCTACCATAGTAGAGGTGGGAAGTAAAAATATGAATTATCGAAACTACCGACATACCTAATTATTTCTTTAATTATATGCACACAACTGATTATTAAATATAAACGAATGTCTTAAAATTTATATATTTTTTTTAATATTTACCTACTTTTCACATTTTCACAAAGATTATCTCCTTGATATTTAAATATAATAAAAAAAAATATTTTGTTGTTACACAATATAAAAAAACAAATTACTTCTGATTTCAATTAATATCCCAGTGGAATAAATTTTAATGACTTTAGCGAGTAGGTGCAAAGGAAAATCTAGGATTACTTTTACTTATAGTAAAAGCAAAGAGGATATATGTTATAGAGTGGCCATGAAACTGTGCTAGCGAACATACAGTTAATTACTCAGACTTATTACGTAGGTACTAGGTTATTAAGTCCTATTTTTACTTCCCATCTCTACGATGGTAGGGAAGTAATGGATTTAGTCCGAAAAAAATATTTCGAGATCTTAACAGATCTTTACGTTTTGAGACCCTAGCAATCGTTTAAGATCATTTTCTGACTGATGTCTGTGTGTGTGTGTGTGGTCAATTTTTCGCCTTCGATATCGTAAAAACGGAACAACATGCGACCATGCCGAATGTTCTATTGGGTTTTTCAGCCTTTAACTTAGATCTGATTAGATTTTGAGTCAAATCGGTTCAGTGGATCTTGAGATATTAAAAAAAAACGTTCTCAATGTCACGTATTAACATAGGTAAAAAAAAATATAAATGAATTCTAGATGTTATAATATGAAAAAAATGTAAATATTTTTTTCTCTAAAATGTATAGTTCTCGAGAAAAAAATATTTTACTAAAAAAAGAAAATTGTACGTAAATCAAGGTAACCATGATTTTTGCTATATTACTAGCCATCAGTAGATCACCAAACAAATAAGAGGGCCATGCTTTTTTTTAAAGAATAAAAAAAGAGTGTTTATTTTTTGCAAATATTTACTAGGTGAGAAGTATAGGACTGGTCATCAGTCGAATTTTTTTAATAAAGGTACAAGATAGAATATAATATATCCATCCAGCAAAACAGATAAGTTGAGATTTTACTTCTGGTACAAACCACAACAATTTTAGTTTTTCACAAATAGGTGACAAAAGAACCGTCTCATTTGTGTGGACGTTAGGAGTCTGTGATGTACTTAGTATATGGTAAAAGTATTGCAATTCACTTAAATGTAGATACGTACAATTTTTAATCGAATATTACGTAAATAAGCTGCGAAACAATTTTAGTAATCTGATTGAGTACGTCGTCGTAACAAATACATCTAATTAATCTTCGTTTCATGATTGTGTATAAAGTTTCAAAAGCAAAGTTCATGCTCAATAAAACCGGGCCATGTTTAATCATTTAATGTGATTAAAGTGTAATTCATAACTGTGTTTTATTGCCGCTATCTGCTTGTTAACTCACGCAAAACAAGAAAGGTTTGAAGTTTAAACCCTCTAATAATATATATAAACCCTCTAGTCATATTAAATAACAATTTGCTAAACCAAAGAACTTTATGCTTAAATACAGATAATGCTTCCATATTGAATCACGTGTAATAGGGCCCTTGCTTGGATATTTTCATCACATTTTTATTATCTTGAGATCTTAGTCCTGCTAACATCAGCAGGACTTTACTGAAACCACATTTTTATGGGGATCACTTTAATGTAATAAAAATATATGAGCACTGTGGTTGGAATAAAAACAAAAATAAAGATAGTTACTTCTTACCACAACAGTTTTATTGATGGATGTACATTTCGAATGCTTTCATCTTCAGCAAACACTATACATCCACACACATGTATGAAGATGAAAGCATAACTTTCGAAATGTACATCCATCAATAAAACTGTTGTGGTAAGAAGTAACTATCTTTATTTTTGACTTTAATGTAATTTTGAAAAGTGCAAAACCAAAACACCCAAGTTTTACCAAAGCACTTTTGACGTCAGCGCAACTAAGTTATTACGTCACATGTTTACTTCCCACCTCTACTGGATTCGGTACCGAAAATTTTTTTTCGGGATATTAATAGATCTTCACGTTTTAACACCCTAAAAATCATTTGAGACCATTTTCTGACTGATGACTGTGTGTGTGTGTGTGTGTGGTGAAATTTGTTCTCCTTCGATGTTTCATAAACGAAATTGCATAGGGACATGCGGTTTGTTTTGTTGTATTTGTCAGCACTTAACTTAGATCTGATTATATTTTGTTGAGTGGTTCCTGAGATATTAAAAAATTAACATAGGTACCTAGGTAAAAAAATATAAATACATTCTGATTCTAGATGTTAAAATATAAATAAAGTCTTTTTAAATTTTTTTTTCTAAATGTACAGGGAAATATTTTTTTATTTACCTAGTCAAGATGTTCATGATTTTAGTTGGCCTTGAGTAGAAAATTAGATGGCCTTAAAAAGAGAATATTTTAGTTGGGAAAATTTTCAGTTACGAGCGATTGTTTACTAGGTAGGAAGTATAGGACTGACTATAAAGTCGAATTTTTACTTCCCACCTCTACTATGGTAGGGAAGTAATGGATTTAGTCCGAAAAAAATATTTCGAGATTTTAACAAATCTTCACGTTTTGAGACCCTAGCAATCGTTTAAGATCATTTTCAGACTGATGTCTGTATGTGTGTGTGTGTGTGTATGTGTGTGTGTATGTGTGTGTGTATGTGTGTGTGTATGTGTGTGTGTGTGTATGTGGTCAATTTTTCGCCTTCGATATCTTAAGAACGGAACAACATACGGGCATGCCGATTGTTCTATTGTGTTTATCAGCCTTTAACTTAGATCTGATTAGATTTTTAGTCAAATCGGTTCAGTGGGTCCTGAGATATTCAAAAAAACGTTCTCAATGTCACGTATTAACATAGGTAAAAAAAAATATAAATGAATTCTAGATGTTATAATATGAAAAAAATGTAAATATTTTTTTTCTCTAAAATGTATAGTTTTCGAGAAAAAAAATATTTTACTAAAAAAATAAAAATTGTACGTAAATCAAGGTAACCATGATTTTTGCTATATTATGTTAGCCATCAGTAGATCACCAAACAAAGAAGAGGGCCATGCTTTTTTCAAAGAATAAAAATTAAATTGTGTTTTAAAGACCACCAACAGCTAAGGTTATTTGGGCCTAATCAAAGAATAAAAAAAAAAAGTGTTTATTTTTTGCAAATATTTACTAGGTGGGAAGTATAGGACTGGTCATCAGTCGAATTTTTTTATTGGTGTTTCCATGTAGTTTAAGGTTTTAGTTGGTTGCCCCTTGTCAATATTACAGCATATCCCAGAAAAACCCAGAAATAACCACAGAAATACAGAGAATATGACTTTTTTTGAATTAATTCCTATTTCATTTAAATTTTTAGTTAAAGACACATTTTCTTCATAAAATGACCTGAGGAATCACACTCTGAAATATTAGCAAGTCATTAAGGAACATCCTGTGTGTGTGTGTGTATATCACACGAGGTTGGATGTTCTTTTGCTTGAGAATGTATACGTATATTATGTTATATAACGCTATATGTATATGAGATTCAAGTAGACTTCAGCAGAGATAGGCTTGCGGTCACAGGCACGCTTAGCTTTGCGACGTGATTCAATCACGGATCACCCCAATTTATGTGTAAATACATGGTGTCTTACAGTGGCGGCTCCTCTATGAGAGCTGCGGAGCTGCCGCACTGCCAGAAAATAACGCACAATTAAAAAAAAATTGTATTATAAATCTGCATAATATGTTTTAATTTCATAATTATGAAGCCATCACATAACATAATTATAAATGACGGCATGCCACGGGGCCTATATTCTATAAACCGTCCGCAGCCGTACTAATTTCACTACGCAAGAGACGCGTGCTGCATTATATTTTGCACCAAAATCAATGTGTTAAATAGAGTAAACAAAGTACAGAAAGAGACAGATTTGTATGCGTTAGCAAGCTTTTTAGGTTCACAGGACGCGGTACAGTACGAACTCTTACCATATGCACACAGGGTAACCGTATTATAATAGCTGTGGGATTAGATGTATCTGTAGTCTAACGGATAACGTAGTGGCTTTAGATCCAACAGGTTTCGGGTTCAATTCTCAAGACAAGCATACTTTTTTTTTTTTTTAATAAATAATTAGATATAAATATCATAAATAAATATATTTAATAAATTAATAAATATTAAATTAAATTAATTTATTTAATATCTTTATTTTATTATTTTATCGTCTTTTACAAACGGTTAGTACTAGCACGCGGGATAAAATTTTTGGAGTTATTTTTGTTTTGTTACGTAAAAGAAGTATAGCTTCTGACGTGCGTACACACACACACTCTTTTTTTTAATACAATAATAAATATTGCTATAAAAATCACTTATTTACGATTTTAGCGCTAGCGAAATCAATGTGTAGACAAATTATTCAGATCAAAAATACACTTAAAAATTGCATCAAATGTATTTTTGAATTTTTTTTCGAGGTTCCCTCATTAGGGGGGGCTACTCTAATCTCCAGGTTGACTCTGCAGAACACCCATTTAAAATGTTCACGCGCCGCCACTGGTGTCTTATCGTGCCTACGCCTGCTTGTTAATTTCTCGTGAGACGATATATGTTGATCAGTAAATTATGAAATATTACTTCGTGCGGTGATGAATTCCAATACGTGTGTTAAATTATACTTAAACCAATTTTAATGTCAAGTTTATCATACACTTTGTTTTGTTAATTGCTGTTAAATTTTTACACCGAATCAAGGGCGTAGCCAGGATTTTGATCAGGAGGGAGGGGGGCAAAGCGAAGTGACGGAGGGAGAGAATGTTTGGACCCTCGGCGCCGCACCGCGCAGTTCCCGTGGTTAATTTGGTAGCCTTGAACTTCTCGAAGTCTTTCTGAGGTTACCACTGAGTGTAATACTTATATAAGTATTACATTGTGCAATATTATTACATATAATATATTTAACATTTTATGTTGCAAGTTATTGAAGTCCATTTGCAATATTACACCTTGTATACAATGCATTTAGTAGGCAGTTTGCGGTAACTCAGTTACTCAGCAAGAGTATAATCTGTACTAAACGGTAGTTGGTAATTAACTAGACAAGTACCTACCTACGTTGTAGATACAGTGAAGTTGTTGTTTTGGGACAGTGTGCTGCAGCGGGAAGATTCTTGAGACTGTTATATAGCTAGAGTCAAATATCCATCCTGATCATATATTATGCATATTATACAGGAACACCCCTATTTCTGAGTTTTCGATTATTTCATTTTTCGATACCAAAACCCGTTTATTGTGTGTAATAATTCGAAGTACTACGATGGTAACAGCACTGGTACCGTCGCCACGTTACGCACCTGTCTAGTCAGAAGACGGGAATTAAAATATTTTTTTGAAATTTTTTTCTATTAAAACAAAAAATTACGTCTAGTTTATTCATTTTCAAGTAAGTGATAAATATTTATCCACACAAGATAATTGTATAGTCGATTAAAAAAATTCAAACGGTCTATATGGCTACATGTTTCGGTACTTTAATATTACCATAATATTAAAGTGCCGAAACATGTCACCAAATAGATCATTTTAATTTCTTTAATCGACTGTACAAATTATTATCTTGTGTGGATAAATATTATCACTTACTTATCATATACGAAAGTTGTGAAGGAGTTAACTATTTAATTATTCATTTTCGTTGAAACATAACACATATTCTGCCGTATAATTTAAAGTTACGAAGGTGTTAAAATTCGAAATTTAAGTTTTGGAAAGTTTTTTTCCAAAATAGTTGGAAACAATAGCCTATGTATTTTTCATATTGTAGCAAACCCGAAGATGTTACGCCACTGCCTCCAATAGAAACTACGAGAAAGAAAGGTCACAGTAGTAAAGCGTGGAATGGTATTGAAGATACTGAACAACGAGTACCTGGCGGAATGTTCTAGAGAACGCGAGAATGTACTAGGCTGGACTGCGCGACCTATATAAGCGAATTACGAGTGAGTCAGAGAGTCAGTCGACGGTGTCACGCAATCGGTAAGCAGTGAAATAAATATTGATCAGTCAACGGAAATCAGTTAGTATAGATTGTACAGTGACAGTGTTGAACAGCGAAATAAATCTGATATAAATTCACCTGATAAAATAAATATTAGTGTAGTCAATTGTTACCGTTGTAAGTTTTTTTTTTGTTAGAATTGACTTTTCGTTGTTGCATTTATTGTTATATTATATTTTTAATTATTGTAAATAAATATTTATTCCCCCAACTCAGAAAATAGTTTTGTAACAATATGTTGCATTTTCCCATTATTTTTTCTCGCTTATTGTAGCCTTTTTCTTGTAGTGCGCATTAACGGTAACAATCGGGATATTCGTGTATACAGAATAACTGATGATGTCCATGTTATCCCTCGGGCTCAGTGTTGCCCATGCTAATAAATTATGATAGCGTGTAAAACACGTTGCGACACACAATAATCAATCACTTTTAAACATCAACAGTCTATTGTAGTACGCCTTATTAAAAGCCCCTAGTTCATTATTTGTGAAGCTGTGCTATGCTTTTCTATCGTACTAACAAAGTCAACAAACTATCTGCAAAAATACTGCACTGTTTTAATTAAAGTAGTACCCTATAAGGAATGTACTGGTTAAATAAACAAATATGCTATATTTTCACTATTTCTTGTCGAATTAGTAATCAATCATTTTTAAACATCAACAGTCTGTTGTTACGCCGTATTAAAAGCCTCTTGTTCATTATTTGTGAAGCTGTGCTACGCTGTTCTACCACTAGTAAAGTCAACAAACTATCTGCAATAATATACTGTTTTAATTAAAGTAGTACCCTAAGGAATTTGCTGGTTAAATAAACAAATATTCTATATTGGAGTTTCATGCTTTCACGGCCGGTAGACATCTTGATAGCAAATGTTTCCGGGCTAAGTAGCCGTGGTCCAATGGATTTTACTCCGTACGTTTCGCCCAAAGCTTCGTTGGGCATCTTCAGCGGCGATTGGCAATACGATGTGATCTTCTTGCCGGTCGACTGGTGACTGAAGATGCCCAACGGAGCTTTGGGCGAAACGTACGGAGTAAAATCCATTGGACCACGGCTACTTAGCCCGGAAACATTTGATACCAAAATATTCTATATTTTTTGTCGAATAAGATTTAAGGCTACAAATAATGAATATCTTCAGCCATATAAACTAAAACTGATAAAGTAATTTGCACAATATTTTAAAATTTAAATAGAAGCATTGAAATGAATTGTGAATTATAGACGCTCTACAACAGAAGTCATTAGATTAAATAGAAGCAATGTATTGCAGGTTGTTTGCTGAATAAAAGTTCATACGACTGAAAAATGAAAATGGTCAAATCTGTGTTATCTTAAACGTTAGCTTTACTTTTATTTAGTTTTATTTATTGTAGATTATAGACGCGTCGACAACTTAGGTCATTAGCGCCTTAAATACATTAAATAACAATTCTAAACTAAATGACATCAAAAAATATCCATGAGCGGAGGTGGGAATCGAATCCACGACAGTGTGATCCAAAGGCCGCTACGCTAAACGTTACACCACACTTGTCCTCTGTTAGCTTTCCTCTTCGCGTAAACATGGTAATTGACTGTTTATTTTCTCGGAATGCAGTTATTAGTGTATTTGCCATATGGCACATATTACACTATTAGCGTCGGTCGGATGACGGGACCTAGGGGTCGGACCAAAATTTCTCGACGTTTCATAGCCTCCTGAACAATTTGGCACCATTTTTGGAATTGTTTATATATATATATATATATATATATATATATATATATATATATATATATATATATATATATATATATATATATATATGTATATATATGTGTGTGTGTGTGTGTTCGCGGCATAACTCTCGAAAGACTTAATTGATTTAAACGAAATTTGGTAGACACGTTGGAATCCGTCACCGCACGGAACCTATTTAAAATGGGCCCCAATCGGACCATTTTAAGGGTAGTTTTTAGGGGTTGAAAAAAGTTTTTGGGTCCAAAAATACCGAAAAAAAATCTCAGAATTGTTTAAAAATTGGAATTTAACCATTTAATAGAGATTAAAATGTGTTGCTAAAATTTTAACAAAATCGGCACGACAGGACCGGACTTCCAAATTTTACGAAGACACTAGTTTACGGATAGTGATTTATTTGCTGACGGGTGGATTTAATTTGGTACGGAGGTTGCATTGATAATAATATTGAAATTAGGAAAAAAAATATTATTTTAAGGGATGTATTAAGGGGTTAAATTTTTCATTTTGTCCAAAAACAAACTTAAGTTCACATAATAAAGCCACAAGGCCTGTATTAGCAAATACACTATATTGTCGGCAGGGTTATGGCACTGCGACCCGAGTTTTTTTTTTTTTGTTTATAATCATTGCTGATCCATGTCAGTTTACAATACAAAATGAACACGGATTTCTGACAATTACTGTATTATGTGCACAGTGTATTTGCATTTGGCCTTCGTAGTCATTATAACGAAACCACAACTACGGTATACCGGAGCCTGTGGTAGACACTCCAGACTGCATGGTCACACGACAGGCATGACGCGTTAATATAATGCGCGCTGGTTTTTATATGGGGGTGGCCACACTTGGCGAGTCTCCAGACACAGCGGTCTGATGGCGATGAACATTAATTCAGCCGATGTTAATTAATTTTAATTAAAACAAAAGTGGTTATTTCAAATTTGTTTTTATATTAAAAATGTACATTAATTAAGCGGCAAGAGTTTTTGGGCCTAATTCTGTCTATCGTCTGTCTGTTTGTGGTCGCACCCAGAGTCCAAACCACTGGATCCATTTTAATTAAATTTTCATACGTATCCAAAACTTCCATACCTCAATCGATCCTGGATAAAATGCGGGAGAAATGTTTTTCTCGAAAATAGCTCCCACGATTTTGATTAAATTTTATACATGAATACTCCCTTAGTACCAGTATAAGATGACATGACTAGTTTCTTTTAGAAACTGCGAGGAGAGAGGCTGTCGGGGTGACGATGTACGTCCTATACAGGGTGCTCAATTGCTTTGCAGGTAATAGGGGTTTAACTCGTAAAATCAAACTTGCGATTTCCTGCTTTCCTAATTATTTTAGGAAAAATATCTTCGAATCTAAATCATTAAACAAAATTAATTTTGTATGCTTTGTAATGGCAGAAATTCGATATGAAAATGTCAAAACTACCTCAAAAACAGATAGCGATAGCCATGGAACTTGAACAAAATGATGACGTTTTAGCTGTCAGAATAATTTCTAATCATTTTGTTCAAGTTCCATGGCTATCACGATCTGTTTTTGAGATAATTTTGACATTTTCATATCAAATTTCTGCCGTTACAAAGCATGCAAAATTAATTTTGTTTAATGATTTAGATGCGGAATTTTATGTTCTAAAACTTTTATTCGAAGATATTTTTCCTAAAATAATTGGGAAGCAGGAAATCGCAAAAGTTTGATTTTACGGGTTAAATCCCTATTACCCGCGAAGCAATTCAGCACCCTGTATATGGGAAAGCTAGTCCGAGTTGTGTCGAGCGTTTATTATTTTTTTGAAATTTATTTACGCGCGGTGGAGTGAATTGATTCATGCAGCTGAACGTGTAACGAAAAGATCAGACAAAACGGCGCTGTTGACGTATGGATGTGTGCGTGTGTGTACACAACTTAGTTGGAACGAAATACCGCTACACAATGGACACGAACATAGGTTACGCCGGGTCCGGGTGAAAATCGGGAGTAATCTCAGAAGACCGATTTCTCCGTAACTCCTGAACGGATTTTGTTCCGATTTTCTCGATTAGATAGATTGATTCGCGAGGAATGTTTAGATGTATAATCAGGCGCGGATCCAAGTTTTCGCTCAAAGGGGAAGGGAGCATTTTTTTAGAGTTACCTATCTTCCGGGAGATTCGTTCTGTTTTTGTGATTTGTGTGTATGAAACCAAAAATTGGGTAAAATATTACCTATTATTTAACTATAGTCTACATATATGTAGTCAAGGCTCAGGGGGGACAGATGCCCCCATTTCTACCCTTGGATCCGCGCCTGTGTAAAATTGAAACTGGTCGGCCTGGCTTCCGCCGGGGGAAAATTAGGGGTAATCTCAGAAACTACAGAACCGATTTCAGTTTTTTTTCACTGTTCGATAGGACAAATGCTATATAATAACTGGAACGAACGAGCGAAGCAAGTGAGTTGTAATAGTTCTGGTTTTTATATAGGTTCTTTTTGTATAATTTAGAAAATAAATAAACTTTATCAATTTATTTTATTAATCTTATATACATATATTAATACATATATTATATACATATATTAATCTTATATACAATTTATTAACTATAATTTATTACTTCGACGGACATAGTGACGTTGTACTAACATCTATCCTTCTGTCTCCCGTATGACCAAATGTCATTGTTATTTATATTAGTATATTTGATTAGCTTTGCGTTCTTAAGCTAGCACAGTTCTAAGTACCTTATTGTTCAATAACCTCGCTGACTTTGCAGTATCAATGACCTCAGTAATATTTCCTAGTGTGCAAAATCTATATACATTAATTATTGTGCAATACTTACATACTACAGAGTAATGTATTAATAAATCATAAATTCATAGCACCCGAACGAAGCCAGACTGGACCGCTATATAGTGTTGTATAAATAGAATGTAATAATAATAATAGTAGTTTATTTGTATACTAAGGTTTAGTAACAAAAATAGTCAAAATATATATAAAATTTACAGGAAATCTAAGAAATGTATGTAGACATTTTTCAGTTTTATGTTCAACACGCTGGCTCACCGGTGAATTATTATTTTGAAAATTTATATTTAAAGACAGACTGTTGTTTGCAACTACTGCCGTTGAACACAGTTTGTTGTGACGTCAACTGTACTATATCAAATTATAAGATGATTATTCAGTTAATTAAAATCGTGACAATTCAGTGAATAATAATTCGATGGCAAAGCGCTAGAAACGGAAATTCAGTGCGCTTACAGTTCACTAACATAATATTATACAGTACTAACGGCCCCGTCCGGCTTCGCCCGGGTGCTAAGAAAGCCCGGGTGCAATACACTACTCACTCACTTCGCTCGTTCGCTTGAATATTATAAATACATTACTCACTCGCTTCGATCGTTCGCTTGAATATTATAAATACACTACTCATTTGCTTCGCTCGTTCGCTTGTTTATTATAAATACACTACTCATTTGCTTCGCTCGTTCGCTTGAATATTATAATTACATTACCCACTCGCTTCGCTCGTTCGCTATATATATAAACCTTCCGTGAAAAATTATGTAACTGATGCTGAAAACCGCATCAAAATCCGTTGCGTGGTTTAGGAATTACATTACTCCTTCGCTTCGCTTTCTCACTCGCTACGCTCGTTCGCTATATATATATAAACCTTCCGTGAAAAATTATCTAACTGATGGTGAAAACTGCATCAAAATCCGTTGCGTGGTTTAGGAGGAGTTAACGGTGGTACAGACAGACACGGAAAGCGATACTATGTATATATTGACATTTGAAAAACAGGAAAAATATTATGAAAACGGAAAATTCGCTCTTCTAGTGCTTAGAACTTTACAATTACAGACTAAGTTACGATTTAGTTTATTTTTATTAAAGTTATTAACTTCTGTATAAATCATTAAAAACATGACTCTCTCATGATGTGGACTTTGTAAGCGCGTTACTATATATAGTAACACATCGATCGATAGCCCGTAAATAGTGCTTGTATTGTGCAAAGTGCGGAAATTTCGAATTTATAATATGTAGAGATATAAATCATAAAAAACATGACTCTCTCATGATGTGGACTTTGTAGGCGCGTTACTATATATAGTAACACATCGATCGATAGCCGGTAAATAGTGCTTGTATTGTACAAAGTGCGGAAATTTCGAATTTATAATATGTAAAGAAGAGATGTCTTAGCCTCTTAGGTATATTTCGTAAAATTTGTGAGATGAAACTGAAATGATTTCATTATCCTGCATGCAGACTTTACAGTGTAATTTACAAAATTATAAATTTAATTTGTGTATTTAATTTCAAATTATTTAAATTTATTCAGTTAAGCCGTTTGAAAATGCAGAACCGTATACAAGTAAAGTGAGGCATATGTAGTCTTCGTTTTCATAAGTCTGATTGAAAAGAACGTGCATACTCTTTAATTAAATACATATTTGTAAATTTCTTTTTGAAAATTTTTTACAACATTGCATTGTCATTATTATTGAGGATAGACTATCAGTTAAGTGAAAAAAATGTTATGCAAATTTTTAAGACTTTTTCTTTTTTTACAGGTAAGGCAGTTTTTTTCTGATTCCATGGATTTTATGAGTAAGAATTTTATGCAGCATTTTTCTACATGATAATTTTTTGGTACAACTGGATAAAATCTTATTTTTAGTCACAATCAACTTCAAAAAGCAATAGTTCAAATTATTTTAATTAAAATATAATTGTTTATGTGTAACAAGTTCTAAGGTTCTAATCTGAGAACTAATATATAATATATATGAAACACCTATTGTAAGAACAATGATGATGTTCTTACAATAGGTGTTTCATATATACTGATTGCAGTCATTATGCATTCATTTAATTGAATATTTTTAATCTTAATGTAGATTGTAAAAATGGTAATAGAAAAAATATAATGGTACCAATTCGTTTTTTAAATAAGAACATTGCAATTAAAAATTAACTGTACATAAGCAAACCTTGTATACCTATAGTCAAAACTTCTGCTATATAAAATCTTTCGAATAAGATTTTATATTAATTTTTTGTAAACCGCAGTTAACATTTTTTTTTACTAATAATTTACTGTAAAAATGTTAGACGTCTCTGACGTTACACATCCAACCTTTATTTATGTGTAATCCGATAACTTCTACCGTAGTATTGTATTATTATGAGAAAATAATTGACTATACTTAACATTGAAATGATTTTTGTGAACTTTATTATTTTTGACACTATATTTCATTTTTTTTAAATGTATCGAATTTTTACCGTCAGTTTTCGTAATTTATACTGATCCACACCTGTGCCATGCGCATTACTAAAAGTCAATAAAACAACAGATGGATTAGTTACCAAGCCTGTGCCATAAAATAGGGATAATAAATCACCGGTAAGTTCTGTTCTTTTATCTATGACCTCTAAGCGCTTTTTACACACACACACACACGCGCGCGTGTGCGTTCTTAAAATGCGCATGCGCACGTAATAGAGCTTTTGATGATGAAGTTTTGTTCACGAAATTAGTTAAATTAATTTAGACATTAATTGGTTTCGCTTAACTACAAGTGCGGGAGGTTTATTATTAAAGTTAAATACAGGGAGAAAAACAGGTCCTCAGGCTGTTGTTGGAAGTTAGTTACCTAATGATTTTGTCTTTTGAGAATCCTTCCTTATTTCTCTCGTACTCGCTCTGTTGATCTATCTCTCTCTCTCTCTCTCCTCTGCGAATAGGCTTGTGCGTGACCGTTTGTGTTACTGTGCATCGAGAAAACCCCTTTCACCGTAGTTTTTCATTTTAATTCAATTTTTTCGTCATGTTTAGGCTGAAACTCGAATTTGAAACTGCGATTTTTTTTAACTTTTTTACCCGACTACGGAGGGTATTGTATTTACAAAATTGTGGGTATATTTGTGCCACTGTGGCACTCAAATGGATGGACCAATGTTTACAAATGAGGTGTCGATAAATTCGTTAAAATCTCACGAGTGACACTGAGTATATGACGTAACGTAAAATTCAATATAGTGGACGCTAAATGCTTTATCGTCAAAATACAAAAATCAAAAATAAAGTCAGCAAAACCATTTGTGCGGAGTATCAAATGAAATTTGAAAGGGCTTTACGAAGGGATTCTGATTCGGATTTTCTGAATCTTTAAAAACATTTTTATATTAAGCTTTTAATTTTTTAGTCATATTTATTCATTAATATATATTTTTGGAATCCAAGTCTTCATGGTTTCCGGGCTTGTAGGCCGTGGTCCGGTGGTATTTCTACCTATTTCTAGGTAGAAATACCACCGGACCACGGCCTACAAGCCCGGAAACCATGAAGACTTGGATTCCAAAAATATATATTAATGAATAAATATGCCTAAAAAATTAAAAGCTTAATATAAAAATGTTTTTAAAGATTCAGAAAATCCGACTAAAGCTGTTTAACACAAGTACAAAATAAGTTAATTCCAATATGGAAAAGTAATCGGATAAAAAGATGTTAGTTTTAGTGTGTTAGGTTTATTAAAATTTTAGGTAGGTACCTACTATCTTTTTACTCAACTACTTTTCATATTGGAAGTTTGTTTTTGTATTTTTGTATTGACCATAGCTGTTGGGTTTTTTGTTTTTTAGTACACTTTTTTCTACAAAAAAATGCACGTACAATTTGATTTGCATCTTATAAAATATAAACAAACAACCCTTATAAATTTATTATCTAAATTTAAATAAGAGTGTGTTTATGCATTTTGTCAGCATAAATATTGCTGGCATAAAATAATATTGTATATTATATTGCTTGCTAAATTTAAGTTGACACAGAAAAAATATTTATTTCACCGTTCACATTTTTTTCAATAAATCTTCATAAAATACAGTGTTACAGAATACACGTACAGTGTGTTAAAAGAATAAAACTCTAACTAAACTGGAATTTTATCTGTTTTCAATTCGTGCTTATGTTTTAAATGCGCAAGAACTTAATAATTTAGTGTAATTGCCTATACATAGTATGGCACATGGTTGGATGGCGGGACCTAGAGGTCAAATCATAAAATCTTGACGTTACATCATTTTGAACGATATTTGTAGACATTTTTTGATATAATAAGTCGGTTACATATAGCTATTACATACATATTATACTATTGAATTTACATTAAATTATCTACTATTGAATTTTACTTTCCCACACTAGTGTGGGAAAAACGCGTTCCCGCACATATACCTGTTAAGTCATCCACGAGTCATCCATTATATAATAGTATATTGTGTGACAAGTGTGCTAAATACATCTTTATATGCGTCAGGCGTGATGTTTTCAGCACGAGTAGTAGGAGAACGCTTACGAGTCTTAGCGAGTGAGCATCGCGAGCCGCATACGAGTGCTGAAAACATCGCGCCTGACGCATAAATATTTAGCACACGTGTTGTACAACTATACTTTATGTAACACATGCATGATTTTAGACTTTAATTGAATAATTTAATGTCACTGACAGAAGTACATCTCATAATAAAAACATTGGGCTCGATACAATATTTGTTCACTTTGTTACCATAGTAACCATATTTCATTTATAACACCGAAAAGAGGTACATAATGTTCATTGGATAACGGGTTTTTCAATATATCATCGAAAAGCATTTCATAATGGATCATGACGTCACTCATCAATAAACGGTCATTTAAGGTCCGCAAAACTGATACGAAAAAAACACTAAACGCGTGCATGTGTTATATAAAATTATTTACGTACGATCTAAATACTTTTATATATTTCTCTCGTGTTATTATGTTTTCACGAAATTGTTGCGATAAAGCAGATTCAGTTTAATTACACATCTCAAAGGACTAATGATTGTTATTTTTCTCCCTGTGTAAGCATTATCTCGGAACATCTCCTGGCAGTTATGGAATCATCTCAAAAGAGCGATTTAAGTGAACTGAGCCGCGAACTTTAATTTACAAAAACTGTAATAATGACGTTTAATCCGTACATTACATAACCGTTGGCAGATCAAATAAACTTAATAGCGTCATCAGAGAGACGGAGAACGATGAGATGAACCGCAGCCTTGTTACACCATCTTCTGTATGTAATTCCTCGTAATTATATAACGTACCTACTGCAAATGGTGGTCCGGTCATGAAATATCACATTCCATAATTTGAACATTAAAACATTTTGTTGTAATAATTTCGAACATATAAAATGATACAACCCTAGATAACACTCGTGGGAACTAGAACGTTTTGCTCGTTGTATTATAGACGCTCGACAGCTGATGTCATAGGTAACAGTTTTTTTTTGGTGATCGAGTGCACATACAGGGTGCTGAATCGTTTTGCGGGAAATAGGGATTTAACCCGTAAAATCAAACTTTTGCGATTTCCTGCTCCCCTAATTATTTTAGGAAAAATATCTTCGAATAAAAGTTTTAGAACATAAAATTCTGCATCTAAATCATTAAACAAAATTAATTTTGCATGCTTTGTAACGGTAGAAATTTGATATGAAAATGTCAAAATTACCTCAAAAACAGATAGCGATAGCCATGGAACGTGAACAAAATGATGACGTTTTAGCTGTCAGAATAATTTCTAATCATTTTGTTCAAGTTCCATGGCTATCGCTATCTGTTTTTGAGGTAATTTTGACATTTTCATATCAAATTTCTGCCGTTACAAAGCATGCAAAATTAATTTTGTTTAATGATTTAGATGCAGAATTTTATGTTCTAAAACTTTTATTCGAAGATATTTTTCCTAAAATAATTAGGGAAGCAGGAAATCGCAAAAGTTTGATTTTACGAGTTAAATCCCTATTATACCCGCAAAACGATTCAGCACCCTGTTATACACGCTCAGGCATATAGGTATGCCTAGAAATCAAATAGGTAATGAAAAAATGATTGAAATAATATATCATCCAAGATTTGTTGTTTTCGACAATTTATGACAATCTATGAAGACAATTTACCTACGACCTTTTTAAGAGATAACTGCAGAAAACTACCTGATGCTTGACAATTCGACTGCGGCCGTTATCAATACAAAAAAAAATTAAATCACCTTTGATTATTTATTTTGTTCTGAAATCACAAGTCTTGATAATTGAGTTGTTATAATGATTCTGTCAAAGTACAAATAAATAAAAATTTTTAGAGACACTGATTAAATTATGTTACGCATAATTAGTGATTATGTCACTTAATGATTTTAATAGTTGGATTTTGTATTAAATAGCCATGTTGTTTTAAAAAATTGTGTCTGTTGAACAAATGAATTTTAATAAAATTAGTATGATCAATTATTTTAAAAAGTTTATTGAATATATTATCGCTGTAAATGAATGATGACTACAGATTATTACTGACATACTCGTGTTATGTTTTAAGGTTTGTAATAAGATATATTATAAGTTTGTATGAGTTGTACAAGTAATGTATGTGGTTATTATTCACAGAGCCTGAAGAAGTCTAAAATATAGACGAAGCGTTGCGAATTAAAACTTTAACTGAGTTTCAATCAACCCACTGTCCAAGTTCCCGTTAATCTCTTATATATAGTTACGATGGACATGACAACTAAAAACATAAAAATTTAATGAATATAATACCTTAAAGATAATATTAAGTTTTAGTGTTATCTGTTAGCGCACTTGTGAACTACAAATGACTTTCAACTCGTATTAAGTTTTTAGTGTCATCTTTTAGTACACTTGTGAACTACACACTATGCCAGCATATTGCAAATACGTGTTCGTGTTTGAGCCGAGTAGCCCCGATTGTCACCGTCGGGTTTCACATGACTGTTGTTAACAACCCAGACAAAGTGCGCCTAAGGAAGTTTACACTTCAAAAAACTTTTTAACAAAAAAAAACCTCCTTCAAAAAGGCACTAAAAAGAGGAAAATAATGAAATGTTGAGGTCTGTGCCAATTAAAATATGAAATTGGTTAAAAAGAAGATATTAATCACTATACTATACTTTTTAACCGACTTCATATTTTAATTGGCACAGACCTCAAAATTTCATTATTTTCCTCTTTTTAGTGCCTTTTTGAAGGAGGTTTTTTTTTTGTTAATAAGTTTTTATTTTTTACTTTTTAGTGTCAAAAAGTAACATTTACCTTAAAGAATCACACGCCGTTACTTACTTTTTTATTAAAATCAGCCGAACTACTAAACCGATTTTGATGAAATTTCTATGAGACCTATCTGAGAGTATATCCTTTCAAATAAAAAAAAAATTTCAAAATAGGTTCATAAACGACGAAGTTATCCGCGAACACACATAAAACATAAACCATAAAACATAAAAAATATATACGGTCGAATTGAGTAACCTGTTTTTTTTTGAAGTCGGTTAAAAATGTGTCTGCATCTTTACAAATATTATTTATTCCATGCAAAAATCGCAATTTTCTATAATAGGTTTGGCCGTAGGCTAGTTCTGTTTGAGCGCAGTCGTAGTACCTGTATAAACCTACACTCGTATAGGCACCTATAGATTACTGGGAACTTTGAACTTCTATCATAAAGCAGGCAGTGATATGTTCGTCTCTCTCATGCACCGCTATAAGTGTCCTGCTCGCACTTGAACAGTAAATCGATACGACTAGACCACCCCTGCTGCATTCAAAGTACCGGGCGCAAGCCAAATATTGGTTAGAATGTCACCATGTCATTTATAATAGGCTTCGGATATATCTACAAATGTCTATAGTCTTTCCCACCAACAGATATAGTTATCATGTGAACAGTGTTATGTAAACGTACTATGCTACTATCTCATTACGTAACATTGTAACAAAACTGTTTTCTACGTGGGCGGAATAACTATTTTATTTACAATAATTAAAAATGTAACAACAATTCAATAACAATCAAAGCAACAATTATATGTCAATTCTAACAGTCAACACAATAGTAATTCTCAAACAAAGTGAAACACTTCAATAGTACTGAACAAATAACTATACTGTATTTATTTCCGTTGTTCAACACGACGCCGATTCACGACTGACTCAATTCCCGTCGGCTCCTTAAAATATTTTTTTTCTCGAAAACTATACATTTTAGAGAAAAAAATATTGATTTTTTTCATATTAAGTATAACATGTAGAATTCATTTATATTTTTTTACCTATGTTAAATACGTGACATTGAGAACGTTTTTTTTAGTATCTCAGGATTCACTGAACCGATTTGGCTCAAAATTGAATCAGCTCTAAGTTAAACGCTGATAAATACAACAGAATAAACAGCATGGCCGTTTTTACGGTAGCAAAGGCGAAAAATTGATCACACACACACACACATACATACACACACACATACACACACATACACACACGCACAAACATCAGTCAGAAAATGGTCTTAAACGATTTCTAGGGTATCAAAACGTGAAGATCTGTTAAAATCTCGAAATATTTTTTTCAGGCTAAATACTATAGTACTTCCCTACCATAGTAGGAGGTGGGAAATAAAAATAATGTAATTTCCACGTATAAAACAATTCCAGCACTCTATAAGCTCTATGTAATTGTACACATCTGGTATTTGATTGTTATGTCAATTCCATTTGACTTTAACCGTTGCTTTAACAGATCCTGATTAAGTATAGAGCAAAAATGATTTGCCTGTAGTACATATATTAACTGTAAATCGTGATAACGCATCAAGTGTGGAAATAAAATTATTGCAAAGTTTAGTTTTCTGATCCTCATTTTTTTTCAATCTTTAAATACAATCCTTAAAATGGTCTAATTTCAACCATTTCAAATTTCATTTAAATCCTTTAAGTTTTTCGGGATTTTATGGTGCCAACCCTAGATCAGCCATTCGATCAACGCCAATAGCATGTTATATACAATATACAATATTGTAACAAAATCCCAGAGCTACGCCACTGTTTCCACCAGTCAGTCACTATAGGACGGACAAACAGAAGTCAGTCGCCAGCGCACGGTCACTGCAGGACGGACAAATAGAGGTCAGTCGCCAACAGTCAGTCACTATAGGACGGCAAACACAACAGTCAGTGTACAGTGCAACAAGTTTACAGTGACTCACGCAAGAAATTAAGTGCGTCGGATATAAATATAGGACAGTCGACGGTAATCAAGTCAGTCGACTGTGTCAAGTGGGTATAAATGTTAATCAGTCAATCAGTCAGTACAGTGATATGAATAGTACTGAGATAACTGGGTAAATGACTGACAAATAAATAGTGAAATAAATACAGTGATGTAAATAGTCCTTGTATATAGTTAGTTGATGCGATCGTTATTATTGTATATAGTTGATTGTTGCGAACTGTTGTATATAGTTGTTATTGTTGTGTTCATTGTTATGTATTTGTAAATATTGTAAATAAAAAATAAGTATTCCGCCCGACTCGAAAAGTAAAGAATTCAGTTTTGTTACAATATATAGGAAAATACATTAATTACAATGCACGAGCACGAATCTAGGGATTGGGAAGATAACATATTTTATAGTTCATTGTATTGTAGACTATAGTCCCCCGGCTGTCCCTACAAAGACACAAAGTATAAGGAACGAGCAACGATGTTTTTATAGGGTAATGACGGGTCTATAGTACACATTGTGTTGCACTATGCACACAGAACAGCTGCATAAATACCTAACCTCACTTTATGTGTTGTGTGGCTGGACGACGACTGGACTTTGAAAGAAAATAGTGCACAAAAAAAATAAAACAACACAAAACGCTTTTTATCTCAGTTGATCTCAAACTGTATAACGGAGAAGTGGTGGTCGTGTTGAAACCGCCAAAACTTTATGAAGTGAAACTTCTATAACGATGTTGTGGGGTCATGAAATGAATAAACGGCCAAGTACGTGGTCGAGCGACGCAAAGAGTAGGGTTCCGTACTATGTAAGCTATGCTAAGCTTACAATTTTGATAAAATAAAAACACATTCATAATCTAATCAAAAAGCCCTTTTCAACAATACCCCACTAGAATATAGGTACAAAAAAATGTTGTATGCCCCCCTTGTTTGCATGTATGGGCGCTTTCTTTTTTTCTGTTTTTAGTATTTGTTGATTAACTAGAGGATATGACTGATACTTGACGTGACTTACAGCTTTAAAGGTAATGGCGTTGTTGAGATAGACCTGATAACAAAATAGGTCTAAAAATTGCAATTTTGACGGTTTTTAAAACCTACAATTTTGATAAAATAAAAAAAAATAATTTCAAATTCATAATCTACTCAAAAGGCCCTTTTCAAACGATATCCCACAAGAATAGGTACAAAAAAAATTTTTTTTTGACATGAATGCCCCCCCCCCTTAAATAAACATTTTTGATTTTTTGTTATTCTCTCCGTCTTTGGGCCGCGGTAATACATATTATGTGTGAATTTCAAGTCCCTATCTCATTTCGTTTAGAAGTTAGAGGCCTGTGACAGACAGACAGACATCGTTGGCATGACAGTAAGGTTCAGTTCGGAGGTACAGAACCCTAAAAAGCGACATAATAGAAATAGATTGGGAAAGAAGGAGATAGAGAACAATATAGTCCCAATGCCATTATTCTTTCAATAACTTTTTGAGAGCTACTGTTCAACGATCGTATTGTTCAACGTGACTGGTTTATTTCTGATTCAAACTCGGTTTTTAACAACGGTTCACAATATTAGATTACATTTCTTTCAATTTTCGTTTCCTGTCTATTCCAGGTTAACAAATACTTTCATAAAATAATAAGATATGTTGCTTTTCATTTTTCAAAGTTTGGAAATGTAATAACTTATAGATCTGTCTGCATTGCCTACTTTGATATCTTCGATGGATGAAAAAAAGTGGGTGTGTGCTTATGACCACATAACAGAAGTGAAAACTTCTGATTTTCCAATTTTAAAATATTGATATATAAGTTTTCACTTCTGTCGTGTGGTCATAAGCACACACCCACTTTTTTTTAGTGTCAGCTAATTACTAAAATACTAAAATTATATTTTTAATTTATTCCACCTTGGTTTCAAAAAAATTATAATTGTCAAAAAAAGAATATAGGTAACAAAAATAAAAAAATATATAAATAAATATCATGTAGATTTAGGAAAAAAATACGCCAAAAATTTTACGGTGCCATCAGGTTCCTATGGATACAACGCAAAGACGTTGCCAACTACGCTATCAGTGCAACTGTACTGCGTACCGTTTTTATGATATAAATATGTCAGCCGCGTCAAATTCGGACTTGCGAACGCGAACGGTTCACTTTATTTCACTACCCAGGCAAAGAGTGCGTAACGCGCCTAAGGAAGTTTTCACTTCAACAAAAACTATAAATTTAACTAATTTTTATTTCTAATTCCTTTGATTTGCCGTTAAAAATTGTTCGGTTTGAAATTTTACAAGAAACATTTCCTTGAAGTAACTTTTGGAGACATTCTGTACAACATCCAGTGGCGGCTCCTCTATGAGAGCTGCGGAGCTGCCACACTGCCAGAAAATAACGCACAATTAAAAAAAAAATTGTATTATAATTCTAAAAAAATTGTATTATAAATCTGCATAATATGTTTTAATTTCATAATTATGAAGCCTAATTATGAAGCCATCACATAGCATTATTATAAATGACGGCATGCTGCAGGGCCTATATTCTATAAACCGTCCTCAGCCGTAGTAAATTCACTACGCACGTGACACGTTCTGCATTATATTTTGCACCAAAATCAATGTGTTAGAGAGAGAAAAAACAATAAAAAATGAGACAGATTTATACGCGTTAAGAGCTTATCTGGGTGCGCAGAACGTACGTAGTACGAACTCTAATTTAATAAAAGCAGAACATCCATTTAAAATGTTCACGCGCCGCCACTGACAACATCAGATTGGAGCCAACCTTCAACGCTATCGTAAATATCTTATACCGCGGATAACACCAACTGATCGAGGACGTAATATTATTTAAATCTATTTTCGTTCATCTGTAATATGTGACATAACCGGGTTTCCAATGAGAGCGCTGTACAATAAATGCGTGTGTATATGTGTATGCAAGCCGTATGTGTAGGGGTACGGGATAAGAGAGGATATAGAGGTCGGATAGGTGATGTTTATCCCGGTGGAAGCATGTGCATTATCCCGGATCAGAGCGGCGCGCGATGCCCGTTTTCCAGAGCTTTGCTTTCCCAAAGTACCCTTCGTCTGTCACATATCCTCTTCCTACACTAGGTATAGCGTACTGTGGATAGTATCGCAAATATGGGCTTCATATTACATGCCCAATATATATGTAAATAGGGTTTAAACGCACGAGTTTCGATGATAAAAGAAATATCCGAACATTCATATAAATTATGTTTCCTTACAAATATTCACAATAATGGAAATATGTGTAGGGCTTCCTAGAAAAATTTATTGGGCCAAATAAATATTTTATTCAACATATTAATATGATAAAAATAACCTTTCGCTACAAATACATTTTTTAACAAAATATTTTAACTTGTTTAATGCAATAAAATTCGCTTGAATAAAAAGTTCTCGGATTATTCAAGATATGTGTAAACATTCAGATTTGAATATGATAGCTGCATATAACCTCAAAAATTGTTTACAGCTGACTGGTCGACAGCTTTGTGTCTTCGTAAACATTTTATTGAACTACTCTAGCACACATTTCTGGGAGAGGGCGCCGGTAAAGATGTTAAAGTTAAAATTCAAATACACAAATACGAAACAGATCATTAACATTCTGATTTTACCGATGAATATTGTTCAAAAATTCACAGATTTCGCAATCCTTGCAACCATCGAGGACATTGGAAATGATAACAGCATATATGAAACATAATTAACTGTTTATTATACACACAATATTTATCAATGCACTGTTTAGTTTTGTCAGGAATAACCCTATTATTCTTCTGTTATATACGCGTTCACTTTTACTTGATTACTTAACTTTTAAATGGATTTTTCTACAGTATTTATTAACATTTGCTCAAAAATAACACCGCAGATCGTCGCAAATACCTCTCAATTAACTAGACATGATATAAAACACATTTCGAAAAAATTGCACTTGTTCAATTTTGCATGATTGCTCCTCACTTGATCGCGACACCGTTGTCTTTTGGCCTTGAACGAAAACTCGTAACTCTGCCCCCATATACGAACATAAACATTTCCAATGTTAAAAAGAATTTTCCTCTATCGTACTAGAGTTTCTAAGATATTCTGAAAATTCAACGAAATTGGCTCACCTATACACTGATACTCATCTGATGATTAATTTATTAGGCACACTGACCCAATGTCATATTTTTTCAAATAGTTGCAGCTCTTTTATGTCAATGTTAAAACTACATTATGCGTAAAATACCTATATAATATGTATACAGGGTGTCCCAAAAAGAATGGGACATAAATTAACAGCTGATTCCTTACAAAAAAATATTGCAATAGACCCCAACATGTCTATTCCGAAAGTTGATATTAAAAGAGATACAGGGTGTCAAAGTTTAATTTTTATTTTTATCATTATGACGCGGCATTTTAATAAGAGTCATTGAATTTTTAAATAAAACTGTCAAAATTACCATGATAACGCCGCGCCGGCGTTTTCAAAGCCACCTATATTCATTTTCAAAATTTGCCATTTAAAACCACATTGCATCGATTACTTTAAGTGCAAATATCTTGAAAAAGGTTACTCCTAGCCACTTTTACAAAGTATGCCTTTTTTACGTAAAAATGACGAAAAAATCAGTTTTTTAATTCAAAAAAATAGTACTAGTGCGTACAAAAAAGTTATGATTATTTGAATGAGTGAAAAGCTGTGTAAGTGTCGCCCCCTACAAGTAAGAGCCATACCAAGGTCAGATTTGAATTTCTCATGTCAAAAAATTCCCATATATCAAATTTCATTAAAATGCCTAAATTATTTTAAAAGTTATTTAAGAAAATCAAAAATAAAAATTAAACTTTGACACCCTGTATCTCTTTTAATATCAACTTTCGGAATAGACAAGTTGGGATCTATCGCAATATTTTTTTGTAAGGAATCAGCTGTTACTTTAGGTCCCATTCTTTTTGGGACACCCTGCATAATTTGTAATATATGTATATAGACCGGAAGTGCATGACCTGCCGCGATCATCCATTAATGATAATTATATCCTGTGTACATGTAGAGTTGGCACACTACATGAATGCTGTGGCTGAGTTGACTCAAACATGGGGATTATTGTTCGTTGATGTCATTCCGTATTATTATCCCACTGTGGATTGATATGTTTATACAAACTGTTTTCAAATATTTGATCAAATTTAATACATCATCGTAACACCAGATGGGTCTTTAGAATAGCCAAGCGTGTAAATTCCGTTGGATCCTCTATTACAAGCCTCCAGTTCCCAGGTTCTAATCAGACAACTGGTAAAATCATAATTAGATTTTCAAGTTTAAAAAAATAATAAAAAATGTGAAATAGTTCTAGTCACTGATTTTTTTTTTTTGTTACTCATCTGCCTCAATAAATCAAAACGTTTTACTTTGTCTTTATATGTTGAACCATGATGAACTTAAATTTTTATAACCCGAAATAATTGTTTATTTTAATTTTCAATTTCTATTTATCGATGTTTAACTGTATTATAAGTTTAACAAGCGTTTATACCTCAGAACAGAAACGTCGCTTGTGAAGCTACAACTATACACTAAAGTGCGACCTGCCAGATACATTATGATCATTCGTTGCTTGTATTCCGTATTCCGCTTATGAAAAATCAAGTTGTATCTTATCATAACTAAGAAAATAGTTATTTTCGATACGTGTGCGTAAAGTGAGGTATTCTAGTAGGCTTAAATTGAGGCACTCGCTAAAGGGACTGACGCATACACAACGAGATCTCGTGCGCACTCGATTTGGTTGTGTATGCGTCAGTCCCTTTAGCGAGTGCCTCAATTTAAGCCTACTAGATATCTTACTTTAAGCGGACGTATCGAACATAATTTTTTATAACGACTGCTTCTAAAGTTTAATAGAGAGAAAAAAAATTATGAAAACGGAAAATTCGCTCTTCTAGTCTTTAGAACTTTACAATTACAGACTAAGTTACGATTTAGTTTATTTTTATTAAAGTTATTAACTTTTGTATAAATCATTAAAAACATGACTCTCTCATGATGTGGACTTTGTACGCGCGACACTATATATAGGAACACATCGATCGCTAGCCAGTGAGTGCTTGTATTGTACAAAGTGCGGAGATTTCGAATTTATAAGATGTACAGATTGTACTTTTACGCACGCTTTGGACTTTTACGAACGGTGACGGTACTTTTACGAACGCTTTGGACTTCCACGCATGGTGACTAAAATACGCCTCTTTACGCCCGCCTCACAGTGCTCGAATATTGGACTTTAAAAGCAGGAGTTATAAAAAATATTTTATTATATTTTCTATTGTTTCAATTGTTCCCCGCACGTCTCGACTGGCTTCAATTGTACATACAAACTGTGATATACCACTTCTATAGCTATCTCTGTTCTGAGGTTTATACCTAATGTAACAGTTTTGAAAATAATGATCCCTTTGAATTATTCACGCTAACACAGAGAGCTATATACAAACCACAAACCATGCTTTTAAATGTGCGGTTGCTACTGACCGCCATGTTAGCCACAAACACGATGTGGAAAACCACATTCAAATGTGTCTCTTTTAGTAAGAAATATATCGTGCCACTAAAATAATTGCAAACGCCTGCAACAACTTAATAAAAATCGGTCAAGTGTGAGTCAAACTCGCGCACCGAGGGTTCCGTACAATAATAAAAATAAAGAGAATTTTGATTCAAATTAATACCATTCCCACTCTTGTGGAACTGGAATGGTAAAATATTAATATTAAAATTAAAAATTCGCAAAACACAAGCAGATCCCAAGGGAAATAAAAATCTATTTAACAATTTTGTATATACTTATATTCATGACTCACAAAAAACTTTTTTTCGTTTAATTCAGTAATTATTGCAGCTTGAAAATAGCTGGGCGTATAACAATCCCATTGTTTATATGGTGTTGCCATGACTCCTCTATTACAAGCCCTCAGTTTCTACATTCTAACCCTTAAAAATAATAAATTGAAAATAAAAATTGGTGCTAGGCTCAAATAACCTTAGCTGTTGGTGGCCTTATAATTCCAATATTTAAAAAACAAAAACATTTGTATCCAATAAAATCGTATGATGGTCAGGGCCGGTGTTAGGGAGGGTTTAGCGGGGCAAAGATACTCCGGGCCCAGACCCCTGAAGGGGGCCCGCCGGCCCGGAGCTTACCTATTATATGTGACTACCGCGTTTAAAACTGCGAGCATTAAAACATTTTCCCAACAAAAAAGGCGTTATTTGATTTTTTGCATTAAAATGTTCTGACTATTTCCAAAAAAAACATATTTTGGAGTAACATTTTTTTTGGACGGAACAGGGGCCTGAGAACGCTTACCCGGGGCCCGAAAATTCTAGCGCCGGTCCTGATGATGATACCTTACATCTTGAGTAGTTAATGAAATCTGGTAAGGGAGAAAATAAAAATATGCAATCTGCAGTATGTATAAAATGTCGTGTTCTTCTAACGAAATATTATATGAAACTGTTTGTGCCCCAGAAGTTTGTCTCCACGTCATCATATCTTCCAAGGCACGTATACTAGTCAATCCATAGTTAATCAAAAGTCAATCCAGGGGCTGCCACTAAATGATTCGACGAGCAGATTCGTGCCTCTGGGATACCTACAAATCTCTTGTTTTCTTGAAAAAATGTTACCAAATTAACTTCCAATGATACTTTATAATAATATCCAGTGCTGCGGAGCTCCAGAACCCCCGCTCCGGTATAAATACAGATTTTATGTAGGTGTTTAATAAAATTTTGCAATTAATTCTATTTTCCATATTAACCAATATTAATTAATAAGAAATCAACAATTACAAAATATATCTTCTTAATTCCTCAGCTCGGGACGAAAGTATTGTTAATACTTAATACAGCATGTGACAATCGACCAGTTTGTTGTAATACCCGCTGCCACGGTAAAGGTTTACAACTGCAATTGGCCGACTGTAAATTTGAATAGTTAATGAAATATGCTAAGGGAGGAAATACGCAATCAGTCTGTATAAAATGTCGTGTTCTTCTAACGACATATATGAAACTGTTTGGGCCCCAGAGGTTTACCTCCACGTGATCATATCTTCCAAGGCACGTAGTCAATCCATAATTAATCAAAAGTCAATCCAGGGGCTGCCACTAAATGATTCGACGAGCAGATTCGTGCCTCTAGCTTTACAGAAATAAGAGGCGTAAAGAAAGGAAGAAAGGAAAAATCTCCTTTTATTGATACAAAAGGTTCTTATAATACTAAGCATTGAGGTGAATAGGGTGGATTAGTGAGTCTCAATAGAAACTCGAATGGGTGACTGGTGAGGAGGAAGAGGTGACGACGACATGATGAATGAGATATTATGCTGTATAGTTGTTGAGAAAACTCGACATAACGTGTATACTGTGTAGGTATATTATGTACGAGCATGTTTGATAAAAAATTTATAAAAAAGAATAGAATCTCCCTCAAAAAAAGCCACTAAAAAGAGAATAATAAGAACATTTTGAGGTCGGCGTCAATTTAATTACTAACACATTTTTCTATAGGTACTTTTATTTAATTGAAGTTTTATTAGTGTATTTGCCATAGCCTCCTGAACACTTTGGCACCATTTTTGAAAATGTTTATATATATGTGTGTGTGTGTGTGTGTGTGTGTGTGTGTACACGATAACTCTCGACAGACTTAATCGATTGAAACGAAATTTGGTACACACATTGGAACCCATCACCGCAAGAAGCCTATTTAAAATGGGCCCGGTCGGACCATTTTCAGGGTTGCATTTAGGGGTTCCAAAAGGTTTTTGGGCCCAAAAATACCGAAAAATTTGTCAGAATCGTTTCAAAATTGAAATTTAACTCTTTAGTAAAGATTAAAATGTGCTGCTAAAATTTTAATAAAATCGGCCCGACAGAACCGGACTTTCAAATTTTATGAAAACACTAGTTTGTTGATACGGATTTACTTATGGAAGGGTGTATTTAATTGGGTGTACTGATAAAATCCATGTCTAATATTGAAATTTAGAAAAATTTAATTATTTTAAGGGATGTATTAAGGGGTTAAATTTTTTATTTTGTCAAAAAACAAACTTAAGTTCACATAATAATGCCACAATGCCTGTATTAGCAAATACACTATATTGTCGGCAGGGTTTGGCACTGCGACCTGAGTTTTTATTTTCATCTTCTTAGTGACTTTTCTTGAAGGAGGCTTTATTTTTTTTTTAATTTTTTTTTAATTTTTTACTTTATAGTGACTGCAATACGTAGTTTGCACGTTATTAACCGACTTCTTTCTTGATATTTGATAACTAAACTAAAAAAAATCACTGAACCAATTTATGGAAAAATTACATGAAACCATTCCGTAAACTTTCCCGACGCGAAATTGGGAGTTCCGGGTTCGAGTCCCGGCAGTGAATTTACATTTTTCTTATGCAGTAGCCTTCTATAATAATAAGTGCATTTCATGGCGAATAATGTCATCTGATGTTCTTATGTTAATTTCACTAAAATAGTGAATTGGTACAGTAAGGAAAAATTGATTGTTATTCACAATACTACTCTAATTTTGTTTTTATAAATATACAATTCTGTCTTAACTTTTTAATAATATTGCCAAAAACGATTACAAAACGTACAACAAGTGATAATTTTATGACAAAAAGAAAATTATAGCTTCTTTCAGCTGTCACTTAGATGAACGTAACTCAAATTCAGTCGCAAAGCATCGTAAGTTGGTAATTGGTTTTAATTTAATCACGTCAGAGAGATTATAATCTTTATTCAGTTTAACACAATGTCTTTACTCTGATTTGCATCAATAAACTGAGTCTCTTTATTTATATTGGATATAGAGTGTTTCAGAAAAATTTGAACCTTGACATAAAATAAACTATGATGGAATACCATATTTCTTTGAATAAATATTTTTAAGAATAAATAACAATTTTTTCTCGTATATACCAAACAAAAACAACACGTCTATAATCTTGGATAATGTGGTTGTATTGTTATTTTTCCTTTTTACTGAATCTACGATGTCTGTTTGCGTTCGTAGTTTGTTTTGCACTTATCGTCTAGATGGCTTTTACATGACCGAATCATAACCGATAAACTCTACGACGCTACGTACTGTAATGAACACTATAGTATTGTTACAAAACTGTTTTCTGAGTTGGCGGAATAAATATTTAAGTATTTACAATAATTAAAAACATAATAATCATGAATGCAACAACGAAAAGTCAGTTCCAACAATCAACACAAGTAAACAATAACTAAACAGTAATTACAAAGCAAAACAAAACAACTATATACAATAACTCGTAATTATTACCACTACACTAGTATTTATTTTATCAGTTTATTAGTGTATTTGCCATATGGCACATACACTATTGGCGTCGGTCGGATGGCGGGACCTAGGGGTCGGACCAAAATTTCTCGACGTTTCATAGCCTCCTGAACATTTTGGCACCATTTTTGGAAATGTCTATATATATATGTATATATATATATATTTATATATATATATATATGTGTGCGGGCAATAACTTTCGAAAGAGTTAATTGATTTTGACGAAATTTGGTAGGCACGTTGAAATCCATCACCGCACGAAGCCTATTTAAAATGGGCCCAATCGGACCATTTTAAGGGTAGTTTTTAGGGGTTGAAAAATGTTTTTGGGCCCGAAAATGCCGAAAAAATTCTCAGAATCGTTTCAAAATTGAAATTTAACCTTTTAGTTACAATTAAAATGTGCTGCCAAAATTTTAATAAAATCGGCCCGACAGGACCGGACTTACAAATTTTATGAAAACACTAGTTTGCGCATAGTGCTTTACTTACTGAAGGGTGTATTTAATTTGGTACCGAGGTTGCATTGATAAAAATATTGAAATTAAGAAAAAAAATATTTTTTAAGGGATGTATTAAGGGGTTAAATTTTTTATTTTGTCCAAAAACAAACTTAAGTTCATATAATAAAGCCACAATGCCAGTATTAGCAAATACACTATATTGTCGGCAGGGTTTTGGCACTGCGACCCGAGTTTTTTATTTATATCACGGCACTATTTATATTACTGATCCACCGTAGACTTGAATGCGAGACTCACCGTTGACTGATTCCCTCACTCACTCGTACTGGCTGTTTATATATGCTGCGTGGCGTAAGCCTAGTGCGTTCTCGGTTTCTCTAGAACTTTCGCGCAGGTACTAGTTGTTACAGTAAGCAGACCCCGTTTCTCAGAACTCTTGCCTGCCGTTTTTATACAGGGTGATCCGTAACAGTATTATGACTAATGTTGCCAGGCGTCTCGATTTTTTAGCTAAAAGTGAATGTCCGTACGGGACAGCTAATTTCACGATTTTTCAAAAACATTTAGTTTAGAACCGCACGCGTTGTACTTGAATGTTATCAAGAAACTCTCCAAAAGGTAAATCCTCAGCCAAGTACAAAAATTTAGACTAGCTAGTAGTCTTCGGAAAATAAATACCTAGGTCAGACATATAATAGAGAGATCAAGAAGACAAATTTCCAGTCAATTAACTAAATCGGAGGTACTTTGTGTGATTATAGCAAGCTGTCGGAAATTACGATATCCGCTATTACGCGTATAAACAATGATGTCTCATAGATCCATGCTTGTATGTCGTAATTTCACGCTACTAACCCAGAATACATAATATGTAATGTCGGAACCAGCTGATGGAAACCCGTGTCATATCCGTATTATAATAGCGTACGTTCAGAAATACCAATCAATTTTGACTGGTTTACAATAATTATAAAATATCTCACATTTTCTTTGTCAAAACTGTGATAACATTTTTACTAGATTGCGTGTCGATTGTAACCTTCAATTAACTATAAGGAGCAATTCACATACTACGTCACGTGATTTGTGTCATTTCTTGATCCTCATTTTTATTTATTTATTGTAAATTATAGACGCGTCGACAACTTATAGGTCATTAGCGTCTTGTTCACATCAAATAACTCACTTAAAACTAAATAACATCACAAAACATCCATGAGCGGAGGCGGGATTCGAACCCACGACAGTGTGATCCAAAGGCCGCTACGCTAACCGTTACACCACTCTGTCCTCTTCTTGATCGTCACTTCCCTATGTTAGAGTTTGTAAAAAGATGGCGCCCTACCATCTCGATGCTTCCGCTGCCGCCAGCGGCGCAACATCTTGGGGTTTGCTACAGTACAATATTTTTTTTGTTTCAGTATTTCGCCAAGGAGACACTGGTAAATGCTGGTACGCCGTGTTGGCTGGATCTCTAGACGTTCGCATTAACCAAACTGGATCAGATGTCGACAATAAGGTGAGTTACTTTAAAAAATGTTACAACGTACAAAATTAATAAAGGTTACAATGCATTTTAGTATGTACTTAGTAAACGTATATTGGTTTCTTATAAAGACCGCTATTTTACTCTGTTTTTTCTTGTTCATGAATACAGTAACTTTCTAAGTGTTGTATAAATTGTATATAATAGTAATTTATGCACCTAGTGGCTTAAGTGACGGATTATATGACAGTCGCGATTTTGCGATACGAGTCTAAGGTTATGTTGCATTTATACCAGAACGAGTGTGTGTTTACCGCGCGAGCCGAAGGACACCCGGTATAGAACATCCCTACTGAATATAGTAGAATTGTCTTCATAGTTTGAATTTAATATTTAATCTCCCGTATTTCCTGTTCTTTTTATGTCTGGCATTGATGCAATTAATTTGTCTTCCTTTCATTTTACATCTACTGTAGTGTAGGTACAGTTGCAGGAACATGGTACGAACTGTCAGTTGTTGTGGGCTGGCAAATTTCTGTATAAAAAACTCGGGTCGCAGTGCCAAAACCCTGCCGACAATATAGTGTATTTGCTAATACAGGCATAGTGCTGTTATTATGTAAACATAAGTTTGTTTTTGGACAAAATAAAAAATTTAACCCCTTAATACATCCCTTAAAATTATATTTTTTTCTTAATTTCAATATTATTATCAATCTTTGTACCAAATTAAATACACTCTTCAGTAAGTAAATCACTATCCGCAAACTAGTGTTTTCATAAAATTTGTAAGTCCGGTTCTGTCGGGTCGATTTTATTAAAATTTTAGCAGCACGTTTTAATCTTTACTAAAAGGTTAAATTTCAATTTTGAAACAATTCTGAAATTTTTTCCGGTATTTTCGGGCCCAAAAACTTTTTTCAAGCCCTAAAAACCACCCTTAAAATAGTCCGATTTGGCCCATTTTAAATAGGTTCCGTGCGGTGATGGATTCCAACGTGCGTACCAAATTTTGTTCAAATCAATTAAGTCTTTCGAGAGTTATGCTGTGAACACACACACACATACATATATAAACATTCCCAAAAATGGTGCCAAATCGTTCAGGAGGATATGAAACGTCGAGAAATTTTGGTCCGACCCCTAGGTCCCGCCATCCGACCGACGCCAATAGTGTATATGTGCCATATGGCAAATACACTAAAAATATGTACCTGTAGAACTGCAAGTAAAAAAAAATTCTTATTAGCATAAGAAGCTGTACATGAAACACTCTTTTCACAGTATTATATTGATCAGGGGCGTATCCTAGGCTAGAAATTCGGCCTGAAGAACGACGCCTGTCTGGTAAAGCTCTCGAGCACATTGTTAGTGAAATACGTAAAAAATATTCTTTGGAGCTGTAGAAAAAATGTGTTGGGGGGTGGCCTTAAAATGAAATCCTGGAGCCGCCAGTGCGCACCATTAGTATCATTGTAACGCATCCCCTTCTAAAAGCCCACTTTTTGGTGAAGTGATTGATAAATTCTACATTAAGTATATACTTACTGTTAATACTTTCGTAAAGTAACTTTCAGAACCTTACTGTACAATATCCCCCTGTAACTGTTGTAGATCATTAACTTCCCTAATTAAATGAAAACACAAAGCCATGGGAACTGTCGACCTGTTTATATTAAGATAATGAATTGGATATAACTTGTCCGCGAGGATCAAAGCGACCGTTGGACATTTCTGTTCAGTCCAATTACGAGTTTGTCTCTGCATTTTGTCACTGTTATTGGGTTTTGATCATTTTCACACATAAAGAGTTTAACGTACGTACTATTTAGATAGGTGTCACTGTCAAAGTTAAAACTGCTTTGAGGTTATGTAAAGATACGGAGCTTATCGTCCAACTGTCCAATCATAATATCATGTCGGTTTTTGCTGAGTATGTTACGTTTGATGGAATAAAAATAAACTTTGTTGGATAGACCATGTTTCGATGTATGAAAGAGTTATACACCTGCAAGGCAAGCCTTTTGTAATATAACTAGCGGTCCCGTTCGGCTTCGCCCGGGTGCTAAGAATCTATAATTTATTATCCCCCCGCAAGAAATTCTCGCCCTGCGGGCTGCGAAGCGAAGTCGGGCTGGTGGTGTTTATAATATTAGAACAGAGGTCATTAGCGTCTGTGTAATACATAATAATATTAAAAAATAGATAGATTGTATAAATACTCGAAAACTGAAGTCATTAGCGTTTGCAGTGTAATATTAAAAGGTTTTTGGCCAAAGAGTAATTTCATTTTAGTGTAGTTATTCTAAAGAGAGCAATGTTGATTTTCGAAGATGTTCTGATGTAAGGAAATATATTTTGTAAGAAAACGATCTGAAAACATAATTCATTCTGAACCGGGACTAAGACTCGCTTAAGAGGGCGTTGTAACATGAAACTTGGCGGCAGTAACAAAGTCTAGTTAATAATTCACCAGTTCATTATTATATTATGATCACGACATCGTCCCCTTTAAGAACACCCACCTGCACCATTCTTAATGTAATAGATACTTCCAATGTTGCCAGATTGCAAAGATTGTAGTATCGTACGGAATAAATAAAACGTTGTCCAGATAAAAAAAAATTCTTGTTTTACTAACAAAAAAGTATATTGTAATCAGGATCAGAGGCCCGGGGAAGGTAATCGGCAAAATGTTTATTTACAATCAACCGAATCAGTAATACATGTTATAATTATATATTTTTAAAACTTTGTCAACAAAATAATTTTATTTTTCTAAATAAAGCATAAAATTACTTGGAATAAACTGTAAACAACGTGATTAACTTTGAGAATATCAATTTAAATCAAGCAAAATTATAGGAAGTTTTTTTTAAATATAAAAAATATTTTTCTCTTCCATTTATATTACAAGTGACTGGAACTTGACAAAGTCGTAATACGAAATATTGAAGCCAATTTATTTAATGGCTATATTTGAAGCCATTAAACTGTTCCTTTATGACAATAATTGTATATTAATTAATATTCTACGTTTATGTAAGACTGTTGCTATCATCAGTTGATTTGCTAATGAAACAACTTGTGAATTAAGTAATTTATTCCACGAAAATGAAGTTATCAGAATAAAACTTAAATGCTATGTACGAGTATGTACTGAGGAATGGAATTTAAATGTTTGTTCAACACCCGCAAGAAATAAATCATTTCGTGGCCCTGCTGAGCGTGGGCGAAATAATGAGTTCCCTGATTGTTGACGTGCAGAGTGGGCGAAATAACATTTCGCCCACGCTCATTACGGGGAACGTTTACGCAATCAATCAGGGCAGAGTGGGCGAAATCCCATTTCGCCCACTAGTGGACGAAATAGCATTTCGCCCACGCTCATTACGAGGAACGTTTACGCAAGTGTTGATAGTTTCGTCCATCAATCAGGTCACCCATTAATTCGCCCACGCTCAGCAGAGCCACGAAATGACATATTTCTTGCGATAGTTGAACAAAATGTTGTGTGCGACTATTGGTCGAAAGAGGAGATTCCTCGAGTGTGGATTTTACCGCACGAGTGGAATCTCCTCTTTCGACCAATAGTCGCGCAATATACTATTTTTTTATCCCAAGATTGCGTTAAAACTTTTAGAATGAAAAAAGTATATTTTTTTACGAGTTTTAAGTAAAACTTCTTAGGTAGCGCTGGCTGGATGATTTGAGGACTAAAATGCCAGAAGGGACAGAAGTGTTAACGCGCGTAACCAATAGCAACGCTATATAAATGAATACATTTTAGTCCAGGGCGGAAGTAATGCCAGAGAGAGATAGACGATTTTCTCGTAATCATGCCTTCTCTATTCGGCGCATTTGGATGCGCAGTGGTATCAGTTGAAATGTCAATGTTTTTATTTATTTATTGTAAATTATAGACGCGTCAACTTAGGTCATTAGCGTCTTGACTACATTAAATAATAACTCAATTAAAACTAAATGACATCACAAAACATCTATGAGCGGAGGTGGGATTCGAACCCACGACAGTCTGATCCATAGACCGCGACGCTAACCACCGGACCATACTGTCCTCTGAAATGGCAATGTATATTGTATAAGTATATAATAATTATAACCTAGAATTTGTGTCGTGCGAAACGTGTGTATATTTATGCTAAATTTCAATTCTATCCGCAAAGCTGGTAACCAAAATGGACGAAAAATTTACACTGTATTACATCAATAATATTTTTGAGCAATAGGTATGTAAGTTAGCAAAATTATTAATAGATAATAACGGTCAAAAACATATTGATGTTTTTCACTGGAAATTTAGATTTAATTTTTCAAGACCTTTTTGTTGGAGTATTTTTTAGATAAAAAGATTCGACTGATGACCAGTCCTATACTTCCCACCTAGTAAATATTTGCAAAAAAATAAACAATCTTTTTTATTCTTTGAAAAAAAGCATGACCCTCTTTTTTGTTTGGTGATCTACTGATGGCTAGTAATATAGCAAAAATCATGGTTACCTTGATTTACGTACAATTTTCTTTTTTTAGTAAAATATTTTTTTTCTCGAAAACTATACATTTTGGAGAAAAAAAATGTTTACATTTTTTTCATATTATAACATCTAGAATTCATTTATATTTTTTTTACCTATGTTAATACGTGACATTGAGAACGTTTTTTTTTTTTAATATCTCAGGATCCACTGAACCGATTTGACTCAAAATCTAATCAGATCTAAGTTAAAGGCTAATAAACACAATAGAACAATCGGCATGGCCGTATGCTGTTCCGTTTTTACGATATCGAAGGCGAAAAATTGACCACATACACACACACACACACACACACACACACATACAGACATCAGTCAGAAAATGATCTTAAACGATTGCTAGGGTCTCAAAACGTGAAGATCTGTTAAAATCTCGAAGTATTTTTTTCGGACTAAATCCATTACTTCCCTACCATAGTAGAGATGGGAAGTAAATATACTAAGTCATGTTATAAATTGGTGTGCACGTGTATGATGCGGTTTTTAATACATATATTATAAGTTGTACTTTGGTCGTGTGTGCCGTGACACATGCCTTTTTTTTGTATTTAAAAATTTTATTTTTATATTTTTTGTCACAAAAGAAAAATACCTCGAAAAATACTTTATTTAGTTATGTGGAAGTGGTTTTTATTTTCAAAATATTCTCAATAAAATAGATCTGTGGTCCGGAACGTCATAAAAAACATGTCAAGTAGCTAGTATAACGAAATACGTTCATAAAAAAAACTTTTTAACAAAAAAAAAACCTCCTTCAAAAAACCACTAAAAAGAGGAAAATAATGAAATTTTGAGGTCTGTGCCAATTTAATAAAATATGAAGTCGGTTAAAAAGTATAGTATAGTGATTAATATTTTCTTTTTAACCAACTTCATATTTTATTAAATTGGCACAGACCTCAAAATTGCATTATTTTCCTCTTTTTAGTGGTTTTTTGAAGGAGGTTTTTTTTTGTTAAAAAGTTTTTTATTTTTTACTTTTTAGTGTCAAAAAGTGACATTTACCTTAAAAGAATCACACGCCGTTACTCACTTTTATTAAACCGACTTTCTTACGCTGTCTGATGTCAAAAAGTGACATTTACCTTAAAGAATCACACGCCGTTAGACACTTTTATTAAAATCAGCCGAACTACTGAACCGATTTTGATGAAATTTCTATGGGACAAATCTGAAAGTATATCCTTTCAAATAAAAAAAAAATTTCAAAATCGGTTTATAAATGACTGAATTATGAGGTAACAAACATAAAAAAAATACAAACGAATTGAGAACCCCCTCCTTTTTTTGAAGTCGGTTAAAAAACTGAATATTCCTGACTAACTGACTGAGTAAGTAAGATTTTTGATAGTCTTTTTTACAATAATTAGGTCACTTCAAATCATCATGGGGTGCCATATACTGTACCAAAATTCATCCTACCGCTATCCTTTGGAAGTCCTAATTTTTCTATTTCCGGCAAAATAAAAATAACAATTATAGCTCCCAATTAAACAAAGGTGGTTGTAAAAAAATGAAGCTTAAATAGTAATTTATTTTATTTTTACACGAAAATAATTGTAAGCCGAAGAGGTCTGCACGTAAAATAATAATGAATAAATAATATATGACCGAGTTTATACTGCATGCCCGGTACGGTCATATACTGCCAGGTACGTATAACGACTAGACTTCCGTTTCCGGCGGCTCTGCCAGTGTCACGTGACGGCGCTCTAAGCTGTCCGTCGGAACGCCGTTTATCTCTTAAATCTCCGTCGTTTCCTCTCGGGCATGCAAAACAATATACCTAGCTACTTACAGACATACCTCTGAGTTTCGTGTACCTTGCATAAGTTCAGATTGTTTAAGATGGAATAGTAATCCAGAACAAAATCCTTAAATACAGGTCTTACTCGTTGAGATAACTATAAGAACTGATGTCTTAATGTTGTAACAAAACTGTTTTCTTACGTGGGTGGAATAAATTATTTATTTCAATAATTAAAAATGTAAACAATAATTCGTAACAATGAAAAATCAATTTCAACAGTCAACACTGTTTACACGATCAGTATTTCTCAAACAAAGTGAAAACACTTCAATAGCACTGTATTTATTTCAACTGTCACTCGTTGTTCGTTCGTTGTTCTTCTCTGGTGACTGCTCGCAGCTTGACCCCCACCACGCTCGCGCACTTTCCAGATCATTCTGGTGATTACCTGTGTCTTCGATATAATGCCACGCCTCATTATTGTTATTTGTTCTGGATGCTTCGATTGTCGCCAGTGACGTATTATCTGGGTTTTTGCTACAATATGAATGCTATTTTCTAAATATTTCCGACCGATGTGGTAAATCATAACATATCATATTAACGAAATGTTTTGATTTCTTTCTGGATTTGTATTTCATTTTTTTAAAGTATTTTTTTCACGTGTCTTGAAAATAATCTTTTTGTTAAAAAAAAAACATTTAACAAAAATGTAAAAGGAATTTTACCTACTTATAGTGTTTGATGACACCATTTATTAGATAAGTTCAAAAAAATTACTCGGTTAAATTATTTTTTAGTATGCCCCTTTTTAAATTGATTTTCACTTTTACCATGTGCTAAAATTCGCTGAAATGACAAGATTAGCCAACCTCTGTTAGAATGGATCCTACCTTATTGCCGGAAAAATCTCATCAAGAGGTATGACCAATGACCATTCATTATCTGAAATCAAAAAAAGAGTAAATTCATGAAAGCACTTTTTCGTCTTGTTATTTTTTGCATATTTTTACAAAATATTGATTTATTTTTATAAGATTGACCCGAGTTTAGTGTACATTAAACGAGATATAAATCTACTGCATCAAATAACTATAATGAAGTTAAATGAACAACTCTAAAAAGCGAATCTTGCAAATGAAAAATTAATTGCCAGAGTTGCTGTGTTGGAAAACAGTGATATTTTATCGACGTCATATACTGTCTGTAATAAACATAGATTGACGTCGAGTGGTCGAGCGTTACCTAATATTTCTAGTTTTCTGGAATCAGATAGCTCCAAAAAAAAGGCAATATTATACATATTTTCTCACAGATACATGCTATAAACCAGAATTTGGATAGTGTTCAAAATAATAAAGTTCATTAGGTATTGATATTGTTCTTCATGGACGGTCACAATACCAAGTGTTTGGGAAGTTTCCACGTATTCGGGACACGTTACGAATCTCATACCGACGAAAGAATCAGCGGAAGAGTCCACTAGATCTTCACCACTAGCAGATGGCACTTCAACCTTCAGAACTCACAACAGCAGCCGTGACAACAGAACCGTTTGATACAACACATAACCCATGCTACAGTTAAAAACGGCGCATTAAAATAATTGAGTGAAACTAAAATTCTTAACATAGAGTGAGTTAAATATGTAAAGAAAAAACTAAAGTGGAATTTAAAAAAACAAAAACAAATCATTTATATATTATATAGGTATTAATAATAATAATTGAGAGGGCTTGAGATTTGAGAATGGCTGAGCGTGTCGCGGTGCTGTTGTTTACATGGCGTTGCTATGGGTCCTCTATTACAAGTCCCCAGTTTCCGGGTTCTAGCCCAAGAGCTGGTAAAAGTATCAATTACATTTTCAATTTATTATTTAAAAAAATGAATTGAAAATATGAATTGGTGCTAGGCCCAAATAACCTTAGCTGTTGGTAGTTTTTAAAACACAATAATAATTGAATAAAGAGATAGTATATAGGTATTAGTGTAACCTTTTCTTTAAGATTGGTGTTGGACGTTGGTGCCATGATTTGAACTAATTATAAAAAAATGGTACCCATCTTATTTGCATACATTTTCTCTAGACTGAACTTTGTAGTGAATTTCAGAGAGAATGTATTATTTAATAATTAAACACAGCGTTTATAAAACTTTAAATTTGACTGGATAGTATAATATCTCAACCCTCTATAACTGTATCAAGTTTGAACAACAAAGTCCTAAAGCACACAATACCCATGACAATAACGGAACACGTAAACACTGCGTGTAACTTCACTGTCATTGAAAGCTTGCTGCACACTAGTCATCTTTATTCTCGAAACTTTAACGAATTGACTACCATTACAATTATATTATAAAAGATCGGGTCGCACTGCCAAACCCTGCCGACAAAAATATGTGTATTTGCTATGGATTCGAGGCACCTATAGTTCCGTTCGGAAATTGTAGACAGTGACTCTGGCGGCGTTAGAGGGTGGGCCGGGTGGTTCATAGCTTACTTTAAACTCTCTTGGTCCACCCTGAAATAATCCCCAATTTAGAGTTTATCTTTTAAACGCGTTTTTAACCCTCGAAATTTCAACAATTTTTCTTATAAATTCTATAGAAAGTAATCTGGGTTAAAATTTTGACGGACACTGAAATTTTGGGAACAAATGTTATTGGCCCACCTTCAGAACATCATGCCCAAGTCTGGCCCACCCTAACAAAAAATCCTAGCGCCGCCACTGCAGTTAATCTATTTCTATCTGTTTATTTGGTCATTTTCTTTTATTATTACAATTATTATACAGACGAAAAATCATTTACATTAGGACATTAACGTCTTAAATACATTAAATAACAATTTTCTTAAAACTAAATGACATCACAAAACATCCATGAGCGAAAATGGGATTCAAACACATGACAGTGTGATACAAAGGCCGCTACGCTAACCGTTACACCACACTGTCCTCGAGATAGTTCATATTTCAGTTTCCCATAATTAGGCCCATACGACCTTAACAAAGAAACTCATCAATTTCAAGTATCTAAAAACTCGGGTCGCAGTGCCAAACCCTGTCGACAATATAGTGTATTTGCTAATACAGGCATTGTGGCATTATTATGTGAACTTAAGTTTGTTTTATGACAAAATAAAAATTTAACCCCTTAATACATCCCTTAAAATAATTAATTTTTTCTAAATTTCGATATTAGACATGGATTTTATCAGTACAACATCTGCACCAAATTAAATACACCCTTACATAAGTAAATGCATATCAACAAACTAGTGTTTTCATAAAATTTGAAAGTCCGGTCCTCTCGGGCCGATTTTATTAAAATTTTAGCAGCACATTTTAATCTTTACCAAAGAGTTAAATTTCAATTTTGAAACGATTTTGACAATTTTCTTGGTATTTTTAGGCCCAAAAACTTTTTGGAACCCCTAAATACAACCCTGAAAATGGTCCGATCCGGCAAATTTTAAATAGGCTTCTTGCGGTGATGGGTTCCAATGTGTGTACCAAATTTCGTTTAAATCGATTAAGTCTGTCGAGAGTTATCGTGTACACACACACACACACACACACACAAACATATATATATATATATACATATATATAAACATTTTCAAAAATGGTGGAAAATTGTTCAGGAGGGTATGAAACGTCGAGAAATTTTGGTCCGACCCCTATGTCCCGCCATCCGACCGACGCCAATAGTGTATGTGCCATATTCTATGGCAAATACACTAATAAATGACTGCTAAAAGTTCTCCTTTGTGCAACTGCCTTTACTTTTGTCGAGCGTTACAACTTACAACGCGATAACACGACATTATTCTGAACGGAGGCTAACACTCTTTATTATAATGTATGTCATAGTAATAATATGTATGTTAGGTATTTAGGTTGAAAGGAAACGTTAGTGATATTGTATCTATTAAATTAACAATCCGTTCAATTTCTATCGCGTGTTTCAACCATAGAAGTTGCCTAAATGCGCCGTGCAATAAGACAAATAAAAGGTCCGACAAAACTCGGATTAAGTATGCATATATAAGTACACTACATTCATCGTTACCCCCACTGTAACCTCACTACCTCCATTTTCTGGAAGGAACTATAAGCTTTGTTCCAACCACTCTGATTACCGTAATATTACCGTCATGCTCATGCGCAGTGGATAGAACGCGTTCCAACCGACCTCGTGATCGTTTGGGAATGATTCTTAAAGCGTTCCAACCGACCTCGTGATCGTTTGTGAACGATTCTTAAAGCGTTCCAACCGACCTCGTGATCGTTTGTGAACGATTCTTAAAGCGTTCCAACCAACCTCGTGATCGTTTGTGAACGGTTTCCAAACGATCATTTCGGTACAATTGTTTATTCATTTTTAAGATAAAGTGACCTGTGTGCGTGATCAGCTCGTGTCCCGTTGTGTCTTGAGTTGTGATTGGTCGGTCCGGAGAATTTCAAATGTTGCAAATGTATTGGACCGTATTTATAGCTATTTATTTTGTTGTAAGCTGTATATAAGTAACACTGTTAGATAATGTATTTTTTCTAATTACTCTATCTTGGAAATGAATTGACTATAGTCATACCATCTCTTACTGGTACTAAGGACGTATCTATGTGCAAAATTTTATAAAAATCGTTAGGCGTTTTAAAAATAATATTTTCCAGTTTTTTAACCTGTGTTTATGTAATTTTACGCACGCTTTGGACTTTCACGCACGGTGACTGTACTTTTACGCACGCTTACTAAAATACGCCTCTCCGCGCCCGTCTCACAGTGCTCGAATATTGAACTTTAGAAGCAAGAGTTATAAAAAAGGTTTGAATGGCATTTGTATAACAACCATACTAAAAAATTAAACACAGTATTATCACACTACAAAATTTTTGGTATTACATTTTCTTAAAAAAATTCCGTTTACTCCGACGAGTCGAGTTTTGAAAGCGTTGCATTCTGCTGTATAGTAAGACGAAGATTAAAGACACATCGGCAAACAAAAGAGGGAGTTACTAACCTTTGTGTATATAATTTCATTTCTGAACGACGGCAGTTGTTTCCGGAGTCGAGGGAAATCAAACGTGCATTCAATATGGTGCAGTAGAACTACAATATATTTTATTGTATACTGTATTGTCTATAATATTTCTATAAAAATACAGGTAACTACACCTAGGGCTGGTCTTGTGTCGAATGGATTGCCTCAATTGGATCCCGCGTTCACAGAGGCCCCGCGGAATCATTAATAATATATCCTTTGACGGGAGATAATTTTAAAGCAAAGGAAGGGAATGTTAAATTCAACACTTTAAAAAACGATTTCAAAATGCCGTGTTTACTGGGGCCCCCACATATTATGTTTGTGTTCAGTCATTCTTCTATTTGATAAAAAAAATGTTTGTTGCATCATTTTAGTACATAAGTATTTATTAGTGTATTTGCCATATGGCACATACACTATTGGCGTCGGTCGGATGGCGGGACCTAGGGGTCGGACCAAAATTTCTCGACGTTTCATAGCCTCCTGAACACTTTGGCACCATTTTTGGAAATGTCTGTTTATATATGTATATATATATTTATATATTTATATATTTATATATATATATATATATGTGTGCGGGCTATAACTTTCGAAAGAGTTAATTGATTTTGACGAAATTTGGTAGGCACGTTAAAATCCATCACCGCACTAAGCCTATTTAAAATGGGCCAAATCGGACTATTTTAAGGGTGGTTTTTAGGGGTTGAAAAATGTTTTTGGGCCCAAAAATGCCGAAAAAATTCTCAGAATCGTTTCAAAATTGAAATTTAACCCTTTAGTAACGATTAAAATGTTCTGCTAAAATTTTAATAAAATCGGCCCGACAGGACCGGAGTTACAAATTTTATGAAAACACTAGTTTACGGATAGTGCTTTACTTACTGAAGGGTGTATTTAATTTGGTACCGAGGTTGCATTGATAAAAATTTTGAAATTAAGAAAAAAAATATTATTTTAAGGGATGTATTAAGGGGTTAAATTTTTTATTTTGTCCAAAAACAAACTTAAGTTCACATAATAAAGCCACAATGCCAATTAGCAAATACACTATATTGTCGGCAGGGTTTTGGCACTGCGACCCGAGTTTTTTTTATTTATAACTTTTTAAATAAATACAAAACTGCGATTTAGCCGTTAAATGAGTATAGGTATAAACAGGATTGAAGACAGTGTGGTCCAGTGGTTAGAGTCGCGGCCTCTGGATCAGACTGTCATGGGTTCGATTCCCGCCTCCTCTTATGGATATTTTGTGATGTCATTTAGTTTTAAGTGTGTTGTTATTTAATGTAATCAAGACGCTAATGACCTAAGTTGTAGACGCGTCTATAATTCACAATAAATAAATATAAACAGGATTGAGTGACGCCATCAGGTAGCCGAAAATATAAACAGTATCTACTGACATTTGAATGACACATACCTCACCTACTAGTGGCGCCACAGGTGGTAGAAAAAAGTCTAGTAGCCCTTCATTAAGATAGTCGAAAACAGTAAAGTCAAGGAGGGAAAGTACTGAAAAGTTAAAAGTTACTGAGCACCGATTTCATGGAGGATGCTATATTAAAGAGAAACGCCCATATCGGTTTAACATAGTGATGGGCGATTACGAGATATTTTAGTCGATTGTCTCGATTGTTCAAAAATCTCGATGACTCTCGATGGTTTTCACTTGGACTCGATTTTTGTTGTTTCATAGTTCACCGCGATCGAGTCGCATAGTACTGAATCGTACAGACGATGTACACTGTCGAGAGCCACGTAATATATTATAATCGTTCATCACTCAACAACTGTGGTCGAGTCGATTGTGCAGTAATCGAGTGCTCTGAGACCGACTGAACAGTGTGAACAGTGAACAATCAACGATGAACGAGACGCGTGAACGTCAGACTTGAGTCAACTAGCATATAACCTTGAATCGCGATTATATGTATTCTCATTCGCTGGCAAATAATCGACTTGAACAATCGAACATTTCGATTGTAAAATCAAACTCCGAGTCGATTGTGGACTCGATTGTTATTATGAACGATTGCAATTGTTTCGATTGTAAAAACATCTTACAATCGCCCATCACTAGTTTAACATGCGTTTCTACAGAAACATATCATGAGACTGTGTTTTAAAAACAGTCTGTGTAGTTATGGCACATTTTGTACGTGTCAACGTTGATGTTTGCTTGTTACAGTTAAGGCCTCGATAAACTGAAATGACGGACGCATGTTCCATGTTTTCACGGATCGTTTCACAATACATGAATGTTTGCAGTATTATTAAATCACATATACAATCTACCTAAACTGAAATGGAACGTGCTCTTGGTAATATTCAGTAATTTGTAATATTGTTTCATGTTTAACATGTTTGTAAAAATCTAGCGACTCAAAAAAAACTAAAAAAAATGGCGAACCCCGAGTAAACAGAGGCATCGAATATCGACGCCTAGCGGGGACTTTATTGTAAAGATGCAAAGATAAAAATAATAGGTAGTTATTTTTTATTGATAATCGTAATTTTAAAATTCTTCATATTTATTTATCACTTTTTGGTAAACCCTAATACGTGCTCTATAGTGAACTGAGAAAGTAATAAACCAATAAATTCCTGAAAAAGATTAAATTTAATAAATCGTTTTTATTCCCACATGTAAATTTATGTCTTGTTATTGGAATCAGTCTACATCGAAAAAAATCATAAATTGAAATTCAATATCGTTCAGAACGACTTACGTTTATTATTATTTATAAGCTTATAAAATAATTTTTGAAAGTAGAGGCGTCTTTTTTATTATACGAGTTGGTGACGTCATACGTAGAACAAGATTGTCGATTTAATTTGTTCGTATAGACACAATACTATATAAGAATGACACCGAGACGTTCATCATTCAACAACGGCTATTGTTCCGGTGACCGGTCTCCACCCTTGAGTATGGGTGGAGACCGGAACAATAGCCGTTGTCGAGTGAGTTCAAACTCATACACGCCGTATATGGTAAAAAGCTTTAGAGAGCAGCAGAGAGGGTAACGGTTGTTAAGCAAACGGTCCGTTGCTAAGTGAGGACAGGGTGGTAAAGTATAGCTGTTTAACAAAACAGTCTACTGCAGTTATATTAATTATTAGCTATGTATGCAGTTAATGAATGCAATCAATAATAATTAAAGAGCTTAGTGTCGGGTTTATCATACATTTAACACGCTGTTTTGTTAATCGCTGTTAAATTTTTACACCTAATAACACATAAAACATACGAAGTAACCATAGAAACAATAGAAAAACATTCAGAATATAGATGAAGAAGCGTCTTCCTACTAAATATTATTTAAACAGTAAAAATTAAATTGATACTAATTATGAAGAAGACACACGTCTTGTAGAGTGTTAAAGGATGTTATTAACGAAGAAAATGAGAACGGATTGAACACTTTTTGAGTATAATTAGTCAATAATTTTAAATCGAGTGATCATCTCTTGGAATCCTCAAGATAATAGAAAAAGAGATAGACCAAACGCATAATTCAAAATAAATCAGAAATCATAGGGTAACGATAGATATTAAAAGACTTTCAAGATATAGAAGACTGGATGGAATTTATCGAGAAGACGATGATGATAGACTGTTTTTAATTTACAGCAACGGATACTTTTTTTGATGCAACCTGTACATAATCGACTGTGTCACCATCAAACATTCTCTGATATAATAACGGTCCATCGTTACTAATATAAATTACTACCTGACAAAATAAATAACTTCAATCTAAATCTTCAATCTAAAAAACATAAAAATATATATAAAACAGATGTTTAATAAAGCAAATATTTTCCATCGAAGTTTTATTAATAGACGCACAATTTATTTTTAAAATGGAAACCATTTTTCCTCGTCAAGACATATGTCAATATTGCAGCGACTGTGTGAGCTGTAGATATGAAATGAAAAATTGTTTCCGCCGAGTCAACAAGCAATAAATTTCCATTTAACAAATCGTATTTTATATTTACTCTTTGTCTCTACACATTAATAATAATCGGCTGGATGGAACCCAAAACCTTCACAAATCACAGCCTAACAAATGTGATACATTTTTAGACTGTTGGGTCTCCAAGTCACTATATGAATATTATGAAGTATTAGAAATACCTTGTGTTTTTTGATGTCCGTCTTGTGACTTCAACACGACGCGTTTCAGCAACGAGTTGCTATCTTCAGGTGTGGTTAAATTTTTTTTTAAATTTACACATTGAGTATCCGTAACACGTTATAATATTAAGCACATGCGTATTATGTAGTGGATTCCACTACATAATACAGCTGTTATTTATTGTGTCGTACCAATATTATGTTCGATTTTAGTGTTAGTTTGTCATTAAGAATGTTGGTATTGTCGAATTTTGTGGCTTTATATATTTCATATTCTTCGAGGGTGTCCATGTGTTTACCTTTATTGCAAATATGTAATGGAATAAAATTTGTTTGAAATTCGTGATATTCATGATTTTGTGAAATTATATGTTGGGCGTAATTCATATAGTGACTTAGAGATACAACACTCTAAAAATGTATCGTCTTGGTGATCAAATAGATTAATCTTCACTCTTTTATAATAACAGACAGTTTACTACTACATCATTAAGACACATTAAATTTCAGTACCAGATTATAGATCATTCAAATCGCTGTAGATATTCTAATTTATGCAAATCGCATTTTCGAGCTAAAAGTGCTCTACATTCCGGAATGAATAAATGTGGTAACAAAAAACGTTGCTGGAATTTATACAAAAATATGGCCAATATGTCCCTGCTTTGATATGGATGTGATAACTAGTTAATGAAACAGTGTTTCAGGCTTTTCATTCTCTCTTGGAAAATTTAATTTTAAATTTATTTATTTATTATAGATTATAGACGCATCTACATCTCAGGTCATTTGCGTCTTTCAACTACACTAAATAACAACTTTCTTAAAATTAAAAAACATCTCAAAACATCCATGAGCGCAGATGGGATTCGAACCCACGACAGTCTAGAGGCTGCGGAACCAAATACGCTATCCACTATGCTATACTGCCCTCTTTATTTTTGAAAATATGGTATCTTTAATCCAATAATAATAATTATCTAATACATGCTAACCACGACAAAAATGGTATATATCATAATTTTTCATCTGGAAGAAAATAGTATATCTAGTATAGTATAGTATATCTAGTAGCGTATAATGAGATATATTATTGATGAGTAGTGATAATATGTAAAAACGAGCGACAGCGAGTTTTAACAGTCACACGAGTCATAATATCATTACGCACGGGATATATAGTATTTTTTGCCAAACCCACTATAAAATAACTGCTTTTCACTTCATTTTCAGTATTTTCAAAAAATTTAGACAGTTCATTTTGTGTTGCCAACTTCACTTCTATAGTAGGCCGGGAATAGCTGTCAGTAGGTAATAGCGGACGAATCAGGGCGTATAAGTATAAATTACTATGGAAATGGTTTGCTTTCCCACACTAGTGTGGGAAAGATACGTTCTCGCACACCGGCCTGTCAAAAGTCACTTTACACGCATATATTGTATTGGAAACAAAATCTGGAAATCACATGGTATATTACCTAGTATGAAAATATAAAATTACATGCATTATTTTTCGTCACATCGTTAAAAATTTCTTATTTGATTAAAATTTGACAAAAGTATATTACGATAATCAGCTGTACTTCGATATATTAAGCTGTAATAAAATATCTATCTTCAAAATCTAACGAAACAAGTGTACATCACTTTTATATAGTTGGAAGAGAGGTCGATGTTTGGGGGTTAAAACAGGAAACTTGAGATAGCTTGTCATTTATTTTACTGGGTCGATAATATTACCAAACTGTCCCACATTTTAAGAAACCTCTGAAGCTTTCACATTTTTTTTCTGTCATCAATCAATAACAAAACTGATTGATTATCGCAGTTTTCGACACTTTAAATTATCTTCTACATAGTAACTTATTTGATACCTACATTTTTTTTATAAGAAATGGCATTCTGTCCATAAATCTTCAGTTTATAAAATGTAAATAGAATTCGGAGGAGTGTTAGTGCTTTAATTATCCACTATTTTAATGAAATATCTATTTTCAGTCGTATTTTTCGACTCACATATCTGTCACTTGAAATATAAAGGTTGTATTCCGAATTTTAACATTGGAAATGTTTATGTTCGTATATGGGGGCAGAGTTACGAGTTTTCGTTCAAGGCCAAAAGACAACGGTGTCGCGATCAAGTGAGGAGCAATCATGCAAAATTGAACAAGTGCAATTTTTTCGAAATGTGTTTTATATCATGTCTAGTTTGACAGGTATTTGCGACGATCTACGGTGTTATTTTTGAGCAAATGTTAATAAATACTGTAGAAAAATCCATTTAAAAGTTAAGTAATCAAGCAAAAGTGAACGCGTATATAACAGAAGAATAATAGGGTTATTCCTGACAAAACTAAACAGTGCATTGATAAATATTGTGTGTATAACAAACAGTTAATTATGTTTCATATATGCTGTAATCATTTCCAATGTCCTCGATGGTTGCAAGGATTGCGAAATCTGTGAATTTTTTCAGGTCAAACGATCTTTTTTAGTCGGCTTTAACAAAATACGAGAGATTTTCAAGAACACGCCAAAATTTGTCCCCATATTTGAGTGGTTCACGTAACACATGCGACCTCTGATCTGATCTTTAGATATGAATTTACTTTTCTGTATAACTTGAAAAGTAATTCACTATTTTAAAACTGAATGAACGAGTTTTAAACAGATATATTATGTAACTAAAAAAATATTGAAAATACGCGAGTTTTGTCTGACTCCGTAAAAGCGTTATATCAGTAAGTTTCATGCATTATATCAATTTTTATGTAAAAATTATTATGTATATAACTCTGGGGTGAAAACGAGTACATGTAAATCGATTTTTTAATATTTTGAAAAAGTTCGTAAGGTACTGCGTCTCCGTATTTTTATTTCATATTTATTTTTATTTCATATTTATTTTTATTTCATATTTGAGTTGTTTTTTTTATGTGGGAATTATTTTTGACGTCCAGAAATAACAGAAATTCCAATTGACTTACAGATGTCACCCATTTATCCCAAATTTGTAAAGCTAATGAAGTTATTGTGATAACATATTTCCACTTTTCTTTAAGGATGTACGAGGAGTCAATTTTTGTTTTCGAGTTGAGTCGAAGCAATTGTATAATATTATGAAAAATGTTTTTAACTTTTTCTTGCTGCACTACTCAACTAGATATAGATATGGGAATTATTTTTGACATCCAGAAAAAACAAGAATATTTTTTTAAAATTACTTATAGTCACCCAGATTTGTAAAAGGATTTTGTGCTTCTCTACATATTATAAATTCGAAATTTGCGCACTTTGTACAATACAAGCACTATTTACCGGCTATCGATCAATGTGTTACTATATATATATTGAGGGTTTCTAGTGGACTTTTGGGGGTTTCTAGTGGACTTTTCAACTCGATGATCGAGTATTTTTACTATTTCACCGGTACCCGATTTTTCGAGTACTGTCATATATACTTATTATTCTTATTACATAATAACGAACCTGCATCCTTAGTCAAGCGTCGAAGTAAGTCATATACGAACACTGGCCTTCCTCCAGGCGCAACGACCTCTCCTTCATCTCTATCTACGTGCTAATTGCTGCCATGGAATGCAGCTTCTATGTAGTGCAGACAACAGTTGCACTGAATAGCTGTATTTTATTAGCAATAAAAAACGGACGTCCTCCGTTTCACGAGAATTGCCAATACTATCACGTGAATCGTTATAACCATTAGTTGCATAGAAAGCACAGAAAAGGCCAAAACAACTCAGAATCCGTTTCTAAAAGCTATCTTGATTACTCAGTGGTAGGTGATGAGTAAATATCCATCGGGTGGGTAAATAAAAATTGAATTTTTGTCAAGGGTTTCCAGGTGTTCGGTTTTCACCCAGATAGTCCAATTTTCCAATATCTTTTCCGGGTGAAAAATAAAAAGAACACGGACTAGGTATGAAAAAACCGGACTAAGTGTGCGGTTTTTTGAAGGAAGAAGACGAAACCGAGCAAATATACTTATTTTTCATTTTTATTGCCAGTAGAGTAACTAGAAACTGTTATAGTTTTATTTACATGTAAAAATACCTTTTTCATACTGTTTGTGGGCACGACCTCAACATAGCTGAATCGCGTATATGCACTCTCTTTTTACTGCTGAAACTAGCACGAGAAAAGTGAGCGTATCGCCCATTAACCGGTTAGATGCGTATAATGTATATCATTAAAGCTTGACTAGGAACGTAGTTGCACTTCTATTTGATGTTTAGATTTAACCTAATATCAACAAATTATACACAAAAGATTTTAAATTTACAACCACTTTGAGCTTGCCTTTGTACGGAAAACTATCAGAGTTAAGTAGTTTCTGCTCTCTGCTGCAGCTAGTGATCAAAGCTTTGTGAAAATATGGAAATATATAAATTTTCAATTTACTTTTCTCCCTACCTCTTATTATGTAGCTATACTATTGTAATTTTCATACATTCAACGACTGTTTCTAGGCAGATTGCATTCACGAACTTCCCCAGGTTCCTACCTACTTTATTAGCAAAGATCTCTCCCCCGGGGGGGGGGAGATTGGAATGTATTTGTTCTCGCAATTGCATTCCAATGTTCTTTGAGAATTGGCGTTCCCAGGAGCCCGAGTTCGTACCAGTCGGTTTGTGTATGCCGGCTGGCAGATTCTAATACACAAATGGTTTATTAATTGTTGTGTTGAAGACGCTAATGACCTGAGTTGTCGACAATAATAATAATACATTCACGAATAGTGGGTAGCGTAGCATAATGTACTGTTTAATAAGAAGAAATAGTTTTCTACCTATTTGATCTATTTACTAGCGCAAACTAGATATATAACTAATATTTGGGATTCGACCTTTTTTTCTTACGCGGCCAAATGACGAATAAGTAAATAAGTATTTATTTGGTCATAGTCATAGTGTGTTCTATAACTATTCGATCCTATCTAGATTTTTTTATTGTTTATTCCTAAGAATTGTGGTCACTGAAGACAAGTAGTCAATGTACAGAGAATACTTGTTTCTGACCACTCCGCCAGTTCCATGAAACTTTGGTCAGTGTTTAGGGAAGTGTTTAGGTTATGAGGACGGTCAGTGACACAAGATCTAATATTATATTTTTTTTGAAGACTTCTCTTGAAAAATATAAAGAAAGAAGAAAATTAAAGAACAATTGAAAAATATCGGAACCATTCAGTAGAGCCAAACGCGGTCAATGAATCATCCATCTTAAGGACAAATCATGGCTGTACGTGCGGATACCGGAAATTCAAGGTCATTTCCGCGTGTTAGCAAGGTATTGTGGGAACCGCCGTGTAACTAATAGATCATTAACCGATATATCGCCTTGTCGTACACAATTACGTATTCTGTAGTCTATAGCGATGAGGGTATTATTATCATTTTATTGTTTAATGGCCTTGCATTAACGGTTCGTTATTGTTTTGTTTTATCATTTTATGTAAATAATCCCCCATAGCATCAAGGTGATTCCATTTAGGTTCAATGAAGTTAATATTTTCACATGATTATTATTTCTACACAAGCAATAATTTACTGTTTTCTTGTGATTTTGTTTGCAGTCCCGTTTTTTACCAGTAATTAATGTTATTTTGTATCATCAATAAAAAATTAACAACGCCTCAACTTTTTACGTCATTGATTCTATGAAATATTAAGTGAAGACTAAAACATTTATGATACATAAAAGAATTGAAATAACCATGGAACTGAAAAGCAAATGTCGATATTATAAATATTTATTACCAGCCGTTAGCCGTGGCATCGTACGCATGAACAGAAATTTTATTTTTATTTATTATATTATGTCGCAAATGTCCTTCTTTTTGGAGTTGGTTCCACCGTTTAATTGGCTGTATTAGTAATTGGCACATTAAGCTCAAGAAGTTGTAGTGCTCCCGGAGATAAGACGGTTCCCAAAGCAAACAAAAAAATTGGTTGGAATATTTTCCATATGGTGTACCCTTTTTGGCTTCAATTAGTATGCTTAGCGTACATAACAGCAAAACTATTTGTGTCATTTATTTTGTTTGAAATTTGTAATTTCATAATTTGTCATGAAAGATAGTCCGCGATATTTTGTTCGACAAATAGAATAATAATCAAGCTATAATCCAAATACTTAATCGTATTTGTGAACAAAACCGGCTGTTGCACAACTTGGCGCAAGCAAACAGAACAATAATTATTTAAATTGGTGGAAACAAAACATAGTTAATTAAGCAGGATTGCAGTGTTTAGACAATCACTCAGCTACACATTTTACGATATACAGTGTGCGACAAAATTAAATCGGTTTTACCACATTTTAATCGTATGTGTACAAGCAGTTCCTAAGATTAGCGCGTTCAAACATACACACACACACAAACAAACAAACTCTTTAGTTATATTAAGTATAGATGTATACTGTATAGTAGGTAGGTACTAGAAATAAATAATAATAATAATAATAATTCTTTATTTTAAAAATTCCAAAGAAAATAATAGCGTCAGATTAAAGATATAAAAATACTATGCGAAAAATTCATGTAGATTATAAAAACAATTTTGAATTAAATAATGCCTCAGGGACACTTTAAAGTCTTTAAAGGATACAATATTTTTTATAAAGCATGGTAATCCGTTGTAGATTTTAATACCCTCGTAAATACCTATATCTCTCCCAGGGGGGGCATTGGAATGTGGTTGCTATCGCAAATTGCATTCCAATGTTCTTTGGGAATTAGCGCTCGTACCAGTCGGTTTGTGTATGCCGGCGGGCGGATTCTAATACACAAATGGATTATTTGTTGTGTTGAAGACGCTAATGACCTGAGTTGCCGACGCGTTTATATAATATCTACAATTAATTAATTAAATACTATATCAGATAATATGACCACTTCGTTATAAAATTTACGTTTTTGATAAAATGCAGCCATTCTTACTTGGCTAACAGCATAGAGAACAGGTTATGATACAGTTTAACATACATGATAAGGATTAGATAAAAAAAATCACAATTTTATGAAATTTTAAAAATTACAGGTTTATTTCAAACAGTAACTTTTGACGTCTAGCCGTAATCTGTCTGTGTTTACAACAAAATATGTCGTACTATTATTCAGAATAAGGGGCCTAGATTAACAAAGTCAAGATTTAAAACAATAAAAGAAATAGAATCTTAAATAGATGGGGCCAACATAAACGTGAAAAATTTTCGATTATGGATTGACTAAAGGTTATAGCCTATAGGGCAGTTCAATGTGATATAAAACCAATATATCCGAGTCTTAGAAAGCTCTTTATAATAAATTATTTTTTATTCTCGTATCGATGTAAATAAACGGCACCGGAGTCTGCATTTGCGGAACTGATAGTATATAGAGTTTGAATCTCGGAATACAGAGCTAGAACACAGATGATGAATGCGTGTGAACCGTTCCCTAAAGGTACAGCTTGTGTTCAAGTCACGCATAGCACGTGTGTCGATACAGGTCTAACTTATGGTCCACGGGGTCCTTATGCCTTTTTCAGAAATTTCTATTAAAAGAATTTTTTTTTACAATACTGACAAAGAAACTACGATTTTCATTTTTGTTCTGCTTTTTTCATTTTTTTTTTTCAAAACTGAACACTCTTTATAAGTACCTAACGAAAAAAATTAATTTTCTTCTCAAATGTATTATGGTCCACGGGGTCCTTGTCTTTTTAAGAAATTTCTCTTAAAAGATTTTTTTTACAATACTGACAAATAAACTACGATTTTCATTTTTAACACGCTTATATTAGCTTCACCTGTATGCTTGCTTGTGTGCTTGTTTGTCAGTTTGTAACCGACTTCTTTGAACTTGATTTTGACCAACTTTGAACGGTCAGATTTAGTTTAATCTTTGCACACTTATCAAGGACCGACGACAATACAATAATTCCATAAGTTTGTCCCATTATCCTGACCAGGATCTCCAGGACTAAAAAAAAAAAGCAAAAAACTTCAGATTGAACTGAAACTTTGCACACTTATCAAGGACCGATTACAATACAATAATTCCATAAGTTTGTCCCATTATCCTGACCAGGATCTCCAGGACTAAAAAGCAAAAATAAATTATAATTTAAAAAAACTAAAAAACACGCATTAATGAACTAAAAAGTAAAAAATAATTAATTTTATTGTAAAAAAGCGTGGGGTAGTATGAAAATATGATACAAAGCACCCCACGCTTTTTTACAATAAAATTAATTATTTTTTACTTTTTAGTTCATTAAAGCGTGTTTTTTAGTTTTTTTAAATTATTGTTCTGCTTTTTTCATTTTTTTTTTTAATACTGAACACTTTATAGGTACCTAATGAAAAAAATTAATTTTCTTCTCAAATGTATTATGTTTCTTTTTTTAAATATGTTGTAATGTTTTAATTGAAACTGAATTTCGCTTTGTTTGAAGATTGTCCAATTGGACAAAATGGTGTTTACGCCGTTTACCGTCCGCAATATTGTTTTTTTTCCACCGTATGGCCATTGTCTCTCGTGGAACTAGACGAATCGTTTGATACATTTTTCATGAAAGTCGTTCAAGTCATTTTGGAGCAACGAGCGGTAAAACGTACATACAATATTATACAAGTTTAATGAAAACATTGTCCTCCGCAGCCGGGTAAAAAACGGTAGCTATGTGAAACGTGTATATGTAATATTATTATAATATTACTAGCGGACCCGTCCCGGCTTCGCTCGGGTGGTATGAAATTATGATTTAATAGCGGTCACCCACAGGGCCGGCACGTGCGCCTGGTCGGACAGGCGATCGCCTTACGGCGCCATATTTTTAGGGCGGCATATTTTTGTAGCAGCGAATTTTTCGTGCGGTATTCTACTTTTTAAAAATGATTATATTGTTCGCGTTGTCACCGATTCTTAGTTCTACCTTCTACTACTAGATAAAAGATGTCGCATGTCGCCCAGCCGCTCGGCGCAAATACCATAAGTTGTAATGGGGGTATTTAAAAATTACAGGCAGCCAGGCAGCGTTTATTCGTGCACTCGTATATACCTATTTCACGTTGTAACGTTTAGAATTACATTTGTTTTTTATTTGTTAAGTAAATAAAATATATCATCGGTTTATTAATTTTTTTAATATGTGGGGGGGGGGCGGCAAAAGTTGTATTCGCCTTAGGTGGCATATTTTGACGCGCCGGCCCTGGTCACCCATTACTCTGCTCACGTATATTTAGTATAGCTGATCCGGCAAACGTTGTTAATAATTTCTAGGAATAATTACATTACTCACTCGCTTCGCTCGTTCGTTTGAATTTTATTAATACAGTACTCACTCGCTTCGCTCGTTCGCTTGAATATTATAAATACACTACTCACTCGCTTCGCTCGTTCGCTTGAATATTATAATTACATTACTCACTCGCTTCGCTCGTTCGTTTGAATTTTATTAATACACTACTCACTCGCTTCGCTCGTTCGCTTGAATATTTTCGCCTACTCACTCGCTTCGCTCGTTCGCTTGAATATTATAAATACACTACTCACTCGCTTCGCTCGTTCGCCATATATGTATTTTTTAAAGCTTAATATAAAAATCGCGATTAAAAATCAGGGGTTGATCGTATAAGGGTGAAAATTTAGAGTTGTATGTATTTTTCAATGCTGAATCATGAAAAAATTAAAACAAAAAATTTTGTCAAAAAAATAAAAAAAAAATTTTTGGGGTGGACCACCCTTAACATTTAGGGGGATGAAAAATAGATGTTGTCCGATTCTTCACCCTACCCGATAAGCACACAAAATTTCATCAAAATCGGTCCAGCCGTTTCGGAGGAGTTCAATAACGTACACCGCGACACGAGAATTTTATATATAAGATGTATTTTTCAATGCTGAATCATGAAAAAATTAAAACAAAAAATTTTGTCAAAAAAATAAAAAAAAATTTTTTGGGGTGGACCACCCTTAACATTTAGGGGGATGAAAAATAGATGTTGTCCGATTCTCCACCCTACCCGATAAGCACACAAAATTTCATCAAAATCGGTCCAGCCGTTTCGGAGGAGTTCAACAACGTACACCGCGACACGAGAATTTTATATATAAGATATATTCATATCCACTTTTAAACGCTTTTGACCTTTAAAGGTGGGTTTAGAAATTTTACGATGCTATGAAAAACTAAATTACTATTTAAAATTTTTTCATACCCCATAATCATATATTTATTAATTTAGCAGCGAAAAAAAAACCTTTTAATAGTATATTGCATTACAAGTGACGAAATACAGCGTTTGCAAGTAGTGTGAAGTTTGCAGCAATTCACACGCGTTTCATTCGCTGTTTCGTTCCGAGAAAGTGCATAATATTTTTCACAACAACTCTATTGACAATTCGATTTGAGGTATCAGCAATTTGGGCGCACAAAAAATCCGCAAAAATATTAGATATGTCTGCAGATCCATGTGGGGTTATATGACCGTCATTTTGACGTTTTAGAATTTTATATTGCGAGTTGAAGTTGGCGCGACTTAATAGCTCTATCTCTCTTTTAACAACGTTAAAAAACAGAGAAAACCGATAACAGAAAATGTTTATCCCTAAGGTTAAAACTCTCAGTTTCAACCCTCTAAACAGGTACCGAACATCGAATTTTCAATGGCGGCGTTGTGAAAATTATTATTTTACCATAAAACGCTTAATAATCAGTTTCTGTAGAACTAACAAAGCTCTTAGAATCGGTATATTTATTCTACAAATGTTATTGTTAATTTTATATAGCGGTAACATTGAACATAAACGATGCAAAAATGTACTTAGGGTGTTTTAGACCGTCGTTTGTTAACCACTGAAATATGTTTAACACGCCTATTTTATCGGTAAAATCTTTGGCTATACCCATTGAATAAATATGACGAATGGATCTATAAAAGAAATTTCACGATCAAAAAAATTATAAAAAAAAAGGTTGCGTAGGTAATTTAATATGTTTTTTCAGCACCATTTTTTTCGCACATACGTAGTCAATTTCAACACAGCATGATAACGTAAGTTAGCATACAAAAAATACAATGCCACCAAAAAAATTGAGATTTCTGCATACAGTTCAAGTCCTTACAGTGGCTTCTGATTTTTTCCTTGTATATCTTAATTGTTTGACGTTTAACATCACGATGGCAAGTTGCCGACTGATTACGTTAAGGAAAGTATTTGCTTGTGGAATGGCTACTGTCTATTTAATAATTATTATATTGGTTTACATTAGCCATATCAAAATGTTTGTATTTGATAAGTAAGATTCCATAAAATTCTTATTTTATGATTACAAAATAAATAGTTAAATTTATGTTCGCGGAATATATTCTTTTAGTTTTATAAAATTTTTCAAGTGTAGCCTCGAGAAGAAATCTGTTATCTGCAATTTAAAACTAATTTAACTTTTCTATCTATAAACACAAACTGGGCTTTGTAAAATCTACTCTTCAATTAACTTTACCTCTGCTTGATAGGTACAAAAAACTATGAGATTAATTCTGTTAGTTGTTAGGTGATGCACATTATTATAAAGAAAGATTGCGAAACTTTAAATACTTGTAAGACGATTATTTTGTAAACTTTTTTGTATAGAATTATATACTTTCACTAAACTTTTGTTAAGAAATTATAGTGACAGAAAGTTAGGCAAGTTTTTAATTTAAAGGTCAAATTAATAGAAGATATTGAAGGAGTAATTTGCAATGGAAAGTTGATAATATACATATTTTTTAAGAACATAATATTATTACACGCATCAAGAGCAGTGGCGCTTCAGTGTGTGGCTGATGACTATTGTACTACCGATTTAGGTTCACTGGCGTATAACGATAGACAATTACCATAACCATAGACAATAACAACAAGGCGTATGTATTAGCCTAGCGGCCCTGGCGAGAACTAATTGTGTCAACACGGCATACGGTGAATGGTCCCCAGGCGGTTGGGGGGAGGTCAGGGGCATCCCGGCGAACGGCGACGCGCGTTCCACACGTGTATAACTACGTAGCTAATAAAAGTGTATTTTAGGGCCATAATAAAACGGTATAAACAATTTCCGTAACAATATAGTATCAACTCGGTATCAACTTTATAATGAAGTGCTACCAAAATAACGTACGTACCGCTCGGTTATGATTATTTGGACAAATAAAATACAAAATGTTTTTTTTATAATTTCGTGTGCAATCCAGGCATATTTTTTACCTGTATTGCGCGCGCATACCGACATACCGTACTCACAGATGATCTGGTAACTAGGCAATAGTCTGTCTACCTATTATCGGTTGTCACTGACTGCTGCTGACTAGATGGCAGGACACGGTATGCGTGCGCAACCATATTTTTTGTCTCTTTTTTATGCAGAACAAGCAATAACGATCTTTCGCTCTTATTTCGAGAGGTATAGGCCCATTCATTGCTAGAATCGAATTCGCAAGAAAAAAATATCTTACAAATTTTTAAAGAATATCTACTATACTTTCTTTTTTTATGGATTTCAACTCAACAAGTTACCACAATTTTTTTTAAAAATCTGTGTTAATTTATCATTATAACTTTTTAACGAAAGTTTAGATTGCATTTTACTTTAAAAAGTGTTCTAATAACTGCCCCAATTTCAAGTATATCCTATGTAAATCTCAAATAACGTTTTTTATTTCCTTTTAATTAATATCATCCAGTTTATATCTTAAAAAAATTATCAAAGAAGTGAGAAAATATATCTAATTTTTATCATAAAATAAAAGGTTTCATTTTTATTAATCGAAAATTATAACTAAATAAATTTCTTTTGTTACAGGTATTTCGCACAGATTTTTCGAATCACAATACATATAATTTTGTAAGTACACTTTACATATACTTTGAATACTAAATTAGTCTGAATATAACATGTTAAATCTTAAACCAGTTTTTGTACTTCAAAAATCTTTTGCCTTCAGTAGGTAAATTTATCTTGGTTTAAAAAAAACATTTCCACAATATGTTTTACATGTGCTTTTTTAACAAGAAAAAGAGAACTGTCTATAAGTGACTTTTGCACGCTATTTTACAGTTATAGGTAATTGCAACTATAATCAATTTTCCCGACGCGAAATTGGGAGTCCTGGGTTTGAGTCCCGGCGGTGCATTTACATTTTTCCTATACAGCCTCCTATATAAAAAACTTTTTAACAAAAAAAAAAGAACTCCTTCAAAAAGCCACTAAAAAGAGGAAAATAATGAAATTTTGAGGTCTGCGCCAATAAAAAAAAATATGAAGTCGATTGGAAAGTACAGTATAGTGATTAATATCTTCTTTTTAACCAACTTCATATTTTATTAAATTGGCGCAGACCTCAAAATTTCATTATTTTCCTCTTTTTAGTGGCTTTTTGAAGGAGGTTTTTTTCTGTTAAAAAGTTTTTTATTTTTTACTTTTTAGTGTCAAAAAGTGACATTTACCTTAAAGGAATCACACGCCGTTACTCACCTTTATTAAACCGACTTTCTTACGCTGTCTGATGTGTCAAAAAGTGACATTTACCTGTAGGAATCACACGCCGTTATTAACTTTTATTAAAATCAGCCGAAGTACCGAACCGATTTTGATGAAATTTCTATGGGACCAATCTGAAAGTATATATCATTTCAAATTAAAAAAAAATTTTCCAAATCGGTTTATAAATGACGGAGTTCTGAGGTAACAAACATAAAAAAAAATACAACCGAATTGAGAACCACCTCCTTTTTTTGAAGTCGGTTAAAAATATCATAGCGACAATGTCGTGTAATATTCTTATGTTAATTTCACTAATATAGTGAATTTAGTTACGGTCTAGGAATCTAATCATATTGATTGTTAATCTCATTGTTAATGATGTTATTGCTATTTGAAAATGCGCGGTTACACCCGGTTAGGTTGACCCCATCACACCAGAGTAAATCGTAAACGCTTCTGATGGTCGCACAGACCGCATATATTACAAATACACACCACGATGACTATGTTGCAGACAACGCGGTGTGACTGCTGACCTAGGTATAGCTGTATTATATCATTAATACCGTGCACATATAGAATTAGCCTACAGCGGTGATCGAACTCATGCCATCAGCTCACTGCATCATAAGTGTGGTGTCACTGTACACATTGTGTATAGTTCAGTGTTAGAATTCCGCTGTGCTGCAATGTTGTGGTTATGGTTAATGTGATATAATAATATTATGTGCCCTGAAGTGCTCATGGTAAATATGTAATTAGTAGTTTTTTATAAAATATTGTGAGCTGTTTTGATAGAAATCTTATGAAAAAATTAGTATCTACTTATTGAGGTAAAAGTTAAGATGAAGAAAATATATCAATATAGGATAGTGCAATGAGCACCGAAACGTAAACTTATAAATGCAAATTTAATCATCAGTAGGTATTGCAAATTTTATTTGATCCTTTTGTCACTGAGTTTTTTCTCTCCTAATTTCTACATCATCTACGGATCACCATTTCTCTATATCATAGAGTTCTTCAACATAACAATATACTACCAATTTTACAGTGTCGAAACTGGAAGTGCAAATCATGCGTGATATTTTCCGTGACATAACGAACGTGGTTATTTTTAAAACCACGTAAGTGAGTGCGATTTAAAAAAATACGTGAACAAGCGTGAATTTAATAGAATTTTCGTGAGTATAGGTGAACGTGAAAAGTTATTCACGTGAAGGGTTATTTCTGTATGAGTTTCGGAATCCAAACGGGAGCGTGCGCCATTTTTTAACTTCCCATTGGAAAATATTGTAATGGGTCCGAAAATCGAAATCAAAATTTTTAACAAATTTTTATGTTTCAAGGTCACTACACTATTTTTGAAAAGATGTCTGTGTGTGTATGTACGTACGTATGTGTCCATTTCTTTCTAAGACGAAATCTCGAGAATGAAAAATGATATCGGCTATGTTAGGGTGCCAATCGACGCGTATTAACGTAAATATGATCTGAAAGAAATTTTTTCAAAATCGGTTCAGCCGTTCTTTTTTCTTAACCAAATAACCTCCAAAAAAGTAGATTTTACACAATATCTCGCGAATAAAAAATTATATTGACGTCGTAAGGGTATCAATCGAGGCGTGTTAACGTCATTTTGATCCGACACAAATTTTATAAAAATCGGTTCAGTCGTTTTTTTTTTTTTAATTATTGTTAAAAATAAATAATAATTATGTTTTAATGATTAAAATGATTACTTTTCTGTGTAATATCTAATTTAATTATTATTATTAAATATTTATTAAACTGGGAAGTTCGTCGTGTGGACCTCAAGGGTCGCACGTTAGTCCTAATAACGACCCACCTTACGGCTTGTTTTATTTTATTTATTTGAACCATTTGCATTCTGCATAAACTTGATTCGATAAGTTATTTTGAAGTTCTCTATCCATTTAACACGTCTTTGCGGAACCGATAACTGATAAGGGCTAGTTAATAGACAACAGCTAATGTACACAAAATTATGTATCAGTTGTAGAATTGTTGAAAGTCGGAATAAATTAACTGAAGGACGTACAGCTAGTATGCATACGGGCACACCTATACGACATCTACACTATATATTATGTATTTACAGTAACATGGTACACAAATATACTGTCTCCAAGTTTAATCATTTGCTATTGGGAATTTTCATATTTTTTTTGGTAAAGCAATTCGGTACTTTTCTTCTTCTGTATCCGCATTCCTTGGTCCATAACCTTTTATATTTACCGCAGTTATACAGTTTAAAAGAAAAATAAATAATTGCAAAAATAATTTTTTATTCAGATACATTTATAACATTGCTGTATTTCACAAAATCAATTAATATTTATAGAATCAAAAATTCAGTTTCGATACATTTACAATTAGGTACATAATTAGTTACTTGAATTATGAAACTACAGTAGGTACCTGATTATTGTATTCCTTACGACTTTATTCAACACAATTGTAACCAAAATTTGTCAATTACATTTTTTTTGAGTTTTGAGGTCTCTGAAAAATTTTTAACATTGGAAATGTTTATGTTCGTATATGGGGGCAGAGTTACGAGTTTTCGTTCAAGGCCAAAAGACAACGATGTCGCGATCAAGTGAGGAGCAATCATGCAAAATTGAACAAGTGCAATTTTTTCGAAATGTGTTTTATATCATGTCTAGTTAATTGAGAGGTATTTGCGACGATCTGCGGTGTTATTTTTGAGCAAATGTTAATAAATACTGTAGAAAAATCCATTTAAAAGTTAAGTAATCAAGCAAAAGTGAACGCGTATATAACAGAAGAATAATAGGGTTATTCCTGACAAAACTAAACAGTGCATTGATAAATATTGTGTGTATAATAAACAGTTAATTATGTTTCATCTATGCTGTTATCATTTCCAATGTCCTCGATGGTTGCAAGGATTGCGAAATCTGTGAATTTTTTATGATTCATTGAATTTCTTGAAGAGGAATGAAACTATCGGTGTGAAAATTCTGAATACTAAAGAAGTAACCATAAAACCTTTTGATTTTAACCCTTCAGTTCTAATACCCGAACGGTATGCGGCATTTATGGAACATATGTAAACTGTAAACATTAGTGGTATCAATATGATTAGGGACTACTATAGTTCTGTCCACTATTGACACAGTAATAATATGTATGTAATATTATGTATGGTATATAATACATTATATTAGATACATATACCTCTATAATATTATCAGCATTGTTAAACTATCACTGAACTATCAAATCGGGTCACAATCCAATCAAATCACACGCATGTTAACCGTGTCACTACTCACTCACAAGCCGAACCGGACGCCGGATGTGATATACTAGGTTATATAGTCCGATCGGAAGTTTATTATCCTACATTTGGTAACAGCCAATAGTAATATTACTTCACAGAAAAATATCTTGAAAAAAATATAATATATATTGTTACAAAACTGTTTTCTGAGTTGGCGGAATAAATATTTATTTACAATAATTAAAAACACAATGATAATGAACGCAACAACGAAAAGTCAATTCTAACAATCAACAATAACTAAACAGTAATTCGTAATTATTAACTATATACCAGGACTATTTATTTCTAGTTATTTATGTTTCAAATATTTATATTCACTGTATTTATATCAGACGCACTATTTGTCGCTCAGTATTCTCCATTGACTTGAATGCGTGACTCACCGTTGACTGATTCCCTCACTCACTCGTACTGCTGTTTATATACGCTGCGTAGCATAAGCCTAGTGGTCTCGCTTTCTCTAGAACTTTCGTGCAGTTACCAGTTGTTACAGTAAGCGGACCCCCGTTTCTCAGAACTCTTGCCTGCCGGTTATATACAGGATGATCCGTAACAATATCTAATAAACATTTCTCAGTTAGTGAGTGTCAATTTTATCTGTATATAGCGGGCAACCACGCGATTTTTAAACGGTTTTATTTAGCTTGACCCCGTATATTTGTTTGATTGTTACTATCTTTGTTTCAAATCTTGCGACAGCTTTTTCAACTGCTTCTAAATAACCGATTCTTATGAAACTTTGCACACACATTGAGTTCCCGTGACAATACAATATTATGATAATTTCAACTTGGTAACGAGGGTCTGATGATGGAATCAGGAGGTGGACAGTTGAAAGGATGGTTTGCATAATGATACGGGCCAGAAATCAAACTAAAAACTAGAAAATAAAAATAGGTAAAAAAACTTTTAAGTACGGTTTTATTTTAATTCATCAGCTGTACCAAAAACTAGAAAATAAAGTAAAATTTTAATTTAATTTACTCCTGACTCTTTACTAAAAATTGTATGTTACTAAATATCACGTTTTCCCACAAACAATTGTTAAGATAATATATGAAAAAAAAGTTGCACACATTTCAACGAACAAATAATACAGTTTCAACATCATGCTAGATCAGCGTTTCTTGAACTGGGGTCCGTAGGTATATCCAAGGGGGTCCGCGACTCATCTGTGATGTAAGTCGAAGTTTATGAACGCCGTCCGACAAACAGTGATTATAATATAGTCAGCGATTTATAACGCAAGTTTGTGAGTGGGCAAAACTTGCCGATCGAACTGTATATGAACGCCGTTCGGCAAACAGTGATACATAGTTTATACACTGTGTCCTCAGAATTCAGATCGAGTTGCCAATAGGAAAACTTTTTTTATTAGGTACATGCGTTTTAAGAAAAAAAAATCATTCTTCATAAAAATTCCAGCTTGTTTAAAAAATGATATTTCCGTAAAAAAATGTAATCAATTGTATAGGGTATACAAAATTTTCCAATAAAATAATTAATAAAGATACTTCTTCCTTGAAGCATTTTCAAGTTTTCTTAATTTCTAAACACTCTGTACATTTGATTCAAATTTTTTTATGGGAATCTCATTTTTTAAACAAGCAGGGGATTTTATAAAGAATGATTTTTTTGTAAAACGCACAATGAAAAAGTTTTTCCTATTGGCAACCCGATCCAGGGACACAATGTATACTACACACTGCATAATTGAAACTTACTTACGCCAAATCTACATCTAAATTTTATAAATTGACATTTACACTTTAAACAAATTAAATAAATAAACTACTCTGTTTTATATTAATGGGGGTCCGCGACAATTTTACTAATTTTTAAGGGGTCCGTAGACGAAAAAGTTTAGGAAACGCTGTGCTAGATAATTATTCGTTGTAACAGTCTGCATGTACCTATAATGTAGTATTATATGTATTTATCTAATATCTGCATACAAACCATTGTTTGAGCCATGTATAATGTAATCACTAATCACTCTAGTAATAATTACTAATCAACGATCAGTCGGACGTGATACACTCACACATGACACGTCACGTACGGTGACGGTCTGAGTTGAGATGAATGTGACCTGCATTTCATTAGCATATTCGTAACGCATTATTACAGCAATTAAATATTGTTTCTATGTGGCGACAACCTCATTTTGTATTCACCAGAAATTCTAAACAAAATATCGAAATAGTTCTGCAAACTTAACTAACAATATATAATATACAGAATTTTTATAGTGATTAGTATATGAAACACTCATTTGGTACGACGTAACATAATGCTGCAACATGGTAAAAATCCATTTTTCAAACCTATGTCACTGTAGGGATTATAACCGTAAACTTTCTACTGTTGTGGCGGACTAAGTTAACAATTACTCGCACAGTGACAACTTTTCGAACGACTAACTATTTCCCTTTGAAGCATTCTGTCACTGAAAAATCACTACATGCGAGAGTCGATTATTAACTAAGGTGCTATATAACCGAACATCATACATGTAAGAGCTAATCTCAAACGGGTGAATCTAAAACGACTAACCCATTTTTCAATAACTGATAATATTTATTATAGAAATTACGTATGGATGAAACTGTCCACTAACTTAATATGAATAAATCTTCACATTTAACTTTTTCTTTTTCGAAAGGTAGTTTTTTACGTTTCAATATTATTGTCGCCATGAGGTGATATAATTTAGTTTTATCAATTTGAAAGCTTTTTAACCTTTTTTAACACGCTTATATTAGTTCCACCTGTATGTATGTAACGGATTCTTTGAACGCGATTTAAACCCACTTTAAAACTGTAGATTGAACTGAAACTTTGCACACTTATCAAGGACCGATGACAATACAATAATTCAATAAGTTTGTCCCATTATCCTGACCAGGACTAAAAATCAAAATAAAATTATAATTTAAAAAAACTAAAAAACACGCTTTAATGGTAAACTGAACTAAAAAAAAAAAAATAATTTTTATTGTAAAAAAGCGTGGAGTGCTTTGTACCATATTTTCATACTTTATAACAAGTGATATCGAGCACCCCACGCTTTTTTACAATAAAAATTATTTTTTACTTTTTAGTTCAGTTTACCATTAAAGCGTGTTTTTTAGTTTTATTAAATTAAATTAAACAAGTTCCCAATTTGAAATACCTACCGTTAAAAAAAATACAGTCAAATTGAGAACCTTCCTCCTTTTTTTGAAGTCGGTTAAAAATCTGTGAGTTTTAGTTGCGGAATGAAGGATGACCACTTTAACCCTCTGAATTTAAACACCGAGCTCCGTGGTGCACAAATGGACCTCGAAAGGAATTAAACTAAAAAAGCTCTTCGTAATTAGCTTAACCATTTTGGATGGCATGAAACAGTGTAAAATACAGACAGATAAAGCGAGTGCATAGCTTCTTCATATTCTCGCCAAATAGTCATAAAATAACAATAGTTTTATTTCACCAGTGGCGTAACGTACACCTCCGCTAACCCCGCGTGGGTCAATTAGATCAATATATACCTTTTTAACTACGTAGGTATATAGGTACTGTTACAAAACTGTTTTCTGAGTTGGCGGAATAAATATTTATTTACAATAATTAATAACACAATAACAATAAATGCAACAACGAAAAGTCAATTTTAATAATAAAAAAAACTTAAATGGTAATTATTGAACTAAACGAGCCACTTATAGATCTAACGCTTAACAACTATATGAACTTAACAATCGACATTAATATTTAATTATAACACTTGCTATATACAATGACTATTTATTTCCAAGTATGTCTATTTATATTTCACAAAATACTGTTTATTTATTTCTATATTTATGTCATTTTATTTATTTTCGCACTATTATTATCGCCCGTACTTGTCAACGCCCAGTACTTCACTGATCTCCGGTGACTGATTGATTCACTCGTACCGGCTTGTTTATATACGCTGCGCGGCCCAGCCTAGTACGTTCTCGTTGGCTCTAGAACTTTCGTGCAGGTACCAGCTGTTACAGTAAGCAGATCCCGTTTCTCAGAACTCTTGCCTGCCGCTTATTACAAGGTGATCCGTAACAGTACTATAAAGTATAAATTGCAAAATGTATCGTGATAAGGGACCCAAACTTAATTTTCCGGGAGGGGCTTAAGAGTTTGCGTTACGCCACTGGTGTTTCACAGCATTTCTTTGGTTAAATAATTAATTTATTATAACCGGATATATTTATTATAATTAAAGATTTTATCATGGTATTTATGCGGCTCTGTTCTCATTATAATATATTGTTTCTCTATTTGTAATTGATTCACTGCAAATCCATAATATATTTAACGTAAACCAATTCTGCTATGTTGATATAGATTCACATTAGATATTGCCTATTACATTTTCAAGCGACCTGTTGCATAGTTTGTAATTAATTAATATGTAATACTAATATATTATAATCTTTAATACGGGCTTTGTCCTATACTGCAGTGCAGATAATTAATATTTATACAACAGATAGCTATATTAGGTTGTCAATACAGGCGGACAGAACAAATTCGATCTTCTCAGTGACAATTTGTTTTACAAATGTACCGTATTTTTGTGTAAGTAATTTTAAGCTTATCGTTAAAAAAAGTCCAAAAAATTATTTCGGCCAAATTGAGCGATATGGTTTAAATAACAAATCCAGCTCATAAAAAAATATGTAATACGCTAATATTTAGAAAAAATGCCAATTGTTGTCTTTATTTTCTAATATAAAATAAAAATAGGTAAAAAAACTTTTAAGTTAAACGGTTTTATTTTAAATCATCAGCTGTACCAAAAACCAGAAAATAATTAAGACACAAACCAAGGGGCACTATTGGGTCTGCTTTTTTGAAATGCGTTTTTATTTCTGTTTTAATTTTTACAATTTTTATTTTAAAAGCTAGAATATTACATTGTCATTTAATTTAGTTACTTTACATAATAAAATAAATCAATTTCGTAATAATATTAAAATAAGTAAAATAAAGGTAGATTCACACTAAGTACAAAATATTAATTTAATCTATATACAATAATTATAATTTAGGTACATATAATATAACAGGCACTTTGTGTCGCTGCGTCAGCGAAATAAGTAATAAAAACGTGGGACGCATAAAAATCTGTATAACGACTATATAATTATTAAATAAGAACAGCTTGTCTAGAAAAATGTGTTTTCAAGCCCACCAACAGAAATATTTCAAATGCGCCCCACGTTTTTATTACTTATTCCGCTGACGCAGCGACACAAAGTGCCCCTTGGTTTGTGTGCTAATTATTTCTACGAAGATACATGCCTGTCCTTTCAGAAGATACGGTATCAGATATTTTAGACAGATAGATTGCAGATTATAGAGGTCGACAGCGTCTAATTAGGTATTTTATATTATAATATTGTTTTCCATATCCATTACAAAATAGCCACTTTCCATTTTTGTATACCGGCCTGTATTGGGTCATTTAACAGGCAGGCATGCCGAAAATGTTTTCAATACATATAACTATAGTGCTGTAAGTAAACGGATGTCATAGTAACTTTTTTTTATTCGCTCTATCCATCTGCTATTACTGACTCATGGCCTGCTGTAATTAATGTAAAGATAGCGACACAAGTGAACTGTCAACATTTTTTGAAAATACTGAAAATTAAGTGAAAATAGGTATTTTGTAGTGGGTATGTCAAAAAATACCATATAAATAGTATTATGACTCGATGACTAAAAACTTGCTATCGCTCGTTTTTATAAACTGTCACACTCGTCAGTAATATACCCTATTACGCATCTAGATATACAATCTACTATTACATAATTTGTTCAATTTTGCTTAAAAAGAGTATAATTTGTCTTTTTCTATTTATACTTGATTGAAAAGGACAGACGTATGTATTCGCATTTTTAATTATGTAACACCAATCTTTTAAATATATACCTACTCTGTAATCATAAAAATTATTCAGTCGTGTTTTATTAAACGTTTAGTAAAGTTCTAGGGTGCGAATTGTTCGTTTATATTTAACCGAAGTCTTTTTTGTCTCGATAACATTTAAAATTATTTAAAACTAAATGATTCATATATTTTATATCAATGAAAGTACTGTTTTACCACAATTTTGATAAAAATCTGAATCATTAAAATGACAAATCAGTGTCATTCAATTTATAGGAAATATTGTGTTTATTTCTCACGTCCGAACACCAGTGATAAGTGGGTTTAACATAATATCATAATTTTAAACATTTTTGTCTATTTTAGACTATATAGACAAATTTTCAACAGACTTTTAAATTAATTTAAAAATATAATTTCGTGATAAGCTTTCGTGAAAAAATGTGCAGTGAGTGAACTTTTTTGAGGTTCGATAGTGACTAAAAATGCAAGTATCTTCCAATGACGCTAATGATGAAGACTCGGATCTTCTGTTATCTGCAAAATCGGCATCTGCAGCCAAAGGTCCGGTATCCTGGTGCAGGCGTCGTACGGAACACTGGCGCAACAAACTGTGTGCTGACATCGTTTGGCCCCAACGAGGAGTTTATCATCTCACGCCAAAGGGAAAGGTCTGTAGTAATTAATTACTTCCAAGAAATATTAATGCTAATCTATGTACAGAATTGAAAACGAAAATATATACAGCAGTGCCAACGAAACAGAACTTTCCGAGAAAAGACGACGATATTACGCAATTTATATTATTATGATAAATTATAAATATTAAATACAACATTATAATTAATTAAATTTTCTGCCTGCACGCTTCATTTAATACGTTAAATAAATTCACGCAATCATGATAGGTTATTTATTTTAATCCACTGAACGATATTTTAAAATTTAGGTACGCTCCAGGTACGCTCGAAAAGCTACATTTTTTTAAAAAACATTTTTTTTATAAAACTGCCTTATAATACTCGATTTCCGTCAGTAGACATACTTTTACTACCCCATTAATGGAAGCGCTTTTAGGAAGCGATTACCGTTTCTGTATATGAGCTCAAAAACCTAAAAGTTGCTGATAAAACTATTTTAATTTTTGAAAAGATATAACTTTTGAACGCGTTGTTCGATTTTGATCTTTAAAACGGCATTCGACGCAGCTTTTAAGCTCTAAAAATATTGTAAGAGATACAAAATCGATTGGTTGAGAAATCTCGAAGTTATTTTAAAAAAACACTTTTTTCGAAATCTGTTGACTACGATATCTCTCGAACGGGTTAACCGATTTTTATCCGCTTAGCGGCATTCGATGCAGTTTTCTGAGGGGAAGAGCTGATAGATTATGAAATCAATCGGTACAATACTCTAGAAGTTATTTTGAAAAAACATTGTTTTAACAACTTTTTTTTTTTTGGTTTTTTTGGAATTTCTCAAAATTTATGGGGCCGAATCGATTCAAATTTTCAGGAAATCTAAGTTCAGTGGAACCCTTTCGAATGCCGCAAATCGCGATTCGATCGGTCAAGCCGTTCAAAAGTTATGAAAGGTTTACATACACACACACACACTGACATCATCGTAAAAATAGCCAGAATAGCTTCCTAGGATCACAAAACGTCGATATCTGATGAAAACTCGATTTTTGAAAATCGGGGTGAAATCAATAACTTCCCTATTTTTGAAAATTTTCAATTTTCTTAGCGGGAAGTTAAAAATTTAAGACATTGCCAAACTTGTTTCTTGTTTTCTCTGCTTGATTAAATGTGACGGTTTATGCAATATATTTTTAACTACACTATTTGAAGTGTAAATTGTACAAAAATATGGACGGTACACGTTTAAATGTTTTCAATTACAATGCCTATTACTCAACTGTTTCTTCAGAAATAAATAATAATGTGAACCCATAGAGCTTTTTTTCCGTGAAAAATACTTTTAATTATGTTAAAAAAAACTCCGCGGAATGATTACAATCTTTTCGTTATAATACAAATACTGAATGTAATATTATTTTCATTCTTTTCAATAAACGCATTCATATATTCTGTTAAATTATTTTTTGCAAAAATGGAAATACAAAGATATTCCCAAAAGGTTACAAATTTGTAAAAATGAAAAATAAAACATACATACTTATACAATTCCAGTGGAAAATTTAAGTATCATAAAACAAATTTGGCAACATTGTCATTTATTTTTTAAACTTTTTTTGCCGATGTATTTTTTAAAACGTGTTATTGAATTATGTGAAAATCTGGAATGTCGAATAATTAACATAAAAAACTAAATAAATAAATTTTATAATATCTCGTAGTTTAAAAAATGCGAAGTTCCCTTGACCAAAAATTAATATTAATTTATAAACAGCTAATTTTATGAAAGACTACTCGTGACAGTTGCGTTGATGTCAGTATAAACCTGATCCTATCCGGATAAAATATTTTTAATTCAAAATTGTTTTTATTCAGTAGCTGAATTTTTAAATTGTAAATTTTAAATATTTATTTGATGTTTTGTTTTTTTTTAACTTTGTATGTTTTCATAATTGACAATGTTATGTACTCTTTGTATGGAACGACTGCAATATATTACTTACTTACTTACATCAAAAGCGGTTCTTTCGTTCTTAAGTGATGCTGGCAAAAATAAACTAATAGACAGGTTTATTCATCTAGCATACAATATACCCAAAAATCCGCAAGAAAACGAAATTAAACACAGAGGTCTCGTTATTTTATATATTCGTACAGCTAGTAGGTAATAAAACAGACATTCATGCTTATACTAAAGTTTACGATAATTATAATAATATGATATTAGAAACAGTAGACGTTAGATTAATGAAGTGATAATTAACATTAATGTCCCAGAAAAACTTTAATTACTTTGGAAGTGATTTATATAACAAACTTCTAAATACATTATAGTCCAGTAGTTAGAGACAAAATAGCTTTTCTAGCTAGAAAAAATATTGAGCTACATTTTTTACGAACGTTGTAATTAAAAGTTGATAATTAAGTAACATAAATTTGTAGCTTTATAGTAGGAGGACTTAACTTTTTTTTCCCTTCGAAGTTGGGTGTATACATCACCAGAAGATTGTAAACCGTCCAAAAAACAGTTATTTGGAAATAACTCGAAAACAGTTAACCGAAGTTATGGGGGTTCAAAAATGTGCCGAATCGCTTCGAGAAAAGTTAGGCTAGGCAATGTTCGACTTGAACTGCCGCGGTGCGCCCAAGTTTATACCATAATTAAGGTCATTATCAATGTGTTAAAAAAGACATTACATTTTAGTCTTGGGTTTAAGGCGATTTTTTCGCGTACTTTTCATAACTCAGTAAGCATTAAAGATATTTTCGAAATTTTATTTTCAGATTGATGAAGACCTTTTTATTACAAGCTTTTATTTAACTTGCAATGTATGTTTGTTTATGTGCTTGTTTGTTTAGGTCAAAACTTGCAGGTCAATTTTTAACGACTTCTACGTATCCGATCGATTTGAAATGTTGTACATATATGTATTCCCGATGACAATACATGAATAAATTGTTTTTAGAAATAAATTCAACCCGTAAGGAGTTTAAACGGGGATGTAGGGTTTTTTTGACTAATCAACGCCCAGGCCAAATTGCTGAAACTAGAAGCTTGAAATTTGGACAGTTGGTTCTTTTTCTGACGTAAGCATCTACTATAAGAAAGGATTTTTCGAAATTCAACCCCTACGAGTGTCAAAGGGGGATAAAGTTTTGAAAGACTAAAATGAATAAAATAAAATATTAGTAAAAAAATCTTTTTAGAGATAAGCTTTTATTGAAATGTACTAAAAAGGAAAAAATATTATTTAATAATTTAGGTTCATAATTATTATAAAAGCGGGGGTTGCGACTAATAAACTATCCCCCTTTGCTTTTATAATAATTATGAACCTAAATTATTAAATATTATTTTTTCCTTTTTAGTACATTTCAATAAAAACTTGTCTCTAAAAAGTTTTTTTACCAATATTTTTTTGTCCTAAAAATAACTGTTTTCGAACTATTTCCAAATAGCTGTCTGAACGCGTTGCGACCCCCTGGACATGTACGTACTCCCCTTAAATATACTATAGCAGTTAAAAATGTGATTCCAATTTTAACAACGTAAAAAGTGATAATAGATACCCTTTTCCATTTTAAAAACACGCTTTACTAGGTATAAATGTTTGATGACAACCTTTAGTAAGCACATTTCGTAGTTTAGCTATAATATAATCGTATTACGTGGAAAACCTCCACCGTTTTCGATTTAGAAAACACGCTTTTCCCTATTTCCTTTTCGGAACTATGTTTACAACAGGTACTTGACCGCATTTTACGAGTCATTTATGTGTATAGTGGTTACCTGATGCATGCGCAGTGCGTACTACGTTGGTGTCGATGCTCTTGCCGCAACGGTTTGGTGGTTCGAAGCCCGCTGTGAACATACACAGTTCTGCATACATTCAACTAAGTATATATTATAGAGTAACAGAAAACTTTTATCGCGCAAAACTAAAAAGCAATTTAATAATGATTTACTCGGAAAGAATTTTTTTGTATGAAACATGAAAAAATATATACAAGGATCGGATATTTTTAGAGTAGATTGTATTTCTAGTGTCGTTTTATTTATTGTAGATTATAGACGCGTCGACATCTCAGGTCATTAGCGTCTTTCAACTACACTAAATAACAACTATCTTAAAACTAAATAACATCACAAAAAATCCATGAGCGCAGGCGGGATTCAAACCCACGGCAGTCAAGTCCAAAGGTTGCGGCACTAAGCACGCTAACCACTAGGCTATACTGCCCTCTCTCGTGTAGTAATGAAGTATATTACTGACGAGTAGTGTCTATTAAAACGAGCGCCAGCGAGAAATAATATGGTATTTTTCACTTTTCACTTCATTTTCGGTATTTTCAAAATTTGTTGACAGTCCATTTGCGTCGCCAACTTCACTCTATAGTAGGCCGTGAGGAGCTGTCGCAGTGCGCACTCACAGTAGCAATTAACATAATCATTGTGGAAATGGCTTTATTTTCTGCACTAGTGTGTTTTCAAAACGCTTTCAACACACCTGTCTGTTAACTGACCCATTCCATGCATACATACATACACATGCATGTAAAGTAGCTATTTTATAGTGGGTATGGCAAAAAAGCTTTTCTTGAAATGTACTAAAAGGGAAAAACTACAATATTTAATAATTTAACTTCCTAATTATAAAAGCGTGGGTCGTAAACTCTGTGATAGTTTATTAGTCACGAACTATGCTTTTATAATTATCTTATCAATTATTAAATATTATTTTTTCCTTTTTGCTGCATTTCAATAATAGCTTGTCTTTAAAAAGATTTTTTTACTTAGGTACCTATCTATATTTTATTTTTTTTTTATAGTCTCAAAATGCTTTACTATATTAATAACATTAATTAATTGATTACTTAATTCTAAAAACGATTGAATTATGTATTGTCGTCGGGAATACATATGTGTACAAAATTCCAAATCGATCGGATAAGTTGTTCAAAACTGACTTGTAAAATTTCATACATGTGAAGTTGAATTAAAGCTTGTAAAAACGGAACTACTCGCTTCGTTACCTCGATCAATAAAACTTAAAGAGTGTACCCAAGGGGGTTTCGTGTTGATTTACCCCCCATCAGAGCTGTGATCCGCTAATGTATCCTTGTGAAAGTATTGAAATCCTCGCCATTTTCACTATTGAAACCCCCGCCACTTTGATGCGCACCAAGTGATGCGCACATAGTCACATCGGAATGTTTTGCACGGATCTTCTGTGTCGTGTCGAGTTATTCTACTACGGTCCCTAAAATGTTAGCCCAAAGACGCCCATGGTGATAGCGTGTTTATTAGGGCTAAAGTGCGACTCTTGAGGTCCACACGACGAACTTCCCAGTTTGATAAATATTTAATAATTATAATTAAATTAGATATTACACAGAAAAGTAATCATTTCAATCATTAAAACATAATTATTATTTATTTTTAATAATAATTAAAAAAATGGCTGAACCGATTTTATAAAATTTATGTCGGATCAAAATGACGTTAACACCACCTCGATTGACACCCTTACGAAGTCGATATAATTTTTTATTCGCGAGATATTGTGTAAAAACTACTTTTCTGGAGGTTATTTGGTTAAGAAAAAAGAACGGCTGAACCGATTTTGAAAAAATTTCTTTCAGATCATATTTACGTTAATACGCGTCGATTGGCACCCTAACGTAGTCGATATCATTTTTCATTCTCGAGATTTCGTCTTAGAAAGAAATGAACCCATACGTACGTACGTACACACATACACACACACACAGATATCTTTCTAAAAATAGTGTAAAAATAGTGTAGTGACCTTGAAACATAAAAATTTGTTATACATTTTGATTCCGATTTTCGGACCCATTACAATAACTTCCAATGGGAAGTTAATAATCTGGTTGATACAAAAGCGACTTCGAAACCGTACTCGAAGGAAAAAGTAAGGTATTTCTTAAGCTTAACAGAAAAATAAATATTTAAAGACGGTTCCAAGAAGGTAGGAAGAACGCAATAAATTTTATCTTTAATTTAATGTTGTAAAATCGCATGTTGTGATTTTATTACGACAGCCGGTATATAGATTATGGACATGTATTTTGTATGAACATACGTTTATGTGTGTGTTTCTCCTGTATGTATAAATAATATGAAATTATACGACACCCGCGAGTCCTGCTAGCTTTTAGAGAGCACCATCAGACCCGTACCTATCTACATATTGCGAACCCCGCGCGGCCCCCCCTTCTCCTTTCCACTCCTTTCTGCCCGTGTAAATGAATACATACTGCTACTGTGATATAGTACTATGTACAGTGTTTTACAAAAATACATTTTTGAAGTGTCATAAAAAAGGCATTTAAAATTAGAGATACAAAAAAAATATTAAGTTAAAATTAAAATCGATATTTGATTGATAACTGATTTCACATACATTGCGCTACATATTATACTAAGGTTGGCAATTATAAAAGTTAGGTAATTCTAAATATAAGAGGAAATGAATAGGTATAAATATATACAGTCCACACATACCTAATGACCAACCGCTTATTATATTATCGTACTTGTAAGACTGTTGTACCCAATATTTTGGTTGTAATATAATGTTACGGATCATCCTGTATATAAACGTCAGGTAGAGAAATCGAGATGCTTGCTGAACAACGAGTAACTGCAGGAATGTTCTAGAGAACGCTAGAGAGAACGAGCACACACTGGGCGTAGACAACGCAGGTATATAACCAGCGAGTGTGTCCGTGTTGAGTCAATGATCAGTCGACAAAGGATCAGTCTACGGTGAGTCACGCAAGTAATCAGTTCAACGGAGATCCATCAGTCAGTACAGTGAAATAAATATTGATCAGTCAACGGGAATCAGTCAGTGTAGATTGTACTGTGACAGTGTCGAACAGCGAGATAAGTCTAATATAAATACAGTAAAATAAATAACTAGTAATTAATAGTCCTGGTATATAGTCCTGGTATATAGTCAATTGTATATAGTTAATTGTATATTGTTAAGTGTTAATCACTGTTTAGTTATTGTTATTTGTGTTAATTGTTAGAACTGACTTTTCGTTATTGCATTTATTGTTATTGTATTTTTAATTATTGTAAATAAATATTTATTCCCCCAACTCAGAAAACAGTTTTGTATCAATATAATCTAGCATGAGCCTTTAGGATAAATGAATGACACCGGTTAATTTGATCGATCGCTTACTCTCGTTCTCTTCTCGCTCTCTTTATAACACCGTCAGTTTTTTTTTTCAAGAGCTTCCTTTGCCAATATCTTCCCGACTATTAGTGGACGAAATTGTCCAGAATGCATAAAGTCTAGAAAATTAATAAAGTATGAAACTAATTGAAACGGTTAAGAATTTACGTTCAGCTGTAAGTAGGCTTGCCAACTGTCCCGGATTTTCCGGGACGTCCCGTTTCTAGGGCTATTTTCAGCCATCCCGTTCAGAATTCTTGCGCCCGGAAAAAAAATAGAAACAGTTTTTCATTGCCTTAAGTTACATATAAAATAATAGAAATCAATTAAACCCATTATTATTAAAACAATTTCATATTTACCTATAAAAATCAATCTCACATAACATTCTATCTATCGAAATTCGAAATGTATAATTATGAATTCACCTGTAGACCACGTTTTAAGTTTTTTGTAATCGTGAGTAGTCAGTGGGTGGTTTATAGACAGCAGTATTATATAACTTCCCATTCGTACCACTCGCTGTATTAAGTAGTTCATATACAAGACAAGCTAGACCTTGAGAATGTTCAGTAGTTCGCATCTTGTTCAACTACATCTTCAACAAGTTTAGCTGTTGGTCGCTTATACGTAAGCTTATAGTGAACAACATTAATTCAAACATGTATAGAAATGTTTAATGTTATAAGTTATGCTTAGTTTATTTACTGTGCAATATGCGAAAAGTTTTGAAAAATAAATAAACCAGTTTGTATTGAACAAATTAAACAATATTTTTTTAGCAAACCTGAAATAAATGTCTGGTGAAACTGTAACCGACTGTTTAATGACATTTCTAGTCTTTTCATGAGGGCAGTATAGCCTAGTGGTTAGCATGCTTGGTGCCGCAACCTCTAGACTGGACTGCCGTGGGTTCGAATCCCACCTGCGCTCATGGATGTTTTGTGATGTTATTTAGTTTTAAGTTAGTTGTTATTTAGTGTATAAGTTGAAAGACGCTAATGACCTTAGATATCGACGCGTCTATAATCTACAATAAATAAATAGACTTTTCATGTAATGTCCACCGGCGCCAAACAAGATTCTTATGGTTTCATTTTTTTGCGTAAAAAAATAAAAACAGTTGGCCACCCCTCACATATAGAGCATTATCACGGGAGTGCTTTAGGCTATTTAAAATATCATGACACTGTTACGGGGAGCACGGACAACGCTGGCTTAAACTACATACTAGCGACATTGAACAAAATTTAACAAAAGTTTTTAGCTTTTCAACCGCTGTCACTTTATTTTGACTATTTTAAAATAGGATTTACGCTAAGTCATGAGGGAATGGACAACGCTGGGCTTCCCAGCTAGTGTTAATCAAATACGGGATTTGAATAACTGTGGACAACAATATTAGATAAACTAAATTAGAAACTGGGAGTTTCGGGTTCAAGTCCCGACAGTGGCTATTTATTTTTTCTTAGATATAGCCTAACAGTCATGGCAACTTATAGCTGTTTAATACATTCTCTTATTCACTAATAATTTGTCGCTGTGTACCGTTTGTTAAGTGGTTCTTTATGGAAGCTTCTGATGTGTTCGAACGGTAGTGCGTAAAGTAAATTTTAACGCACCACGTGCTATAAAGTAATACTGTTTTGTTTTATTTTAAAACATACGTGCGTAAAATAGTACCTTATAGATTACTGTGCTATAATGTCACTTATAAAATATTTATCTAAATTGTGTTTTATTTATTGAATATTTGAAGCATTTGTTGCAAAAAATATTGTATGTAACGCGTGTCTAAATTGACGAATCTGACAGTCACGATTTTGCGATACGAGTTAAGTTCGGCTCGCGCGGTAAACTCACACTCGTTCTGGTATAAATGCAACATAACCTTAGGCTGGTATCGCAAAATCGCTACTGTCATATAATCCGACACTTGTTATATTTAACAGCTAGTGTTAATATAAAAAATTTAATTTCAGAATTTCACACAAACTAAGAGTTAAATATATTATGTTGTTGTAGAACCTAAACACCTTCCAAATATATGATTGCAATATTATTACGCATTTTTCCATAATACTTTCTCTAATTAAAACGTACGTAATTTCATTTCATTTATTGCAAAAATCACAAAAAATCAATCATATTTAATGTTTGTAATAAATAGGTATTTGTTTGTTGGACGAATGCTCCAGGGTAAAGCCGTGTAGGGTACATAACATGCTAGAATTATAGCAAAATGAACAAGCTATATTTAGAGTTATACCATTTTGTACATAACATAAAAATGCTTTCGGCCGTGGGTTTGAATCCCACCTCCGCTCATGGATGTTTTGTGATGTCATTTAGTTTTAAGTTGTTTGTTATTTAATGTAATTAAGATGCTAATTAATGACCTAAGTTATCGACGCGTCTATAATCTACAATAAATAAATAAAAATGCTTTCTTACACTACCATTACATTATTTATACTGAAATAATGTACTTTCACAGGTTTAACAGAAATTGAACAAAATAAAGTACTAACTCAAAATCACGTGATTTACGAGAAGATCTTATAGGGATTTCCAACGAGTTTTATTTTTTTATAAAATAGACCCTCAAAAATAGTTTTGCATCTTTATAAAATATGTAATTTTGTAACGCAACGTATTTCTAAACTTAAAAAAAAATCAAAATGGACAACCTCCATTTTGTAAAGATCCCTTGTTAATACTCTATGTAAAGTTGAAATAGAAATTACAACAGAAGTAAAATGTAATGAATTTTTATGTTTATACATTAATGAAAATATATTGAAAGTATTATTTAATAGCGAATGACTTTAATAAAGCTTTACAATTAATAGCAATTATTCTTTAAAATCAAACTAGTATTAATACATAAGAAGACATAAGGAGGGCAGTATAGCCTAGTGGTTAGCATGCTTGGTGCCGCAAACTCTAGACTGGACTGCCGTGGGTTCGAATCCCACCTGCGCTCATGGATGTTTTGTGATGTTATTTAGTTTTAAGTTAGCTGTTATTTAGTGTAGTTGAAAGACGCCAATGACCTTAGATGTCGACGCGTCTATAATCTACAATAAATAAAAAGAAGACATTAGTTTTTCTAAAAACTTTTTAATTTGAATTAAATTTGGAAATGGCTAACAGTTCCTTTGTGACCTTAGATTCTTAGAATGTTTTCTGCACTGTTCATTTAAGTTCTGCTGGCGGTCGATCTAAGTTTCCAAGTTGGCGCAAACGTGAAAGGTCGTACAACGTGTGTAAATATTTGTCTTACAAATTACAATGCTGAATATTACACATGAAAAGTTTACAAGTTTATTTAACGACAATGTGCTCGTTATAATATTATATTGTCTATATCAATACTTGCCTACCAATAGGTCCTTATTATGTGACGATATTGATTTTTGTGTATCTATTTTTATCTAAAAGTATACGTTACTATATACAATAAGCACAGTGTATGCACATATTATTTAACTCAACATTCTGACTTTATGTACTTCCATATTCCGTAAGGAAATTGAAGTATGGTGATAATTATGTAAAAAATAAAACAATAAAACCAGCCAACCACTACATTTCTGCAAACTTTACCAATTTACTACCTTACACCATACAAAACCAATTAAAAAAATACAATTAGGTACACAGTAAGCTTCCGTACAAACAACAAAATCAAAAACATCCTCCACCCAAAAAACAAAACACCTAAAAACAAACACACCGGAGTCTATAAAATAATATGCAGCACATGTGATAAATTCTACATAGAACAAACTGGAAGACCTTTTGAAGAACGCTTCAAAGAACATCTTCCTAAAAGAAACTTGTTAAATGCTAAATCAAATTACGCCCAACATATAATTTCACAAAATCATGAATATCACGATTTTGAAACAAATTTTATTCCACTACATATTTGCAGTAAAGGTATACACATGAACACCCTTGAAGAATATGAACTATATAAAGCCACAAAATTCAACAATGCCAACATTCTTAATGACAAACTAACGTTAAAATATCGTTTTTAACAGACTTCAAAAAAGTAGGATGTTTTATATTCGGGACCTATGTTTTTTTATGAATGTATGTTCACCGATTTCGCCTGTAATTGTTAACCGATTTTGATGATTATTGTTTTATTTAATAGGGCATACCTCTGGGGTGTTTCCATATAAATTTTACTTAAATCGGTTCAGTAGACTAATTTTAATAAAAAGTGAGTAACTGACTGTAATATCGTTGAGGTAAATGTCAGTTTTGACACAGCGTAAGGACGCTAATGACCTAAGTTGTCGACGCGTCTATAATTTACAATAAATAAAGACACAGCGTAAGTTTCTATTAGTTATTTAGTAATCAAATATCAAGACAGAAGTCGGTTAATAACGTGCAAACTAAGTATTGTAAAGCCACTAAAAAGAAAAAAATAAAAAACTTTTTAACAAAAAAAACCTCCTTCAAAAAAGTCACTAAAAAGAGGAAAATAAGAAAATTTTGAGGTCGGCGCCAATTTAATAAAATAAAAAAGTAGATAATAAAGTAATATAAGAGTTAGTTGAACAGAACTGTTCCTGTTTAGTTTAAAAATCGTTAGAAATTGAATAATTATGTCAAAAATGTTTAAATTTTATATATCACAATGAACTTTTGCAAGTTTCTTAAATAACTTTTGAACGTCTATGAAGTTATAGTTAACTGTACCTTAAGACTCCAGAGGGCTTATAACGAAACTAATATGGGAATCGTACTGAGGCAAGTTCTGTTAAAGGCCAAGGGAATATTGTAAACGTCTTGCTCACAGAATATAATATAATGTTATATTCTAAATCCGTATCTCGGATTTACGCCGCTAAATTTTATTCTCATTTCATACTATCGGTCATATAGGTTTAAGATATAGATTATGTACAATTTTCTGACCATACTTGCAGTTTTTAGAATGACTACTAGATACTGTCTGGAGAACTGTGCAGACGTATCTTTTAATACCCATTTGGCACCCACTTAGATCTCTATTCTTTTTTCGGCGAAGTTGTTCTTTGTACCGAACTTGCCCCCTTTTTCACATTTATGTTTTTGGTGGAATACCAATACTTTTTTGTCTAGATACACATTCCTTAAGTAGCAGATTGAATTGTAATGGTGGAGGTGCAGATCTATACTCGTTTCTTCCACCACAATTCATTTTCTAGACACACTCGATACTCAGTGCTTAAATTTGATAATTTGTAGTTTTCAGATTATGACAATTTTTTTTGTTACATGTTGGGGGTGGTCTGGACCCTTCCCATACTGCTATCTAGCAAAATCCCTTAAAAAGGGCACTTTAATATGCCTCCCTCAACATCTTCACAAAAATAAGGCCTTGAAAAAATGACACCAAAAAACTGTCACTAGCTCTCGGTCTATATTTTAAAAATTGATTGTGAAACCATTTTATAAGTGCTAGACAAATAAATTCAACTGCATTACGACAATACGCATAATTTACTTATGTTAGGTACTGTTTTATTTATTATTTTTTTTTTAAAGGGGTGTTACCAGTTCAGCACACGTGGGCTATTTCATGGTATTGTTGACTGATTATGAAAACGTTTAATAATAGAATCACATTAAGGGTCAATGCCCTGCACTACACTATTTTAGAGATAATTTAGTTTTGACTTTGTTATCACTAAATAATTAGTTTATTAGGTCGATTGACCATTTCCGTTTGAGTCGTCGCTCACCAGGTCTACTTCCGAGATTAAAGTGCACTGCACCGGGGCACTCGTTTCAGTTATTGAAGAACTTTGTTGCACTTTTTTTAATAAACTGTTCAACTGAGGTACTGTTTTACAGAAAGAATTATAATTTTTGAAATTGAAATACAAATTTGCATATAATATTAGGCAAACATTTGTGGTTGTGGTTTGTTATTAAATAGAGTGTGTACTACATCTATCCTGTTTAAACTAAAATTCTCGTTTCCTTTCCATTTACATAATGTATGTGTACAAATGGAACGCAATTAAACTCGGGGATTCCCTCGTTGATTGAGGTATTAGCGAGTCTGCATTGCACAGCCAGACTCGTACTGTGAAGTTAAATTTTGGAGACGCAGTTAATTAATAGTATTTTATGCAACTAGTAGTTTAAGTGACGGATTATATGACAGTCGCGATTTTGCGATACGAACCTAAGGTTATGTTGCATTTATATCAGAACGAGTGTGTAATTACCGCACTCGTCTTCGGCTCGCGCAATAAACACACACTCGTTCTGGTATAAATGCAACATAACCTTAAAAGAGTATTGTAAAATCACGACTGTCAGATTCGTCAGTTTAGACACATGTTACATATAATATTTTTTGCAACAACTGCTTCAAAAGTTCAATTTTAAGCAAATAAAACACAATTTGGATAAATATTTTATTAGTGACATTATAGCGAAGTAATCTATAAAGTACTTTATTACGCACGTGTGTTATAAAGTAAAACAAAACAGTATTACTATATAGAACGGAGTGCGTTAAAATTTACTTTAAACACTACCGTTCCAACGCATCAGAAGCTTCCATAAAGAATCACTGTTCAAACGGTACAGAGCCATATAAAATTGTACTTTGGTTGCAAGTGTTGCAAAAAATAATATACACACAATAAGAATAATTTTTTTAAACATGAAAGCCTTCACTTATCAGGAAATGCACTATTTTCTTTCAGACTTTTTTTGCGTTGCATAAATCTTTATATGTATTAATTCATAAAAGCATTTTTTGTATAAATTTATTTTATTATGTACTTGAAGAACACAACTTATAAGGAATGGGAAAACGAAGTTAAACAGTTTAAAACGATGATTTTAACCGAAATGGAAAAAAATTATACTAGCTCTGCTTTCTGTTTTTTTATGCTAATGAAATCAAAATTGTATCACAATAATTCGTCTAGACAGAATATGTTCATTTTTAATGCCTACGTTATAATTATTCTCTTAATATTTATTTATGTAACTTGAAATCCTACTTTATTAAAAAGTTATATCTCAACATATAAACTCTTAACTCAAGTCTGCGTGTAGAAGTAAAAAAGTTGGCTTTGCGTATATTTTCAAGAACTTCCCAGACAAAATTAGAGACTACTTCATAGTGAGTTTATTCAGCGCTGGAACTTCGTAGGGAAACCTAATTTAATATTGTTATGTACAGAAATGTAAATATGTCCATGTAACAGGTGATTTAGAATTCAAAACAGTTCTATAAATTTAGATATATTTTTAACGTTATCTACAGACGCTAATGACCTTTGTTGTCCAGCGTCTATAATCCACAATTCAATTCAATTTTAACTTTATCTACTGGGTGCTGAATTGCTTTGCGGGTAATAGGGATTTAACCCGTAAAATCAAACTTTTGCGATGTTCTGCTTCCTTAATTATTTTAGGAAAAATATCTTCAAATAAAAGTTTTAGAACATAAAATTCTGCATTTAAATCACTAAACAAAATTAATTTTGCATGCTTTGTAACGGCAGAAATTTGATATGAAAATGTCAAAATTACCTCAAAAACAGATAGCGATAGCCATGGAACTTGAACAAAATGATGACGTTTTAGCTGTCAGAATAATTTCTAATCATTTTGTTCAAGTTCCATGACTATCGCTATCTGTTTTTGAGGTAATTTTGACATTTTCATATCAAATTTGTGCCGTTACAAAGCATGCAAAATTAATTTTGTTTAATGATTTAGATGCAGAATTTTATGTCCTAAAACTTTTATTCGAAGATATTTTTCCTAAAATAATTAGGGAAGCAGGAAATCGCAAAAGTTTGATTTTACGGGTTAAATCCCTATTACCCGCAAAGCAATTCAGCACCCTGTATATTTTAAATTTTAAACTAATTTCTACTAAAAAATAAAAATATATATGAGCACTGTGGTTGGAATAAAAACAAAATAAAATATAGTTACTTCTTACCACAACAGTTTTATTGATGGATGTACATTTCGAAAGCTAAGCTTTCATCTTCAGCGAACACTACATGTATGTAGTGTTTGCTGAAGATGAAAGCTTAGCTTTCGAAATGTACATCCATCAATAAAACTGTTGTGGTAAGAAGTAACTATATTTTATTTTGTTTTTAATTTCTACTAGGATTTTGGAAATGTCATGTCATCTTCTATATTGCAAAACCGCTAAAACTTTGCAATACAGCGTAACGTCACTAAAATTCTTTGTAAATGATCGAAGTAACTAAATATTAAGTTTTGAAATGAGTTAAACGATAAAAAAAAATTATAAAAATATTGACTTTTCTGTTTGAAATTTTATGTGTATGATTTTATTCTTTAAAAAAGAAACTTTATAAGCATTCTTATGATTAGTTCTGTGTTCACAACTAGCTGCTGTTACGACAGACTATAATTTGTTAGATCAACAAAAAAATGAGGCTAATCCGTAAATCTGATATACAAATATTGATAAAAAGCTTACGAACGTACAGGTTCCACACCCCCAGCTCTCTAGTGTCTGATAAAGACATTTTCACCGTGCTATAACACACAAAGGCTGTTCGTGTAATTTGTCCTTAGCTAGTTTTACAAATTACATCCTGAGCACGATCCTGAGCAGACTGGAAACACCTTCAGTAGCGAGGATGTTTCTACTTTGTAATTATTACTAATATTAATTATTTTTGTATTTATGTGGAAGCAAAATATATTTACTTTACTTTACTTACGACCTCGGCTATACACTAAAAATGATTTTAATGCTAGTTAACTTCCCATTGGAAGTTATTGTAATGGGTCCGAAAATCGAAATCAAAATGTATAACAAATTTTTATGTTTCAAGGTCACTACACTATTTTTAGGGTGCCAATCGACGCGTATTAACGTAACTATGATCTGAAAGAAATATTTTGAAAATCGGTTCAGCCGTTCTTTTTACCTAACCACATAGACTCCAAAAAAGTAGATTTTACACAATATCTCGCGAATAAAAAATTATATCGACTTCGTAAGGATGTCAATCGAGGCGTGTTAACGTCATTTTGATCCGACATAAATTTTATAAAAATCGGTTTAGCCGTTGTTTTTTTTTTTAATTATTGTTAAAAATAAATAATGATTATGTTTTAATGATTAAAATGATTACTTTTCTGCGTAATATCTAATTTAATTATTGTTATTAAATATTTATCAAACTGGGAAGTTCGTCGTGTGGACCTCAAGGGTCGCACTTTAGTCCTAATAAACGACCCACCTCACGGCTTGTTTAGATTTTCTTAATATACTTACAAGAAGACAAAATTAAGGTTTAATTGGGCGTTTAATTAAAAATAAGTAGAGAGCGATTACTTACGTTGTAAAACGTTGGTATCGTATTGATAAACTATATAAAGGGCATTCCAAAATAAAGTGATAGAGATTTTCTTTAACGCTCAAATTACAGTTCAAAAAAATCTTATTGCAATCGTCAGTATATACCTCATTACGCAACTAGATATACAATCTACTATTTTACAGCTTTATAAAATGAAATGTTTAAATTTCAGTCTCGTTATTTAACGTTAACTGAGCAATGCATTTTATTTCATGCGGATATTGTAAGCAATTATTCTGTGCATTTTTCCATTAGGTACTTCAGTTTTGTTCTTTACATGTTTTCATTTTGTATGCTTTATAAAAGCATAAATGAGTTTATTTCAGTTACCTATATAGTAAAAATATCAAGAGCAGGTATAGTCTGAACCAATGACGGCGTAAGCTTTCTATCAGAATTCACATTTCAAATAATTCGACTGATGACCAGTCCTATACTTCCCACCTAGTAAATATTTGCAAAAAATAAACACTCTTTTTTATTCTTTGAAAAAAAGCATGGCCCTCTTTTTTGTTTGGTGATCTACTGATGGCTAGTAATATAGCAAAAATCATGGTTATCTTGATTTACGTACAATTTTCTTTTTTTAGTAAAATATTTTTTTTCTCGAAAACTATACAGTTAAGAGAAAAAAAATATTTACATTTTTTTCATATTATAACATCTAGAATTCATTTATATTTTTTTTTACCTATGTTAATACGTGACATTGAGAACGTTGTTTTTTTTTTATTATCTCAGGTTCTACTGAACCGATTTGACTCAAAATCTAATCAGATCTAAGTTAAAGGCTGATAAACACAATAGAACAATCGGCATGGCCGAATGTTGTTCCGTTTTTAAGATATCGAAGGCGAAAAATTGACCACATACACACACACACACACACATACAGACATCAGTCAGAAAATGATCTTAAACGATTGCTAGGGTCTCAAAACGTGAAAATCTGTTGAAATCTCGAAATATTTTTTTCGGACTAAATCCATTACTTCCCTACCATAGTAAAGGTGGGAAGTAAAAATAGCTTTGTACGGATGTGAATTTCATATTTTTCAGTCAGTTTATCACTGATTTGTGTGATTATTATCAGGTAAAACCGGTAAAATTGAAATTATTAGAGTTACAAGTTTAGAAAAATAATAAGGTAACAAAATGCTTTAAAGTTTGGTTTTATAAATAGCATACATTTTTTTTTAATTACGTGAAAATTTAGCCTTGATACTTGAAGATTTAATGATTAAATAGATATTTAACAGTTGCGCACTAACTAAAAGTTGAAGTGAAACCACACATAAGAAAAAGAGTTTTTTACTCTATAACGGCATTTGGCATGGGTTAACAAGTATCTATATCGTATTTTACTACCTTACTATAAATTACTGTCCTTACGCCATTTATTTTGAATAATTTCAGAAAACTTAAAGTAAAATAAATGTAAAAAAATGAAAAACACACTGCTGATTTTTTCAATATTATTTCGTTAATCACTATATTAAGCATAATTTTCCATTTCTCGACTCTAGGATTTTCAATCTCTTTAAAAAGGATTTATAAAAAACATATTTTTTTCTCTTTTTACTTAATAGCTGTGGAGATCTATGCATAAAATATATTTTTGGAGTGCGCAAATAAAAGAATAGTAAGTTTTAAACTAAGAAACAGGGCCGGCACGTGCGCCTGGTCGGACAGGCGATCGCCTTACGGTGCCATATTTTTGTAGCAGCGAATTTTTCGTGCGGTATTCTACTTTTTAAAAATGATTATATTTTTTCAAAGTGTCTATACCTATATTATTTTTTGTAAATATTATTATTTGAATTACATTTGTTTTTTATTTGTTAAGTACCTAAATAAAATATATCATCGGTTTATTAATTTTTTTAATATGTTGGGAGGGGGAGCGGCAAAAGTTGTATTCGCCTTAGGCGGCATATTTTGACGTGCCGGCCCTGCTAAGAAAAATATGCATTCGTGTAAGTTAACTAATGAAATTTTTATATATCAGTAATTTAATAATAAACTGTTATATTTGTTTTTACGCAAAACTTATTTTATTCCTACCCTTGGCTATCCGTAAGCAAAATATAGTCACTCATCTCCCCTGAGTACGCTACTGACCTAAAACGAAACGATATTGAAACTAGTACTGAGAAGCGCATTTTTTTTATTCTATATGATAACTTAAGCGCGTATCACACTACCGGCTGCGGCTAGGAACCTTCTGTAGCTCTCGACCAATCAGCGCACAGCCGTCAACGAAAACGGCTACGGACGGAAAATAAAACTGTTTTTATTTCATTGGCTACGGCTCCCAGCCGTAGCCAATCAGAGCACGATAAAATGACAGCTGATGTTTTAAGACGCATTCACGTCAAAAAGTTAGGTTACGTTTGATTTATTTTATTATTTTTTGCGGCATTTGCGTGTTGTTGGGATGTAAATTATAATAATACACGCACTCGGAATATCGCGTTGACATTTATCTCGTCAATGTTTGTAAACAACTCCTTGGGTGGGGGGTAAGCAGTCGTTCCGCACCAAACTACACTGCGATTGAGATACGTACGGCTGGCAGCCGGTAGTGTGACTCCTGCTTTAGAACATTTATACAATTTTCACATTGAAATAAATATCTCAGCAACAGAAAACGAGTTTTAGCGACCAGAAAAAATTACGTTTCTCGAAAACCACAAATTTCAAAAACAACATTTATTCTTAAGTTCAAGCTTTCCAAGAAATGTGTTCATTAAATGTTAAAATACATGAATTGATACAAAACTGTGTAATAGCAAACCGGTATAGTTTGGTGTAATGGTTAGCTTCTTAGCCTTTGGGTCAGACTGTCGTGGGTTCGAATCCCAAATCTGCTTGTGGATGTTTTGCGGTGTCATTTCAATTTGATGTAATTTGTTAATTCAGACGTTTATGACCTTTGTTGCCGAGCGTCTAAAATAAAGAAAACCAGTATCACGGGAATGAAATGCAGGATATAATACACTCTGAATGTAAATTTTCCGACGTTTCGACAATTTTTATCATTTTCAGGACCTAAACGAGTTCTAAAAATAATAAGGATTATTTAATACCAGAAATTTGTATAATGCTTATGTGTGCATTAGTATATGAAACACCCATTTGGTATGACGTAACACAATGCTGCAACATGGGAAAAAATTCATTTTTCAAACCTATATGTCACTGTAGGGATTCTAACCCTAAACTTTCCACTGTCGCGGCGGACTGAATTAACAATTACTCGCACAGTGACACATTTTCGAACGACTAGCTATTTCCCTTTGAAGTATTCTGTCACTGAAAAACCACCACATGCGAGAGTCGATTATTAACTAAGGTGCTATTGGGACCCGTCAAATGGTGGCAGAAAATTGTATCAAAACGGGGGAAAATTTTACATGCTAACAGTGCAAATTTATCGTGAAATTGGTTATTACAAGAATAAAACAAGTAAAATAAACAAAAAGTTTATCGAAAATGGAATTTGCGACGTTTTCTAATATCATGGCATTAAACACTATCAGTTATTGCCTTGTAAAACTTACTTTACAGCGAATTCTTTTTTAATGAAATGTGAATGTGAATGAATTAAAAAAATATTTTATATTAATAATAAGATGTACTCATTATCATACTGTACTACAATAGTTAAATCTCTGAATATTGACAAAATTAGGACTAATTATGTGTATACAAATATTTTGAGGTTAGTAACTTACCTACTTATTACAATATAACATATTATGTTGCAGTTATGTGTTTACATTATTCACCTAACACAGCCTTAAAGGAGCATTGAACGGATAATTAATTTCGTGGAGATTTTCTTTTAATTTTGATGTTTTTAAGCAATATGCCGTAAAGATTACTACTTTTGACAGTTCATTTTTCATGTATTTTTCTCGTTATATTTCCGACATTTGATAATATGTTCGGCTTTGAGAATCTGTTTCCTTCAACGAAATTCCTTTGTTTATAGGATTCGTACCGGCCCAATCACAAATTGCACTTATATATTTTATCATTTCTTATCACTTTGAAAATCACAAAATTACACGCAAAAGTATACCCCGTATATGAAATTTCCCCCCCTCTGCGCTATGTTTTTTAAACTCCACCTATCTGACGGATCCCAATATAACCGAACCATCTTACATGTGAGAGCTAATCTCAAACGGCTATATTAAATATTAATATAGTCCGCGATGTCTTTAACTCGGGTTAAAACAATGAATAAGGATTATGCCGAGTAGGTATATAATATCCTGAATCCTTTCCACGATACTGATTTTCTGTAATGATTATAATGTAACTGTTTCGGACAACTTTACCTTATGAATTATAGAAGATGGCGGCTAACTTAGTGCCCTGTGTAAACAAATCTCGGTGTTTTGTGCTCAATTATTTATAGAGTTGAACTTCGAATCCCGTCCCTTGGCCTATAACACCACTATGCACTTCCATGTAGGCCGGTCGCTATAGTTTTTGCTAGTGATTTTTTTGTTTTAATATTTAATTCACGTCTAAAAACCCAATGTTAGAGCTTGTTCAAAACTCAACTGCCCTTAATTCTATCTCATTTGTTTGATTTTGTGAGTCGTTTTTGTAGCAAATAAAATACAGGGTAACCACGTCAGGCAAGTGGCAACCATATGAAATTTGGAAAGGACTTTAAATATAATAATAATATTATAGTTAAAACAATGTTTGTCTTTGTCTTTAAAAGTAAAAAAATACGACAAAAAAAATAATATTTTAAAATTCGGACCAGTAAAACTGTTTTTCAATAATACATTAAAAATATTAAAACAGATTTTTAAATATTTTTTTGATTGCATCCATTTAAAAGTTATAACATCCTTAATAACTTTTTTTAATTTTTATACCATCAATCGCGGTATTTCCTTATATTTTAATAAAGTAATGCATTAATATAAGTCATATTATACAAGGTGTATTATTATATTATACACCTTGCAAGACCAAGACCGATTATGGCGTCACTACAAAAAACCCAGCATTATAGTCTAGGTGAATTAGGTACAAAAGGGGGATTTAGGGGAAAGACGATGTAATAAAGAGAAGTTTGCGGAAAATTGTCGAAGGTAATTTACCCCTATCGAGCCTAATATGTGTAATCTAGGGAAGGGTTCCCTGAGATTTTACGAAATATTTGAAGAGTTCCTCCAAACAAAAAATGTTGGGAATCACCACAGAACAATTTGTTCCGAGATCACTGATCTAGAGAATGAAGAAAATTAACAAGCTAATTTGTAAGAGGCAAACCGTAATTAATAATTTTATAGTCACCTAAAAAGGATGCCACATGTCGTCATGCGCACAGCATGTTTTAATTAAGAAAAACCATAAATAAAATAATGGATCTGCGTTCAGACTTTAAAATTGAGAAATATCAGAACAAACGTTTTCAGAAATTCATATTAATTAAAATTTAAATACAAAACCAACAACGCATAAAACAAATATATCGGCTTCATTGAAGTTCAGCATTTTATAATTGCTATTGTGTACCAAATATTAGCATTGTGTATTGTACGTATACTATACAAGTAACCAAAATCAATTAACCCTCCGGCTATTCCATTTATATTTCTATATGTGTGGAAATTTGCATCGTTTCAAATATAATTCAGATTGTATATTATATTCATTCTATCACTAACTTTTTTTTAAAATGAAATTGTTTATGGGCTTGAGAATAGCCGAGCGTGTAATAATGCCGTTTTCATGGATCCTCTATTACAAGCCCCCAGTTCGCAGGTTCTAACACAAGAGCTGATAAAAGAGTCAATTGGATTTTTAATTTCTTATTTTAAAAACGTCCAAGTGCAAATCAGACTCGCGCATCGAAGGTTCCTTACAAAATAAGGAGTTAGGTAGGGGTAAAAAATGAACATATTTAATTATTGAAGCTTGTTTTTAAAAAGTTTTTTACATAGGTATATTTTACTTTGTTCTTTTTAGCGTTTCAAAATTTTTTCGTATCAAATTTAATTAAGTTCATTTTTAAAGTGAAAAATTCCGAAATGTTTACATTATAAAAAAAAAATCACGTATCGTCAGTTGGATTTGAACCCGGCTCTTCGTGGTGGCATGCGAGTGCGTTACCGCTACTCCACGTGTACACGGCACAAACAATGGTACCTATAATATTTGATACACTTGGTAGAGCTCTATGCCTAATTTTCCGTTTCCCGTGGAGGATTTCGGATTTTCATTTAGGTTTTCCTGTAAACTATGAGTGAGGCTCTATATTCCCTACTTTTTCAAAATTTTAGGATCAGTAGTTTCGGAGATAAGGGGGAGGGGGGAGATCGGACGGAAGGACATACAGACAGACACGAGAGTGATCCTATAAGGATTCCGTATAATAAATAAATAAATTGAAAATATAAATTGGTGCTAGGCCCAAATAACCTTAGCTGTTGGTGGCCTTAAAAAATGTTTAAAAAAAAAACCTAAATACATTAAAAATAATTCAATTTACTTAGGTATATATGTGTCTTCTATAATTAATTTTTGTCGATAAATTTCTAGTCAATTTGAAAGAAAATTCATAGATACTCCACACCAATACAGAAAATCTTATGAATGCTCGCGCACCGAAGCACCTTAGCCTATGCTAGTGTTACACTACTTCTATTGTTAATTTAAACAACCATACATAGTAACAAGTCCATTGTGAAACGGAAGTCATATCAAAATAATTTACAACTCATCCGCTAGATGAAGTATCCAGAAGTCTCTCTTGTTACCTACGTGTTGTGTGTCTGTGTCAGTACTAGTGCTATCTGCTGGCCACTCGACGAAGCCACAGCTCACAAAGGCCACTTACATACCATTGTTTATGTTCGGTAGATGTTTGTATGTATAATTTCTCTTCCCAAATTACACCTATGTAGTGCAAGCATGCAATGGGGTCGTTTCACTATCGCATTAACCCTCACAACAATGACCCACCTGTCCATTTTTGTACAACAGGGTGCTGAATCGTTTTGCCGGTAATAGGGATTTAACCCGCAAAATCAAACTTTTGCGATTTCCTGCTCCCCTAATTATTTTAGGAAAAATATCTTCGAATAAAAGTTTTAGAACATAAAATTCTGCATCTAAATCATTAAACAAAATTAATTTTGCATGCTTTGTGACGGCAGAAATTTGATATGAAAATGTCAAAATTACCTCAAAAACAGATAGCGATAGCCATGTAACTTGAACAAAATGATTAGAAATTATTTTGACAGCTAAAACATCATCATTTTGTTCAAGTTCCGTGGCTATCGCTATCTGTTTTTGAGGTAATTTTGACATTTTCATATCAAATTTCTGCCGTTACAAAGCATGCAAAATTAATTTTGTTTAATGATCTAGATGCAGAATTTTATGTTCTAAAACTTTTATTCGAAGATATTTTTCCTAAAATAATTAGAGGAGCAGGAAATCGCAAAAGTTTGATTTTATACGGGTTAAATCCCTATTACCCGCAAAACGATTCAACACCCTGTATAGTATTCATGAATGTTATTTTTTTATCATGAAAATAACTTTTAAAAAAAACCTCCTTTAAAAAAGGCACCGAAAAGAGGAAAATAATACAAATTTTGCGGTGGGCGCCAATTTATTTACTATAAAACTCTTTATATATCTACTTTTAACAAAAGAAAAAAAAGCATTTCGATTTAACTGGCTGCAAACCAAAATTTTATTAAAAAATGAAAATTTGCAGAAGTATTTCCATTTGAAAAAATCAGTCGCTTAAAAGAGTCGGTAGAGCAGTTTTTATATTAAAGATGAAATTGTCATTTATTGGTTTATATTTAAGTAATTTACTAAGTGTATGCATTTAGTAATTTGAAAATATAAAATATTATGTTGTTTTCATTTTAAAACTTGTAAAGAGGTGCACTGCTATTCCTTAGCCTCAATGTTTGTATGTGCAGCATTAGCCAGCACAATGTACTGCAATAATAATCACTAGTCAGTTATTTGTTTTTATTGTTCTACTTACAATCAGCAGCAAACAATATCTGCAACAGACTTAAAAGTCTTGTTCTTGTTCTCCCTAATGATTAGACAAGTCGTGTAAAGACAGAAAAAAACAAGAAACAAGCAAGTTTTTAATCAATTTTTCCTTTATCTCATTTATAATGCCATCAACTCACAAAATGTTCTGGGCTTAATATTTAATTCATATTTTTGATAGTAATTTAGAATGTTTATCGAGCTCCAGTTTCAAACTAGAATTATTAGAATCGCTATACAGATTAGAGGAGCCACGATATTTAAACGATCTCAACTATCTCCAAACATTTATTTTAGTTTTAATAGACATAACTATATGTTTTTAACCGATATCGGCCCGGAATGAAATAAAATGCAAGGACACCAAAAAATGTGAAATAAAGATAGTTTGAAAAAAAATTACCTTCCTCAAAAAGGAAATCAGAATGCCGCTAGAAAGGATAAAATAATGTTTCACCTCGTTTTTGAATCTCCAGTACCTACACATTCAATCGGAAACCGGCGTAAATAAACTGAAATAATTAATTGAAATGGGTAGAGAAAGTAATTGTGAAACGAAGAAAAAAATTATGTTTTCCTTTTTAGAGATATTCAGATTCCTTCCATTATTTAGAATAACTTGATATATATAAATTGTTTTATATAGGCCTTAACAATTTTGATTCCGTTGTGCTTTTCTTCTACGTGTTAATAATTAGGTAAAGATATACATAGAATTTTCGATCATTACCTCTATTCGTTTTTATGCTTGAGATAAACCCAATTTAATATCGTTGGCCTTATCATTAGAAGTCAAGTTTCAACATTTTAATTAATGATTATGTTTGTGACATCAACTCCAAACTTAATCAAACTTCATGCGTCTTCCCGACTTATACGCGGCGCATTTGCACGTGACATTATTATACAGGCTGATTCAGAAATAGAGGCGGAAAAAAATGCCACTAATCAAAATTGACTTAAATAATCCTAAAATATGAAAAAAACTGGTAGGTTCATTTTCGAGAAAAAAAATCAAAACGTTTTATTTGAAAATTTGTATCCACTGACGATTTAAATTTCATAATATGACTATGCACTCGTTATAGACTAACTAAATACAAATATTTCTCACTGATTATGTAACTGCTATGAAATTTGGATAAAATGCCTAATTTTTTAATCAGTTAGTACCCAATGCTCTTCCATGATATTTATAAAACATTATGGTACATTTTACGAATATTGAAAAAACAAGCATGGTTTTATTATATGGTAAAATTGACGGTATTCTGCAGAAGCATGCAGACGGTATGTTAATCGTTTTCCCGGGCATCGTGTCCCAGAAGCACGCAATTTTAATAAAACTGTGCAACAATTTGTGAGTTTGTGAATTCCGTTGTTTAATGAAGTTTCCAAAGTTCTGTGTAAGTACGTGACAAACTACTGATCTTAATAAAGTCTCGTAAAATTGTACACATCATTAAATGTTAACAGCACTTTACTGCAAATTACTGCACAAGCGCTAGAAACGCGTGATTCCTGACTCAGTGTTACACAAGCCTCAGAAAACCAAAACGCAAACCAGATTTTTTTCACGTTTTGTTACTTAATATAAAATGTTTATAGGGGGTCACAAAATCAGATTGCGATTTAATCCGTCACTGCGTCACAAACTGTGTGATAAAAAATGGGGCCGTCTCGCTGAATTAAAATTTATGTTTCTGACACAATCCAGTCATTCTTATTTGGCTAAGATACAGTTTAACATAATATATGATACGGATTAGTCGAAAGAAAAATGTGTTTTTATGATTAAAATTACATGTTTAATTCGAGCAATAACTTTTGGCGTCTTTGAAGTAACTTTTCCATAATATATTCTAGCTTAATAATTATGATCTCTCTGATGATACAATAAAAAAAAATTCAGGACGACCCATTGTTATAATAATGTAGGTATAGAAACGATTCTATTTTCTATAATTTTGAATTATATAAAGCTTTACAAATATGGGCTTTAAGATTTATTTATAATTTATTAGAACATAGATTGAACGTCTTTAACAAGTATTATTGCATAGATTGCATATATTATAAAAATTGTAAAAATATTCGTATCGATATTATGTCATTATACAAAAATTTAATTTTGTGCCACTTTGTACATCATTAAACTGCATTATGAGTTAAACTTGGTACAGGCTAGAAACATAATGCCGCTTCCCTACTTAACACATTCACTGCCAAAATATTATAGAATGTACTACTAAAAACTGAAAATTTGAATTTGCATGTGTTTATAAATCTGTAAAAATACACACCATTATATATAAAAAACCATTAGTTTTTGTTATATCTTAGATTTTATGAAGTAAACAAAAGTATAAAAAAGAGATTTGTGATAGTTACGAGAGTTGGTGGGAAATATATAGTTGTATATTAATATTTACGTAGACGAGATGGCAACACTATCAACGAAAATGGAACACACTGTACGCTCCGTAGCACTGAAATGAGGCGTCGACAGACACAAAGTTTTTGAGTGTTATTTTTGAACAGCCTTTATGTTACGTCATTTGGAAGTTAACGGGTTAATGCGACTGTATGTAGTTGGCTTTAGGGCTGAGCTTTTTGTCCGATGTATTGATAAAAATATCGATATATCTATAATTACGATGTTTTTAAATAACATTAATGTATCAATAAACCAATATATCTTATATTGATGTATTTTTTAAAATACTTTTTAATAAAGAGAAATATTATATAGAAAAATGTAAATAAAAACATTTTTTCTAACGTCTTAAACAAAAATAAATTAAATAGAAACTCTACTACCTGATAAATTTAAATTTAAAAAAATGATCGATAGATAGGTAACTATATTTTAAATGCGGACTTTTAAAAAGTTCGTTATTATGACATTTTAATTTAGTAATGTCAAACAAATATTACTTAACAGGGGTGGCAGTAATAAAAAAAAATCCCTACAAAACTTGCTTATTTTTTAAAGATCTTTTCAACAATACCACTTTCGACCTATCGTGCTATTTATGATTCCGGAGTTCTGGACATTCTAGAGCAAACTAATAGGGAATACGACCTTCCCAGAAAAAAAAAAATTCGACTGATGACCAGTCCTATACTTCCCACCTAGTAAATATTTGCAAAAAATAAACACTCTTTTTTTTTTTATTCTTTGACTAGGCCCAAATAACCTTAGCTGTTGGTGGTCTTTAAAACACAATTTAATTTTTATTCTTTGAAAAAAGCATGGCCCTCTTTTTTGTTTGGTGATCTACTGATGGCTAACTTAATATAGCAAAAATCATGGTTACCTTGATTTACGTTAAATTTTTATTTTTTTTAGTAAAATATTTTTTTTCTCGAAAACTATACATTTTAGAGAAAAAAAATATTTACATTTTTTTCATATTATAACATCTAGAATTCATTTATATTTTTTTTTACCTATGTTAATACGTGACTTTGAGGACGTTTTTTTGAATATCTCAGGATCCACTGAACCGATTTGACTCAAAATCTAATCAGATCTAAGTTAAAGGCTGATAAACACAATAGAACAATCGGCATGCCCGTATGTTGTTCCGTTCTTAAGATATCGAAGGCGAAAAATTGACCACATACACACACACACACACATACACACACACACACACATACAGACATCAGTCAGAAAATGATCTTAAACGATTGCTAGGGTCTCAAAACGTGAAAATCTGTTAAAATCTCGAAATATTGTTTTCGGACTGAATCCATTACTTCCCTACCATAGTAGAGGTGGGAAGTAAAAATTATCACCAATCGATTCTTCATTAGGGCTTTTATAATACAAATTTTTGACACAACTATCTACTACTAACCGTTTTCGAAAAAAACGACTGATACGGGTGGTCGAACTCACCCTGTATATACCGAATATATCGATAAATAATAATTATTGTATACTTATCGGTTTATCGATACATCAGAATATCGATATTTTTAAATATCGCTAACCCCTACTTGGCTCTCACAAGTGAACACTGCGACAGCGAAACACTGTTCTAAACTTGTGAACAACGACTAGATCGCAACCAAGATTGCATTCGTCTGATCATGTCCTATCAATGTACGTATAAAGTTTAGCACAAAACTTAAATCGACGCCATCTATAACAACAGACAGTTCATTAACTTGAAAGTCGGGAGGCCACGAAGCAATCGATAAAAAATTTAATTACATTTGACTGATTCGTGCGTCAGTGTTATGATTAATTGATTTTATTTCTTGGAAAAAGAATTTCAAACTTCGCCTTTAACTGGAAATACGAACATTTTAAAAAAGTTATTACGTAATACCTACATGCACTGACACTGTATTGTAATTTTTCACAACGCCGCTATAGTTCAAGCGGTAGGTAATAAATGAAGGGGGTTACCTGGAAAGTATTCCGAAGTTAGTGATATTTTGGTATGTTGTTTGCGGGTACTCTGTGAAGTAGAATCTGAGTTTTCGACCTCGAGGACCCTGTGCTAACGTGGGGGGAGCCGAAAAACCACGAAATTTTACCACCTTTTTTGCTTTTTTCGAAATCTCTCAGAAACGGTTGACTTAAGCAATTCTTTCATTATGTAATGTTTTAAAGAGGATTACATTTTTTACAATTTTCATTCCCACAACTTTTCTGTGGTACTAATGGTAAGCGCGCTGCAGCTTCTTGAAAATCACCCGCTCGGATTTTTGTAACCTTGGTAATCATTGGTTAAAATGTAATGTTCTTTTCAATAGTTTTATTTATTTTGCTCTTCATCGAACTTTAAATTGAAAATACACATGTTACACATTGGTTACCAAGGTTACAAAAAGCCGAGCGGGCGATTTTCAAGTAGCTGCATCGCGCTTACCATTAGTACCACAGAAAAGTTGTAGGAATGAAAATTGTAGGAAATATAATTCTCTTTAAAACATTACATAATGAAAGAATTGCTTAAGTCGACTGTTTTTGAGAGATTTCGAAAAAAGCAAAAAAGGTGGTAAAATTTCGTGGTTTTTCGGCTCCCCCTACGTTAGCACAGAATCCTCAAGGTCGAAAACTCAGATTCTACTCCACAGAGTACCCGCAAACAACACACCAAAATATCACTAACTTCGGAATACTTTCCAGGTAACCCCCTTCATTTATTACCTGCCGCTTGGACAATAATTGAACATTCGCATATCTGACGCTCTACTGTAGTAGATTTTAATTAAGAGTTATAAAATAAACAATGAATGAAATCCTGACACTGTTATTACTTTTTAATAAAGTAAATGAAAAAGATCGTGTACTTATCCTAAAACAGACACATCACCGAAATGGATAAACAGTTTTTGTTTAAAATAAATGAAGTTTTCAAACGGTAAATTATACCAACCTTTAAAAAGGATACACGGTTCATGAAAGGATAAACATTACTCTCAAAAGATCAAGAGTAGTGAATGCACACGTAAAATGGGAAAGATATAGATGCTCTGTACTGTTAAATACTAATGAAAAGATTTCATAATGTGCTAGTCTTTTTACCGTCTGAATTTCAGTGGCGGAGTTTTGTGAACGAATTCACGGAAATATAATATAAGGCCGGCTCCACACTATCTGGCGAACGAGACGAACGTTGGCCACGTGTGTGAAGTTTGCCGAATAGTGTGATAATTTTAATACAACTTATTATAGTAAAGGTGCAATCTGTTCCGGAATATATATGTACAATGAATTACCCGCCGACATAATATTGTTTAAATAGAAAATTGTTAATTAAAACTTGTCTATACGACCATGTAAAATATGTTTAATTTGGTAATTAATTTCTTGACGCTTTGTATTCTTGTTGACTTAACAAATAATGTTTATTCTATTCTATTCTACAGACTATCAAATTAAAGCTGTGCATAGGCCGTTCTGTGTGTAAGACAGAGATCGATATATAAAGTATTAAGTAAGAATGAGATAAATAATCACTAAAGGAAGTTACTGTGGTTACTGTAAATAAATAAATAATATTTATACAACCTAAAAACGTCATCTTTGTTTTTTCGCTCCTTCTATGCTGTAAAAATGTAAATCTTTTACCAGTTTACCAACTAAAGCAACTAATTAACCACAATATTAATTCGTAATATTATTTATATCTGGTACAAAAGTTTTAACAATTATTTTATTAATTAATTTATTAAGTGTTCGAAAAGACCTCCACGTTCTGCCAAACAATATCCTAATCGATTACAAAAATTTCCCCTCACATTGGCTAACATTTGATGGTCAACGGACTGACATGCATTAGAAATTTTGAAAGGCAGCTACAAATAATTTTATTATGTCGGCGGTTGAATTACCACCATAAAACCATTTAATTATTTGGATTTTTTCCCAAACAGTTTAAATTGCTATTTTATCAATAATTTCAGCAGTGACTATTTTTACAACGATGATGCTATCAGGTTGTTCGTTATTATTTATTTACAGTAACCACAGTAATTTCCTATTAGCGATCATTTATCTCAGTCTTACTTATTGCTTTATGTATCAATCTCTGTCTTACACACAGAATGCCCTATGCACAGGTTTAATTTGATACAATCTGTATAAGAATGAACAGTTAGGATATTGGGAACTTGGATCAAAAATAATAAGTAGATGTTAAATTTTCAAATTTTTTCTATGTTTCGTCGAGTTTTTTCGACTTCTTCAGGCAAGCTATAAAATAATTTTACAAATAGTTAGTTAGAAACAGGAAAATACTTTTTACATTAATTATTAAAATATAAACATAAAATATAAATTAACAATGAGATTAACAATCAATTTTAATTTCCTTACTGTACAAATTCACTATTATAGTGAAATTAACAAAAGAACATCAGACGCCATTATTCGCCAATCTCTCTGCAAAAAGCAGCTACTGCCAATTCAAAAAGTGGAGGGCAGGGCTATATTTTTGTTTATTTATTGTAGATTATAGACGTGTCGACATCTCAGGTCATTAACGTCTTTCAACTACACTAAATAATAACTTTCTTAAAACTAAATATAATCATAAAACATCCATGAGCGCAGGTGGGATTCGAACCCACGACAGTCTAGTCTAGAGGCTGAGGAATCAAATACGCTATCCACTAGGCTACACTGCCCTCGGCAGGGCTATAAACAGTGTAACTTCAAAAAAACGTTCTACTGGTAAATGCAGCTGCAAAAGCAAGGAGTTGCTTTGCAATTTCAAATAACAGCCTTACATGCTGCAACAAATAATATGTTCCTATCGTCTGTTGGATTCTTTTTGATTAATAATTTTTAATTGCCGTCATTGCCATTTTTTTATATAGTTCTTTCTAGATTATTTTTTTCTTCATATTTCGCGACTTAGAGCGTGCACGCCCCTGATTTTACCTTCGCATTTTATTATGATGGTGGACTGACGGGTACATATGGTGGAAGTACAGATTTATCATGACGATGTACGAGTGGTGTCTGTTATAACACGATGATAATGAACTTGGGACGCATTATTAGTATTATTAATTACAAAGTAGGTATAGGGATTTTTTGTTTGAAATGTTAAAGTCTTTTTTTTATTTGTAAAACTTAAAAAACAGGCGCATTAACCAATTTTGGTGGAAATTTCGTTACTAGCACCTCTTCCCCCCTAATTTTTGCTATAGTGACGCGGTGAAATGTCCCGGGAACGTATTGTGGAAGAGACATTTGTGTCTGGCAGATTTACAGGCCCTCACGTGTCTAAAGCGCATACTATATATTCAGGCCAGCTGACAAAACTTTTTGAGGTTAGGTATATGTAGTTGTCATTGTATTCCAATTTGAATGTTTACACATTTCTTAAGAGTACCAGCGTCTTTTTCTTATATAACTAAGTTTGACGTTTTATTAAGTACAGCATTATATATTTTTTCATACAAATAAAAACAAAAAAAAAATTGCAGGAACAAAATTTAGTAACGTGAATCTCTATTAATTGACATAAAAAGCCTTCTTTCTCTTTTCATAATCATAGAGCGGTATACTAAACCCTGAAAGAAAACTTCCAGCCAGTAAACGTTCATTGAAAAGGTTCGTGAAAAAAATACATCATAAATAAGTATAAACATTTTCATTGATACAACGTATATTTTTAGTTCAGTGTATTTTTAAAAATGGCATAAATTAGGCCTTTGGCAAAAAAAGACCGCCTATGTCCGATCGCCGTACAAACAATCTCTTAGCGCATTCAAGCGAGTTTTCGGTCCTATTCATCCATCGACCATTTATCAAATTGTCTGGCGCTTATAATGCCACAAGCGTATATGTTTACACTGCTCTTTATCAGCGCTGCTTATAATTTGTAAGCGAAATATTGGTGCACCGTCAGTGCCGGACAAGAGTCTCGACTATAAATTCCACATTTTGCACAAAGCGTATATTTTGATGTCAAAAAAATGTTTTTATTAGACGCTCGACAACTAAAACCATAAGTGTCTAATCACAAATAATCTGGAGTAGAAACATTCGCGATGAAAGTGTCAAGGACAGATGAAAGACTAATCCTAGGATTGAAACTGATCCAATTGCCTCAGCAATAATTTGGCAGCCGGTCGTTTCAGAAAACCATTTTTGAGTTACCATTACCTTTCTTGTACGTTGAATTGACGAACACGAATCAGCAAAACTGAACAATACCATGTTAAATCCCTATGTTCACCTTTGAGACCGGACACTGGCTATATGTCGAACATATTGGAATAAAGTATAAGTAGTACTCACTACTCATATATATTTTTCATATACTTTAATTATATACCGCGGATTGTCCATTTACTCAATGTGCGGTGAGTGAAGTCCACGAAGAGAGCAAAAATATATCTGTGTCTCTTTTGACGATGGTCGATGTACGGACGTTCCATCTGAACAAAATGTTGAAATAAAGATATCTTTCATTTCGAACAAAATGTAAACAAAACGCTTGACAGCTGTTGTCATTATAACGTAACCTAGTTTAATTTTGTTAAAAACAGTTTTTTACTCATATTCCTTGAAATTCATAGTGATATAAGAAGTAAACACAGATTTCGGATCTTTTTGGGCATAATAATATCACTATCAACTGAAGTATTCCATGAACTGAAGTATAAACACCACTTGAAACGTAATATATAAAGGCAAAGAAATATTGTCATGGATGCCATTGACGTAAAACCTCAGTGCCCCAGTGGTCAATAGTATACCTGCTCTCTTTTAAAAATTCTCTCTTTGTCTATGGAAGTAGCCAATCAGGAACCTGCCAGCTGGGTTCCCATAAAAAAAGACAGAAATATATACCCGCACGTATGTTGGCTTCACGATTTTTGATCTATCAGCAGTACAGATTTCTTATGTACATGATATTTTTATTAACATTTTTTATATGGAAATACCTTACATTTTTAAACATCGCAATTTGCGTACAGGGGAAATGTAAGATAACGATGAAAAAACTATAAAAACTTCGTTTAATTTCTCAATTAGTTATGCGTATGCTAGATCGGTAAAATAATTAGTATTCTACTAATCATGAGGTGTATGATATTAAAAATAATTAGTGAAAACGTTTCTAAGCGCATATTTTGTTGTATTTTAAATTTAAAATAAAAATTATAATTCGCAAAGATATATTTGATGTTTGTTATAAAATTACAAGTTCAGTCCTGTCTTTTCATATTTATACCAATATCTACTTATACACTGCAGAGAATCATGTTCAGATTTGCCGCTTAAATAAATGAGAACAACAACTGCGTCGCATAGTACAAAGCGGTAATGGTATAAAATAATTTTCGTCGAGTTTTTGTAATTTATTGCTAGTATTTTTGTAAATTTACATTTTTTGTGTATGAAAAATACGTAGGTATATTACTTTTTTTTCAATATGAACTGCTGTATTCACACAAAATTATAAAATATATTTAAAAAAGCTATAATCCAACAATAAATAACCGAGTGTGAGCAAATACATTTTATAAATAACTATAGCGATCCATTCCGGCTTCGCCAGAGTGCTAAGAATTTATGATCTATTTTTCAAAATAAAAAATAACCTATATCACCCAGGGATAGTGTATCGCTTTCTATTAGTGAAAGAATTTTTAGAATCGGTTCAGTAGTTCCATTTTCGAACTTTCAACTTTGGCAACGCTTTACGGTACCGTATATGATTTCATGTCAAACAAATAAGAAAGATGGTTTTTGACAATGAAGAGCAATCAAAAGTCAAAAAATCATACAAATCCCCTACTGGATATATTATTTCGGGTAGTTTTCCTCAATCGTAAAAATAGTCAGAATAGCCTCCTAGGATCACAAAACGTCGAGATCTGATGAAAACTCGATTTTCGAAAATCGGAGCGAAATCAATAACTTCTCTATTTTTGAAAATTTTCAATTTTCTTTGCGGGAAGTTAAAAAGTTGGATCGATAACAAACATACATATCTGTAATTTTGCATCTTCGAAACAAACAAAAACGTAACAGCAATACCATCCACTTGGTGCAAAACGAAGAACAGTTCGATATTCTGATGGAACAAAATATCGTTGCGCTGTTCTGCATTCTGTGGAAATGTGCCAATAAAATCTGCAAGCACTTAAAGGATCAGTTCTCAAAACAATTGAAATGCATCCGCAATGCAGTTGTTTAACATCTAGATTGATTCTCCGGACTAAATTGGAACAAAACTCATATTAAAGTTATGATAACTCCTATTTTTCAAAAATATAATAATTTGTGACATAATATAATAGCACGTGTATTTAATTAAATTAGTAGATTATAGTTTGCTTTATCCACATGAAAACACAACATGTTAATAACATTTAAATACATAGTTCTTAATGAGGTTATAAAAAATTAAAAAAATAATTAATAATATATACAGAGTGCTAAATTGTTTTGCGGGTTTAATAGGGATTTAACCCGTAAAATCAAACTTTTGCGATTTCCTGCTTCCCTATATTATTTTAGAAAAAATATCTTCGATAAAAGTTTTAAAACATAAAATTCTACATCTAAATCATTAAACAAAATTAATTTTGCATTTTGATATGAAAATATCAAAATTATCTCAAAAGCAGATAGCGATAGCCATGGAACTTGAACGAAATGATGACGTTTTAGCTGTCAGAATAATTTCTAATCATTTTGTTCAAGTTCAAGTTACGGGTTAAATCCCTATTACCCGCAAAGCAATTCAGCACCCTGTATATCTGTTTCTTATTAGAAATCATTGCCAAAAACACAGTGGCGTTTATTTCATTTCAATACGTCCAGTATTTACAGTATATACAAATGTTTAAACTTTAATAGCTACTTACGTCACAACACCCGCGAGCCGGGCTTTATAATCTTTACAACTAGGCCGCCTAAGACCGATTTTCAGGGTTGCTATCAATCAACTAACAAAATAGGACATTAAATACATGTGTTGTAGAGCAAGCCGTGATATTTGAGCCATGTGACGTCATCCGCTCGAAAAAAATAAAGGTGTGGTCTATTTAACCAACTTCAAAAATGTATTGTGAAGCCGTTTTAAGTGCTGGACAAAAAATCCAACGGCATTATTTAAGTTAGAGCTCGTTCACACTAGCCGGATGCCGGAACGATTTTTTATCGGGTGCCGGACGCCTCCTGTTCACACTACACGATAACATTCCGGTCCGTTCGTTAACTCGAGCTCATTTTTTAAACCATGTGTGATGGACGACTACGAATTTCTTGTTGTGATGTGGTACTTTTTCTACCAATTTCTCAAAACCAGGTTCCAGTTTACAGCAAATTTCTCGCCAAGCCGATATTTTTTGCGTTTTATCTTTATAAATATCTGAAGTCTTATCCCAGAGGGCAATTTTGTTTTCGACCAGTCGAATTAAAACTTCAAGGTTTATTTTTCTATCCGTAATACGTCCACAATTTTTAATTCACATACAAAAACCACCGTTCCTTGTGACTACAGAACAATACACGATGAATATGTTTAGTATAGATGCATGTCTGTCCGGCAAGTGTGAATACTGAACAGAGATATAAAAAACTATACGCGAACGACTTCCGACCCGATTTTTTACCGGCCGACAGGCGGTGACAAATCACCCGGAAAAACGTGCCGAAGACGAAGTTTAATCGTGACGGATAAACTACACCCGATAAAAAATCATTCCGGCATCCGGCTAGTGTGAACTATAGTTCTTTGATGGGGTTCTTTCTAATTACATAATAAAAAAATACGTTTACAGGCTCATTATATAATCACTCAAATATTATTTTTCAAAGAGATTAAGTTTAAAATGCTGTGAATCTGTGATACTTTTTTATGTCTATACGTATCTCTATTCACAAAGTAATGGATGATTTTTTGTAACATAAAATAAATGACGATTTAATCTAGTGAGCGCTTGGAACACAAATGTGATCCATTTTTCGTTGTAGCGGAAACAGGCAGGTCAGTCACATGCCTTGAGGCACGAGCGTCATGAACAAGAAGTTGAATGAAAGTCGTTCATTAATTTAAATAAACTCGGGAAATTCTCTCCATTTTTGCGACTTAATTAAAATTTTAAAGATACATTTAGAATGAATTTCGTTAAACCGTGTCATTAATATTCATAGTGCCTAGATTCATAGTGTTGTATTGTTTTATTTCATAGCAATGACAGAGTACTACGTGTGTCACGTAGTTGCATGTTTTTCACCCCCACTAAGAAGTTAATAAATCGTTTTAAAATGCAGTTTGCATTTTATCTACAGTTTGTGTGAAGATTAAACGTTTTACCCTGAAAAAAAATAATGAAAGTTCTTTGGGCATACACTGTAAGAAATGAGAAGACCGATTACATAGATTATCGAAGGTCCATTTGTAGCCAGCGATTAATCTGGTAATAGGCACACAAAGAGACAATGGCGTCGCAAACAGGTATCGCCACATCGCGTAGATTCCATAAAAACACATTGCGCATGCGTGGTTACTAATTTTACATTAATTTGTTTTGTATTCATCCATTTTATATATGTAACTATACATTTTATTTTGTAATTTTTACACACTTTATTGGAATATTACACAAATTATGTTATTTTAATTTACTTTATGTAAAAATCACAAATTTGTTTAACTTCACAGTAAAAGTCCAAGTTTTTATGAAGTTTTCTGTGTAAAAATAAATAATAATGTAAAATCACTTAGAAAATCGAGCAAATTCTACCTTAACTTTCAAAGTATTTTTACATCCATTTTTTACAGTGTAGAGAGACAGATTGTAGATTATAGACGTTCGACAGCTAAGGTCATTGCTGCCCATTGAAAGACACAGCTATCCATAATTGACATGAGTTACACTTGACTTCACTGTTGAAGTTTTGCATATGTGTGTAAAAAAGCCCGTATTTTTAGGATCATTTCAGTCCACCCACAACATAATATAATATACGCAATTCATCCCTGTTGCCTACGGGTGTACGTGTTGTTAATCTTATTTCATTCAGCTTAAAAGCTCTGAATCTGAATGATCTCTTTCAACCTAATAAATAACCGTTACAAAATAAACATCGACGGGTATACAGACGTGAAAGAATAGCTCTCGGTAGGGATTCTATTGTAATAGACTGAAAAAATGAAAGTTCAGCTTTTGAAAAACAACATCTAACATGGTCTCACTATTCCAATAAGGACGTGTCAAAAAGTTGATACTAAGGAAATATCTTAATACCTCAGAATTGAGATAACTATAGAAGGAGCATAACACAGCTTGTTGGTATGTACAACTGAAGAACTGAAGCTAGTCAAGACGTGCGGGGAACAATTGAAAACATAATAAAATATTTTTACTTACTGATGATTAGATACACCTTGATTTTTCATAAGCGCTTTGGAACCTTTATTGTAACATTTAGGCGCACAACACAACATAAAGAGTAATTAACACTACGGAATACAAGCAACGAATGATTATAATGTACAGGTCGTACTTTAGTGGCTTCACAAACGACGTTATATGCTGTTTCTATAGCTATCTCTGTTCTGAGCTTAATACCTACTGAGTTTTTGATAACATGATTTATGTATACTGTTTCTTTTTCATTTGAACATTATAAATACATATCGCAGAAAAGTTCTGTTATTATTTGTTTTAGAAAAATATGTTTTAGATGAAAGTTGTATTTATTTAAATTGATCTACATAATGCAGTACATTTTATGAAAAATTATATAACAATAGAGTAAAATCCTATTTTTATGATGACATTCTATAATAACGATTACTAATGATTTTATCGAAAATGATGCTGTAGTTTCGAGATGACATTTTTTTTCGAAAATGCAATGTTTCTACTTGACATTAATTATAAAGACTACGTAAAGGAATTTGTGAAAATTCAAAAATTTCAGACAAATTTCTTTTTACTTTTTATTATGTGTATACTTAGATTGTCGACATTTTATGTAACATTGTAAATACATCTTTATGAATAACATGATAAAAAATCAAGTTTGATTCGAAACATGCATCGTAAAATAAAGTAATTAAAGTATTCCATCTCTCTCGTTCGTCTTTTTAACTAATTATCCATCTACTGATGGTAATCAGAGACGTAATCAAATTTTCAGTTAATTTTTGTAATAAAAAATCTGTAAATTGGTTGACCCTGCAGGCCATCCCTGGAACTTCCCGCTATTTTCAAGCGCTTTGAGTTCGAAGCACTTGATAATATACCCAAAAATCTTAAAATTGCTGATAACAACACTATATTTTAACTTTTGAACGCATTGTTCGATTTTGATCTTTAAAACGGCATTCGACCCAGTTTTTTTAGCTCTAAAAATATTGTAAGAGGTACAAAATCGATTGGTTGAACAATCTCGAAGTTATTTTGAAAAAACACTTTTTTCGAAATCTGTTGACTACGGATTAACCATTTTGATCCGCTTAGTGGCATTCGACGCAGTTTTCTGAGGATAAGAGCTGATTAGATTATGAAATCAATCGGTACAATATTCTAGAAGTTATTTTGAAAAAACATCATTTTAACAACTTTTTTTTCCGTTTTTTTGGAATCTCTCAAAATTTATTGGGCCGAATCGGTTCAAATTTTCAGGAAATCTAAGTTCAGTGGAACCCTTTCGAATGCCGCAAATCGCGATTCGATCGGTCAAGCCGTTCAAAAGTTATGAGAGGTTTACATACACAATGTGGTGGAAGTGCAGTTAATAATCACTGCACCTCCACCATATGATTTGAAATATTTTCGAAATAATAACAGTGTCGTCGTGTCCAAATTATCCAAAACAATAGTTTCCGAAATAACATTTATACATACTAACTGCATACAAACATACATGAATAATTTGATAACCTCTTTTTTGAATCGTTTGAAAATACGTAGCTCAGGGTATTTATTTCCAATTGGGCAGCACTAGATTCGCCATGACAAGACTTTCTTCCTGGTCGCTCGAAAGTAATTAATGTAGATAAATGTGGTGGAAGCACAGTTAATAATCACTGCACCTCCACCACATGATATTCAAAACAACCGTTTCGCTCGGATGAAGCAGGATATTGTGAAGGTTCCAGATTATCCTAAACAATAGTTCCTGAAATAACATTAATTATACATAACTGCATACTGAACTGATAACCTCTTTTTAAGTAGTCTGAAAATACGTAACTCTAGGTATTTTATTTTCAATTTGGCAGCACTGGATTGGATTGCTGCCAGACAATAAATAAGTTGACGATTGAACATCATTAATCATTATTTTATACGCTGTTACTATGAGTGGCTGTCACTATCAGATTTTATTTGACATAGCAACACATCCAACTTGTAAAAATGTGAAATACATTTCCAATTTATTATTTAAACAACAACGTGCCATTAATAAAAAAAAATCTAATAAAAATGTCATCAAAGTTTTTCGTAACTTTTCTAATACAATATGATCACGAAAAAGCGAACGTAATATACTGTTTTTCTTTGAATTTTTCATGTAATATCTTTAATAATTCTAAAAATGTTAGTATCGCACGTACTAACGTATTTCTATAATTTTAAGTAGCTTAATGAAATTTATGAAATAACGTAAAAGTTATATTATGTAGGTATATTTATCATGAAAAAGAGAACAACTTTTAATTAAATATTTTACTTGCGGCAGATAGATTTAATTCAATTTGTTCCGTATTAATATTTTATATACCAGCATCGTAATAAAGTATGTAAAAACTGACTGAGAAAGACGTTGAAGTTTTTTGATGTGAAACATCTTATGTCGGGCTGTGAACAGCCGCGTGAGGGGAAATATGCAACGAAATGTTTGATCCGCTCCTTCGCTGCTGTTCTCCCCACCACTGCGGCACTCTCTCTCTCTCTCTCGGCTTCCGCGCGTTCGGGCAACCGCGTGTGTTACAGTGCAATATATAGGATTACGTCATCATAACAGTTAGTTGCTGCTTTTGAAAAAGTATAAACTACTACATAGAGAATACCACCGAGTTCAATAAAGTTTTCTTTGATGTTTCACATCTGTCGGGGGTCCCGAGACCCACACCCTTTTTTTTTTTAAATTACTAGCAGTGGTTTCCTTACAATATTAATGCATATTCGTATAGTAACTAGTACTAACAAAGAGGAGGAGGGCAGTATAGCCTAGTGGTTAGCATGCTTGGTGCCGCAGCCTCTAGACTGGACTGCCGTGGGTTCGAATCCCGCCTGCGCTCATTGATGTTTTGTGGTGTTATTTGGTTTTAAGTTAGTTATTATTTAGTGTAGTTGAAAGACGCTAATGACCTGAGATGTCGACGCATCTATAATCTACAATAAATAAATAACTAACAAAGAGGAAAAAGCCTTTGACGCTATATTTTAGGCTAATATTTATACGAAAACTTACTTTTGAAATAAGTATAAGAGATTAACGGAAACTTGGACCGTTGGTTGATTGAAACTCAGTTATAGTTTTAAATCGCAACGTTTCGTCTATATTTTAGACTTCTTCAGGCTTAAGAAGTCTAAAATATAGACGAAACGTTGCGATTTAAAACTTTAACTGAGTTTCAATCAACCCACGGTTCAAGTTCCCGTTAATCTTTTATATATAGTTACGATGGACATGACAACTAAAAACGTTACTTTTGAAACTTCAATAACTAAATGGTGGTTAAAATATAATGGAAAGAAGTAATTTTTTTCTGGTTTGGTTAAAGCAGTGGTTTGCCAATTTTTTAGGTGACAACTGACGACACACTAAAATAAAATATTATTTGGTTTTTATTTATGTTACACTAAATTGATTTGGTTTAGAAACTGAACCAAAACATTTTGCAAAATTTATTCATTTGTGGTTTTAGAGTTTATACTATATGTCGTATGAAGTTATAAACAGTTAGACTTTGTTAATTAACAGTCATGATTTTGAATTTAATTTTCTCCTCCTTTTTCTATTACATTCCGTTTGTATTTTTAATACTGGGAGCGGCAAAATGTATTGCCTATTTTATTTCTTTAATCTACAATTTACTAGAACAATTTTTTTTTTCGATTGAAAGAGTAGACTTGGGAGTCTGTGTCACCATTGTTGACAGCTGACGAAATGGAGTATCTTTCGTGTTGAGAAATTTATTCAATTTAATTGTCATCGCGAGTTTTCTGGAACTATCAGCTCCAGATTTCTTTCTCTGGGGTTATTTAAAAAGTAGAGTGTATGTGATTAGGCCCAGAAATCTAGAAAAGCTGAAAACGAACAAAATAAATGCTATTTCACGGCACGTCCTTCAAGCTGTTATCAAAATTTTGTGAACCGTTTGACTTCAGAAAAAAGTATTGCCGATGATAGCAGTCATCATCTTCAGAATATAAAAAAATCCACCCAGTTTAAAACGGTGTGCCGTTAATTGATCCCAGCAATTTTATACCACGACAACTGATCCCAATGACAAATGATCCCAACGACAATTGATCCCACGACATTTGATCCCAAAAAATTGTCTATAAACTGATAGCGTCTGATAAGTTAATAGAGTTATTGAATTTTATTAATTTAATGAAAAAATTTAATCGATTATTCCCTTTGTCGTAATTACAAATATATCATAACGTCTACAAATTTAATTCAAGCAAATTTCCCTCGATTAAATTATTTCATTAAATTAATAAAATTTAATAACTTTATTACTTATCAGGCTCTGTTAGTTTATAGACAATTTTTTGGGATCAAATATCGTGGGATCAATTGTCGTTGGGTTCAAATGTCATTGGGATCACTTGTCGTGATATAAAATTGCTGGGATCAAATGTCATGAAACCGTTTAAAACTATGTATTCGTTTGTTTTATTGTTTTAGTTAATCATGTATAAGCTGTTTAAAATGGGTAGTATACAATTAGGGTATTTAAATTTAAAAAAAAATATTAATTTTTTCTAATAATTTAACATAAATAATATTGAAAAACGAAAAGAAATTTTTTTAAAGCCATAGATAAATTACTAAAAATTAATTAAAATGTATAAAAATTTAAAAAATATCACGTGACTTCAAAACGCGCCAGGAATGTTTGTGACGTCGTTATGTTAAAATTTGTATGGATTTGTTGGTATTTGTGTATATGTATTACACATACTGTCAAAAATAATAAATTTTTAACTTGGTAACCATGGATACAAAGACCATACGTAACATAATGATGTCACACGCGTTCGGATTCTTTCGGCGCGTCATCGGAACTGAGTTTAAGAATTAATTTTTATTTAAATATAACTTTTTAATTAGTAAGCAAAAAAATTTAATAAAAACAGCTTTGCTATAAAACTTGTATGTGGTCTTTCCATTTAAGAAAAAAAAATTCATTCAAAAACCCAATTTGCCGGACTCTGTATTTATTTCATCAAACAATTTCCTGGATCTCATCAGGCACTGTGCCTCGTGAATAAAGGTACGTGCAGTATGGAGCTGGGATTCTAGATGGTAGCGTAGGTCATAGTAGGGCTTGCTTAAATTAATGCATTGTTATATATGCGAGCGTACACAACGAAGCAGTGATTGTAGTAGGTATAAGCGCTGTTACAAGAGCTGGTAGATTCAAGAATGTATCTCACCATTCTTTCAGCGCGCTGACTACTACAATCAACGTGTGATAACTGTCAAATGGCCGTTACAAGTTTCGCAATGGATGTGACTAGTTTAATAAGTGAAATTTTGCCAGTTTTTATTTAATTTGTTTTGAGTTTTTTCTAAGACGTATTTAAAAGTGTTAGGTTCCATACGTAAATATTCAAAAAACCGGTTTGGGTAAAATTTTAATTCTTGGTATAAATGATGAAATTCGCCATGTTTAGATCGTTTTCTATTAATAGGGTGGACATGATAGCTTCTACCCAAATTTGTATTTAAAATATACCACTTTGTAGCAGAAGAACACAAATATTCGTCTTCGCTATCTGACATTTCAAACGCGACTTAAGCTTGTATCAATTATAGTATCAAAGCTAATTCGTTGTGCAAACCTATAAGCGCTTATAATTTCAGCCACCATCTACCATACATGCTACCATCTAGAATCCTAGCTGCGTACTGCACGTACCTTAAGTCGGTCCTGATGATAATCATAATATTAAAATTGAATTGCATTTATTAAACAATTTTAAGTCATAGCTTTATTGAAATCGGATCACGTCGCAATAGATCGCGTCAGATTGTAGATATTCTTTGAGAGATACGGTGGCAGTATAACGCAGAAGGCCGTTTCCAGCTCACTAGACCCACAAACGTCATTGTATGTGTTGTAGGCACTATACGAAGGCAGACAGGGAAGACTGGGGGAGTAGCGGGCGTACAGAGAGAGAGAGAAAGAGAACGGTTGCTGCTTGAGAGCGGTAATTTATTTATCCAGTGACCTGTGAACTCGGCACACACAGTCAACTGTTCTTCGCTCGACCAGCCCTTGCGCTCCTCGCAACCCCTTTTAGAAAGGGGAACTTGACAACAGGTGACATTTTGGTTTCAATGCGATAACGTATAGGTACACGGTAATAAGTTCATTCAGTATTATCTACAGGACATATATTATTATTAACTTAATTATGTCGGATTTTCTAGAAGAGTTATAGCCTCGAGAGTAAAGAGTATAAAATCATATTTTTCTCTTAACATTAGATGTTCGTAATAGCAAATGGAAATTGGTTAATTTATTATCTGATAAAATTACACTAATACTAATGTAATATACCTTATTAGTATAGGACATTGTGGCGCAATCGCTCACAAAAATCCTAAGACAAACAATTTTTTTTTCATTATTTTCAGAATTTTTTTCTGATTAACTGTTATTTGCAGATGAAATTTGATATTAATCGCGTCACGGTAGAGTAAATGATAGCTCATTCTACCGCGAATGTGGAAAGGTTCGAGTTTGAATCCCGACTGTGACATGGGTTGATAAAAAATGATTTTTTCTCTAATATGGAAATAATAAATTTTTGGCTGCCATTTCCAATTAAAAATTTCTTTATTTAAACGGATGTACATAACAGCAGTGTGTATAAAGTGGAATAAAACAGAAGCCCATGCATTACAAGGGTCGAAACATAGCGTTTGCAACCAGTGCGAAGTTTGCTGTCCGAAGTATGAGGGCAGCAATCACACGCGTTGCAAACGCTATGTTTCGTTCCGAGTAATTGCATATTATTTTTCTCAACAACTCTATTGACAATTCGATTTGAGGTACCTGCAATTTGGACGCACAAAAAAGTCGCAAAAATATTAGATCAGTCAGATGTATATGAAATTTATGTGGGGCTATGTCTGTCATTTTGACGTTTTCGAATATTATATGCGAATTGAAGTTGACGCGACTCAATCGCTCTATCTCCCTCTTAACAACATTAAAAATCAGAGAAAACCGACAACTGAAAATTTTAGCGGGTTGAAACTGAGAGTTTCAACCCGATAAACAGGTACCGAAAATCGAATTTTCAAAAGCGGCGTTATTAAAAAAGGGCTTTTTATACACGGCTCATAATGCAACTGTTTACGCACAGCCCGTAACCATGTAAAAACATCATTTAATTTAAAAAATATAAATTACTTTCCTTTAGAAGTCATAGTTTAGGTATAAATATCCACTGATACAGTATTTTTTCCTTAAATTCTAAAATTTTAACAAAAAGCACAATGAGAAAATAGAAGACCTATATTGTTGCTACAGAAACATTCTTCCGAGCGATACATATTTTATTCGACATTTAAAGAATAGTTCCCTGATGTAAATAATGTAAAAAAATAATGTAAAATAAATTGTTGCATGTACATTGTACATATTCTCTCTTATTTTTCAAAAAAATCGGCGTTTGAAGTTGTTCTCTTTCCATTAGATACAAAAGTTTTATATCATCAAAATCGTTGCTTTTTAAAGTGGAAGCTACGGGAAGCTTTAGACTTAGAAGATCGTAAAATCAAAATTTTTCATAACTTTCTCGGGGGAAAATCCAAGATTACTAACATCACAGTCTCCTATTTTCGTGAATCCCTCTCTCTATCGAGGGAACCTTTATTTTTCTTATCTAATTTAAGAGGGCTCGAAGTCTCAACATTGGAGAAGCACTTATCTAAATGGCACTAATTTCCGTTAAAATCAACCGCTAACACTAGTGTATTTTCATGCGACCGAAGCCGTGAGGAAAATCTAGCATAAAATGTTATTGAACTGTTTGTTAATTATTTATTTATTATTTCCAGGTGCCAGTGACCCTATGTACTCTAGGCGTAGGGGCAACATTCGGTGAATCAATTCTTCACGATCTTCCTCGAGACAGCACAGTACTGACTCAAACCACCTGCGAGCTTCTTAGAGTCGAACAACATGATTTCCGGATTATCTGGGAGGTCAGTTTTTTACTCAACTATAGCAAAATATGAACCGAATGTTATAATATGAAAGAACTAATAAAGTATAGGTATTATGTTTAATTAGATTGAAATAATGCCATAAGCAAAGCTATAACTGAAGTGTCCAAGATAGTATTATCTGACTAGTTTATTAGTTCTTTATTATCAAATTTTCTTTAAAAAAGTCCTGCTGAACCAAGAGCGATGACACACACAGCGGTTTGTGACAAGGCGGTTGCCGAGTCGGCACGTATGTTAATGTTTTTCAATGATGCAAAATACATTAATGTTTTTCAATGATGCAAAATACACACCGCGGCGAGAATTTCCTGCCGACTGAAAGCCTACTCTCAGCCGTCTCGTTCTTCACAAGAAACGCCTGACTGCCGAGTTGACACCGCTGTGTGTGTCATGGCTCTAAGGATTAAGAAATGTCTTGGCATATACCAACTGATTGCAAGACTTGTTATAAAAGTCTTGCATAAGCATTATATTCCTTTTCATTACCCACAATATTGATATTATTACATATTATTATAGGTACCACAAAACATATTTTATTTCTCACTTCTTTTATTAAAACTTTCGCAATCTTTCGAAAAATCAATGATTTCAAACAAAAATCGAGTAATAGTAATTTGTTAATTAAAATTAAAGACATACATAATATTAACATTGATTAATTATTTAAAAAAGCGTATATTATAAAAACAAATTGCATACAAATATGATTTTAAATATTCTACGGAAAAATTTCATTAACTCATTAATTTCTTTAAATTCGTGAGGTAAAATGTTAAAAAGAATAAGTCGGAGATTAAACAAAAATTCACAGATTTCGCAATCCTTGCAACCATCGAGGACATTGGAAATGATAACAGCATATATGAAACATAGTTAACTGTTTATTATACACACAATATTTATCAATGCACTGTTTAGTTTTGTCAGGAATAACCCTATTATTCTTCTGTTATATACGCGTTCACTTTTGCTTGATTATTTAACTTTTAAATGGATTTTTCTACAGTATTTATTAACATTTGCTCAAAAATAACACCGCAGATCGTCGCAAATACCTCTCAATTAACTAGACATGATATAAAACACATGTCGATAAAATTGCACTTGTTCAATTTTGCATGATTGCTCCTCACTTGATCGCGACACCGTTGTCTTCGTCGCAAATACCTCTCAATTAACTAGACATGATATAAAACACATTTCGAAAAAATTGCACTTGTTCAATTTTGCATGATTGCTCCTCGCTTGATCGCGACACCGTTGTCTTTTGGCCTTGAACGGAAACTCGTAACTCTGCCCCCATATACGAACATAAACATTTCCAATGTTAAAAATCTTGTCTGTTTAATTAAAAGCAAATGGGTCACATTTGAAAAGAGTTTTATAATTTTACATTAAAAATTCAAGTAGTACAAATCTCAATGACATAATATTTATAATCAGTAATCACATCTGAATGAAAAATTATACAGTGTGTAAACGGTTAACCCGAACATAGGGAAAATAAAATTGAGAACATTTACAATTTTTAGTAGGCTATGGGCCATAAGATCTAATGTAAATATGTAGTTTATTATGGTGCCTCCACACAATCGGCCATGATGGGCGATTACAGGCCATCACGATTGTGTGGAGGGCATAATCGCCTGTAATTGTCCATGATGACCCATGATGGAGCGTGATCGCCTCTGTATGGATTTTTCGGCCATGATTGCGCGCATTTCTACACGTTCGTCGATCACTCAGTTCATATTTGTTTACGGTATGGTTGTATCCATATTGACAGATGACAATTCACAATTAATGGCGCGATTGTGTGGACAGATGCACAATGATGGTGACAATCATGGCCCATTCTGTGATTGCCCATAATGGCCGATTGTGTGGAGGAGGCATTAGATACAAAAGATAGTACAGTGAATTTTTTAAATAATTTTCCATAGCAACGGTATTTTCATTAGATATTATAGCCCATAGCCCACTACAAAATTGTAAATGTTCTCAATGTTATTTTCCCTATGTTCAGGTTAGCCGTATACATACTGTATTTCAATGCGTGGACCTTTCTGTTCATATGAATAGATAAAAACAAATTTCATAATATATTTTGTTACTGCATTCCGAAATGTTTTTTAAACACTATAAAGAAAAAGTCGTATACAACTTTTTGGTCGTTTGAAGTTACTTTAATGTTGTTTGAAATTGTGACTCACTCAGAGCTGACAGGAACACACGACATTCCCGAATACTCCTTCGGGACTCGTCAATTTATTTTGTCTGAAAGACACTAACGTGTATAGTTTATTCAGACAACTGGCCAATTATATTAGTCTTATAGACAGTATATTATTCAAGATATAAAATCAGGATAAAACATAATATTTAATATACAAGTGACCAAATACTGCAAAAATGACTGATACAGTGGCGGCTCCTCTATGAGAGCTGCGGAGCTGCCGCAGTGCCAGAAAATAACGCACAATTAAAAAAAATTGTATTATAAATCTAAAAAAATTGTATTATAAATCTGCATAATATGTTTTAATTTCATAATTATGAAGCCTAATTATGAAGCCATCACATAACATTATTATAAATGACGGCATGCCACGGGGCCTATATTCTATAAACCATCCGTAGCCGTACTAATTTCACTACGCAAGTGACGCGTTCTGCATTATATTTTGCACCAAAATCAATGTGTTAAATAGAGTAAAGAGAGTACAAAAAGAGACAGATTTGTATGCGTAAGCAAGCATTTAGGTTCGCAGGACGAACTCTTATTTAATATATCTAGTCTGTTGGCATACGCACACAGGGTAACCGTATTATATAGGAGTGGGATTAGATGTATCCGTAGTCTAACGGATAACGTAGTGGCTTTATAACCAACAGATTTCGGGCTCAATTCTCAAGACAAGCATACTTTTTTTTTTAATAAATAATTAGATATAAATATCATAAATAAATATATTTAATAAATTAATCATTTATTAAATTAAATTAATTTATTTAATATCTTTATTTTATTATTTTATCGTCTTTTACAAACGTTTAGTACTAGCACGCGGGATAAAATTTTTGGAGTTATTTTTGTTTTGTTACGTAAAAGAAGTATAGCTTCTGACGTGCGTACATAGTACACACACACACTCTTTTTTTTAATACAATAATAAATATTGCTATAAAAATCACTTTATTTTCGATTTTAGCGCTAGCGAAATCAATGTGTAGACAAATTATTCAGATCAAAAATACACTTAAAAATTGCATCAAATGTATTTTTGAATTTTTTTTTCGAGGTTCCCTCATTCCCGCCAATCTCCAGATTGACTCTGCAGAACACCCATTTAAAATGTTCACGCGCCGCCACTGGACTGATATTTTGACTTAAACTTACCAAGCGTTGCTTGTTAGTTGCTTTTTTTCATATTTACGTATTCAATATAAATATTATTTTTGTTTTGTTTGCCGTTATTATTTATTTCATCACTCATGTTAAAGTATGTGCAGCAGATTCCTATATGTAAAATGAAACCGATTTTCACATGAAAGTCAAAAAATAAAACCATGCACACAGGTGAGCTGATGCCGTCTGGAAGAACGTCTCCTCTCCTTTATAAAGCATACAGGGTTACGTTTAAAATAAACGCCTGGAATCGATATAGCATTGCAAGATAAGAAACTTGGCGTTTGCAACCAGTATGAAGTTTGCTGCTCGAGGTACGAGGGAATGCAACCACACATGTTGCAAACGCCAAGTTTCATACCGAGTAATTGCATATTATTTTTCACAACAACTCTATTGACAATTCGATTTGAGGTGTCTACAATTTGGGCGTGCAAAAAGTCGCAAAAATATTAGATCTGTCAGATTTATGTGGGGTTACGTCTGTCATTTTGACGTTTATGAATATTATATGCGGATTCAATATCGCTCTATCTCCTTCTTGATTTGACGTTTTCGAAAATTATATGCGTATCCAATCGCTCTGTCTCCCTCTTAGAAAAAACCTCAAATATAGAAAATGTAGGAAATTTTGTCAGGTACAATTTTTATGCAATGAATTTTTTCGTAGGGCCAACTGTTTTCGAGATATACGCGAAAAACCAAAAAAGGGACCTTTAAAGTGCCTCCCCCCCTCTTGCGCCCTCCCGAGGGTCAAGGACTTTTAATGTGTTTTTTTACTAACCAGTCCAAACAAAGTCCCGATGTCGGTTTTTGCGCTTTTGGACTTTCCGGCTAGGATCATTCGTTGACTAGACTAATAGGTATATCAGAATTTTCTCCCAAAAATAACACACTCTATATTATTATTGATTTTACACTTAGACTGTGACTGTAATTCAGTCACTGTTATAGTAAAATATTACAGTCTGAACAAAACCGAATGTTTTTTTAATTTGGCTGCTGAATTATGCCACGTTTATTAAACGTACCCAAAAATACAGGAGCAACGGGCTAACAGTGAGTGAACACGTCCCAGTGCTGCCTTCGGGCGTTCCTTGAACAAGGCACTGATTTACATACAGAACGACTATACAAGAGTGCCTCTATCTACATGTCTACTAAGAGGTCAGAAAAAAAAACTTTTTAACAAAAAAAACTTCAAAAAGCCACTAAAAGAGAAAAATAATAAAATTTTGAGGTCGACGCCAATTTAATAAAATATGAAATCTGTTAAAAAGTAGATATTAATTAAATTAAGACTTTTTAACCGCTTTTATATTTTATGAAATTGGCGCGGACCTCAAAATTTTATTTATTTTCCTCTTTTTAGTGGCTTTTTCGAAGGAGGTTTTTTTTTTGTTAAAAAGTTTTTTATTAATTAAGTACTTTTTAGTGGCTTTACAATACGTAGTTTGCACGTTATTAACTACTTCTGTCTTGATAAAGTTACGCTGTAACAAAACTGACATTTACCTTAACGGTATTACAATCCGTTACTCGCTTTTTATAAAAATCAGTCGAACTACTGAACCGATTTAAGTAAAATTTATATGGGATCACCCCAAAGGTATGCCCTATTAATTAAAACAATAATCATCAAAATCAGTTCACAAATACAGCCTGCAAACATGAGAAATCGGTGAACAGAATTCTTTCATAGATAAAGAAAAAAGATAAGTCCCGAATATAAAACCTCCTCTTTTCTTGAAGTCGGTTAAAAAAGATAAACACTCATGCCTATCTTATTTTACCAGAAGCGTAAGAATAAGAACAGGAAAATTTCTTTGAAGATAGAGAAACTTACACACCTCAATAATTATTACTCTAAAAACCTAAAAGTAAAAAAGTTTTTTATACAAAGAATTTTCTAAAATAAGCATTTACCTACTGTTCATCACCGAGAGGTTCTGATAAGTACCCACAAACTAAAATAAAAAATATACACACAAAAATACTTCCACAAAACCATAAAAAGGTGAAAAAGGGGGTTGAAGAATAGATTTTTTTTCGAGAACGTTTCAATTAGAGACACTGACATGAGATGACAACATCGAAGAGATCATGCTTTCGACAAAATTTCAATATTCGCGTCTTGAGGGGTGAAAACCTCTTGAAAGGTACACGTATATAAAAAATAAAAAAATACATGGACGGTTTGAAAATTTTTAGAATGTGAATATGGAATTTATGTGGACGTGAAATTAACTTATCCATATCTTTTAATAATATACCAAAAATATAACAAAGATTGAAGATGTTCATCTCAAATTTTAATTTTGCATTACTGTAATAATTTCAAAGTGAAAAGCTATTCAAGCCCTTTTTGTGCCACCCTTTTAAATTGTATAGAGGTTCCTGTATTTTTATATTATGTAGGCTAGCAGTGTTTTAAATAGAATTTAAAAAACGGGGAGATACGATTTTTATAGCAGGGTGTAACTTTTTATGGAAATGTACGTATTTGTTTTATATATTCACGAGTAATATTTACGAAATATAATAATTTTATACTAATGCGAATGAAATAGAAATAGAATAAATTTTATCTTTATTTTCATTTACTGAAAAGAATAAAATTATATTATTTTTATAGATTCCATTCAACCTTGTTTTTATTCAGTGGATGTGCCGTTAAAAAACATTAGAAGCGCTGTCGTCGTTATAAATTATTTTTAACAGTTTAATTTTTTGAATTATTTTTAGTAATTCGACTGCTAGCATAATATAAACTATAGAGGTCTCTGAATGAACAATAAGCCATTGCACGTCTGACGTCACCCGACGCCTTACACTTTATTGCATCGACTTTACAGCATCGATGCTTGAAACACAATCAATCACAAAACCTTTGCAAAACACGAAATTCAAAATTGACAGTTACACCGATGTAAACAAAACGAAACTAACGCCCTCTCTTAGACAATAGCTACACTTTTTTAGTTATTGATAGCAGCCACAGTTACAGTATCTGTCCTGAGTGACTTATTTTTCAACATTCTGCTGTTATTATTAACAATTTTGTCTTGAAATTCAGCATATCCATTTGTTGTCTTCCAATTTAGGTATTAAATGCCTCAAAATTCCTCTTAATTGAAAAAAATATTTCAAGTTCAATCTCAATTCCTACTTTTATTAATTTCAATTCATGAACCCAAAAATATTATAAAGAATATCGTCTATAGAATCTTACTGATCACACAAATTGGCTGTGCTTTCAATATAAAAGCTGCTATGTTGTGCGAAAGATTGGGTTAAATTAGATATGCTGGCGCCATCTTTTGAAATGGATGAACTGCAGGCCTCTTTTAAATGAAATTCACTATCTCAGAATTTTCTTGTGAAATTTCGATTCAAAAATGACTTGGGCATTTTTATCTCCGAAGAGATATTCCCTACCAAGTTTACAATAGATAGATCTATTTAACAGTGTGTAAGGTATAGTACACACGATATGTAACTGCAGTACAGTAGAAGAGAAGAAGATTGTCGATTATAGACGCTCAACAGCTTGGGTACATACATTGTTGCGGGTTTTATTTTTGGGTAGTGTTTTATAATAATAACACCTATTATAGATGAGAAAACATGTATATATGTTTGTTTGTAGCAGCAACACTCAAGAATAGCTGGACCGATTTTTATGAAACTTGATTTACTATCTCCTGATACCCAAACTTTTATTACATACTAGTTGCCCGGTCAGGCTTCGTCCGGGTGCTATGAATTTAATGCCTATTTTGACAGTTAAAAATGCAATAATCTGTTTTCCAAAATACACAAATACATGCTGCGTAACTTTGGAAACGTAGAATGCATCATTAAATTATGATCTCCTGTCTTTCCAACACCAAAGGTTTGCACTGCAGTAATGCCGATAGTGTGGATGCTCTTCGTCGGGAACAGTTTTCCTGGGTAAAAAGTAGCCAGTGTCCTTTATCGGGCTTCAAGGAATCTTTTTACCAATTATCTTCGAAATCGGTTCAGTGTTTAAGCCGTGAAGAGGTAACAAACAGACAAACACACTTTATTATTAGTGTGGATTAATATTGGCTGATTTATTATTTGATTTGAATATTAAATTCCGAGAGGGAGGAAGGTTATGTAGTATTAATATGAAATATAATATCAATAGAATTAAGATAAGAATTTTTCGAGCTTATGAGCCGTGGTTTACTGGAATGGCTTCTTCTTCTTCCAGACATTTCGCTTGCAACTGCGGCAAGCATCTTCAGTGATGTGTTCGACGTGGTCGTAGTGTTCTTCTCGGTGTCCTGCTGTCGAGTGTACTGATACCGAGTTGTGCAGAGGTATTTATAGGTAAGGTACCTGGTAGGAGACTGGCCTGTGATTGGTCTATAGTGCTGCTGACCTCGACAGCAGGACACCGAGAAGAACAGTACGACCACGTCGAACACACCACTGAATATGCTTGCCGTAGTTGCAAGCGAAACGTACGAAAGAAGAAGAAGCCATTCCAGTAGACCACGGCTCATAAGCCCGAAAGATTCTTATCTTAATTCTATTAACGCCGGCCGTGAAAGCCTACATTCTTTTATAATATCAATGTTTCCAAACTATAGATTGTAACTGTTCATATGTTACGTTACATTCGAATCACCCGTAAATATCGTAGGACAAGAAACGAGGCCCCACAGCAGCTAAAGCACGCACGCACACAGTTAAGTACCGAACTGAAGGATTATCAGTATGGATGCGCCTGTCTCTCAAATGTACGAATTGTGAGTGCTGCCGATTTACAATTCCCTACGAGACGCTTCTACCTGTGTGCGTAGAGAAGTGTGTGGGGCTGTCGGGGGAATTGCGTCTGTTAGGACTGCATACTGACATGACATAAGAATAAAGTATCTTCTCTTAACTCATCTGATGTAATGTTCAGAATGAATACGTTAACCGGATTTATAAACTTTTGCTGTTATACTGTTGGACCAGCACCTCGTATTTCTTTTATTATTTTAAATTTATGATGTGCTGCATGTATTGGAAAACAATAAATGTTTTCTACAAATGGAATATAATTTGTAAAAGATATAAACATATTATTACAAAACTGTTTTCTGACTTGGCGGAATAAATATTTATTTACAATAATTAAAAACACCACAATAATAAATACAACAACCAAAAGTCAGTTCTAACAATCAACACAAGTAATTAAAACTTAACCATATACAATTGACTACACTAATATTTATTTTATCAATCAATTTATATCACGGCCCTCTTTATATCATATTTATTTCTAACGTTTATTTATGTCGGTCCTTTACTTAGTTACTTCAGTACTATTTATTTTTATCCACCCCACTATTTATATCACTGATCCGCTTTGGTTGCACGACTCACCATTGACTGCGTATTCGACACTACACTGATTGACCGATCTCCGTTGAACTGATTATATACGCTGTGTGGCTGGAGCCCAGTGCTTCTCGCGTTCTCTAGAACATTCCTGCAGATACTCGTTGTTCAGTATGCAGACCCCGTTTCTCGGAACTCTTTGTTTGCCGTTTATATACAGGGTGATCCGTAACAATATATTATTATATTAAGACTGGAATATAAAATCACACTACAGATCCCTCAGTCGAAAAATTGAAAAAAAAAAATCCTGGAAAAACTTACAGCTTTAAAAAAATTACGTAATGCAGGTAAATCTTTTTTTCAAAAAATTTGCCCAAAGGATTTGTAGTCTGATGCTTTGTCTTCCATTTGGCGTTTACCCGAACCTCCTAGCTTCAAAAATACGATCGAGACGTCCATAACGCCGAACCTCTATTTCTGAATTTTTTTTATTCTGTCTCTGTCTTTAAAGTCTTTGTCTGTTTCACTGACTGTATATCTATAGCTGTTGATTAAAGTTTTTTTGTTTTTTAACGGTCAAAACTTATCGATGTTTTAACCCATATGCGGTAGCCTATACTCTTAAATCGGTTCAGTAGTTTTTCTTTAGTTGAGTAATGTAATATCAAGAAAGAAGTCGATTAATAACGTGCAAACTACGTGTTATAAAGCCATTAAAAAGTAAAAAATAAAACTTTTTTAAACAAAATTGAACCTTCTTAAAAAATCCAGTAAAAAGAGGAAAATTATAAAATTTTGAGGTCAGTGCCAATTTACTAAAAGTAGAAATATAAAAAATTATAAAAATAAAAATATATGAGCACTGTGGTTAGAATAAAAACAAAAATAAAGATAGTTACTTCTTACCACAACAGTTTTATTGATGGATGTACATTTCGAAAGCTATGCTTTCATCTTCAGCAAACACTATACTAGTATAGTGTTTGCTGAAGATGAAAGCATAGCTTTCGAAATGTACATCCATCAATAAAACTGTTGTGGTAAGAAGTAACTATCTTTATTTTTGTTGATAAAAAATTGTGTTATTCAAATTGGTGCCAACCTCGAAATTTTGCTATTTTTCTCTTTTTAGTGGCTTTTTTGAAGGAGGTTCAATTTTTTTTATAAAAAGTTTTTGCTCAGTATATTGTTTTATGATTATACAGGAGCCCAACGGCAACTATACAAAAGTGGCAAAGAGAACAGTAGGCAGTAGCTTAGAAGTAATAACTGATAAGCAGCTTACAGAACAATCTGTCTACCGAACACGACAGCAGATGTGCGCAGGCGCTCAACACGTTGTCTTTGATCTCAACACGCGAACCCAACATATTATGCAAACGACTACGTACTTATTGTGTAGCCTGCTACACCTGACATTTGCAATAAAAATGTTAATTCCTGGTTTTCATTATTCAGCTCAGTGGCGTTGTACGTCTGTCACAGACCTATCTAGAGCGGTTCATCATAATCATAATTATTTTATTAAAAATAGACAGAGTTGAGAGCAGGACTGCAGATTCGGAAGAGGAATAACTAAAATCGTCTTATTGCATTATTTTGAAGTCTCGTATAGGATCTTAGGTAGAACTGACGACGAATAATCAAGTAGATTTGAATACCCGATACTAGTAATTTTAGAATCTAAATTGGAATAGTTATCCGTTACCTGATAATTATCCGTTATTCGATAATAATTTATTATCCGATGTTCAATAATTTGGTATCAAATGCTAGAAATATATTATTTAATTGATGTGTACCCGAATGCTATTACGAATTTATTCTTTATTTTCTGCCCATTCTGTTATAGATGTTAAAACATCAATTAAATGAAAAATATTTATGTGTATTTATATCTTTTATTCACCAATCGTAAAACAGCGTAATAAAATATTAGGGAAGATTTAATTTGAATAATAATTTATTCATCATTCCATTGTTAAAAATAACTATCGGATACTAGATAATTCATCAAATATAACAGTTAATAGTGGGGCCGACGAATCCAACTTCAACCTTGCACTTTGTGATAGAGAGATGCCACTCAGTACGAATGTTGGTCGAACCCATATCTTCACTTTAAGATGTTAAGGCATTTTGGGCCCCGCGACCGGGCCCCTAGACAGGGTGGTTGAGTAACTTTCAGGGGCAAAACGCCTGTAACTCAGCAACCGTTCCTCGCACAGTACTGGGGGTAGTCTCATTGGATTCAGCACACTCTATTTCATACGGGACGGTCCTCAGACCACCTTCGAGTTGCGTACCTGATCCCAAAAATCGTCAAACTTCATCATTTCTATTTATTGTTGAACTAGGTTTTTAAACAATTTGTAACATGCAAGCCTTTCTTTTTGAGTTACAAATAAAATCTTCTAAGGACAATCCTACAATGCGTATAGGATAGTAAAGGTGAACAGTTTTTTAAAAAGTTAAAATATATTTTCAAGATAATGTTCTCTCTCTTATTTGTTATTAATAAATATAACTACTGCTTCTGACAGATCATTAGCCTTGGTATAATTTTTTTTTCCAGAAAATATGAACCTACCTATTAATATACTAGATATCATGAACCGAATTCGACTTTCTTCTTGCCTGCTAATTTTTGGATTATTTTATTACAGTATCTACATTTATTTTTTTTGCATGGGTTGATAAAATTAAAAAATAACTTTTTATCTCAACCTGTACCTCACTGCGTGGTCAACAACATTATTCGGCTTTTCCTCGGGCTTTTTCAAATTACTTTCACCGAGAGTTTTTTTAACTGCTTTTGTGAAAAATTATTTTGATTTTAAACAAAAAGTTTGTTTACTTTGCAGCGAGAAGAATTTAAAATGTAAAAACCGTTTCCCAATTCAATTAAAAATAATTAAAAGCTGAAATACGATCCTACACAACAAGGAGGATAGGCGTCAGTTCGTATGAGTTTCGCTTCATGGGACCAGATTTCATTCATAACTAAATACCTACAGTACCTGTTTGTATCCAAAATTTTATAAAATTGTTTAGTGAAGTTACCCCATCAAGTCAATATAGCTCTGAATTCGATCCGACTTTAGTTTGTTTAGATCACCCAAAAGTTATCCTGGAAAAGACACAAAATTTTAGTCTTAAATTTGATGTCGAAACAAATTTCTACGCCAAAACGAAGGTTTCTTCGTTACATAAATAAAGATGAAATAGCTATTTATACTTCAAATGCGGAAGTGATGAATTATGGCATGGGGTATAGTTACAGAAAGAACCGATAGGTAGTGCTGTGTCTCCTGTGGCACAGTACAGCCAGATGCGAGTTCAGTAAATACCCTATGCCAATTATTTATGTTAGATAAATTTTAAATTAAATCAACTGCTACTTAAAGGTTGTCATTTTCATGTAAGTGCCGTTAACATAATAAAACATGTTATTTGACATTGTTCAAAAATTATAATCGAGGTTATAATTTGTGAAATTGTATCAAAATGACTAATACTTTATCCAGAAACCTTTTTATCCTATGAAAGAAGAGACAAAGTCAAATTATCTTTTATTATGAAAAAATGTCTGTTATTTCTTTCGCAAACATAATTTACCTTAATAAGTTGTTACGTACAAATAAAGCTGTATGCTCTGTCATATCTTAATTATAAAAAAAGAATAAGCTTACGAATACTTATATATTTTTGTTAAACTCAGATTACATTGAAAGAAAATGTACATCCAATAATTTTATTAAATAAAAGAAGGATCGGTTCAGAATTTATGGTCAACCGATTTGAATGATTTCGACTCCGTTGTGTTCAGGAAGATGTCGGAGTGGTCCCATGTATTTTTACTTAAATCGGTTCAGTAGTTTTATCAAATATTAAAAAAAAGTCGGTTAATAACGTGCAAACTATACGTATTGCAAAAATAGATAGGTATATAATCAACCAAAAAGTGAAAAATAATTCCTTTTTTATAGAAAAATTGAACTGCGATAAAAAAATCACTACAAAGAAAAAAAAACTCGGGTCGCAGTGCCAAACCCTGCCGACAATATAGTGTATTTGCTAATACAGGCCTTGTGGCTTTAATACGTGAACTTAAGTTTGTTTTTGGACAAAATAAAAAATTTAACCCCTTAATACATCCCTTAAAATAATATTTTTTTCTTAATTTCAATATTATTATCAATGCAACCTCTGTACCACATTAAATACACCCTTCCATAAGTAAATCCATATCAACAAACTAGTGTTTTCATAAAATTTGAAAGTCCGGTCCTGTCGGGCCGATTTTATTAAAATTTTAGCAGCACGTTTTAATCTTTACTAAAGAGTTAAATTTCAATTTTGAAACGATTCTGACAAATTTTTCGGTATTTTTGGGCCCAAAAACTTTTTGGAACCCCTAAATACAACCCTGAAAATGGTCCGATCGGGCCCATTTTAAATAGGCTTCTTGCGGTGATGGGTTCCAATGTGTGTACCAAATTTCGTTTCAATCGATTAAGTCTGTCGAGAGTTATCGTGTACACACATATATATATAAATATATTATACCGCTATTGTGTGGTATGATGCCGTAGAGAGCCGGTCACGCTGCTGGACGAACACTTTCCAAATCTAGATTGATCGGGAAGAAAATGCGACAGAATCATTCCGGAATTGTAACGTGGCTCGGTGGTCATTTGCTGGGCCCATTTAATTAGAAAGTCAGAGTAAGAGACCTCGTACAATTTTCAGAATGATTTGTTAATAATAAATAATAAATTGTTAAGGTTAAATGTATTTAATAAAGAAAATAAGAAAAATCTATAATTTACAATATTCAATTAAATTACTAGCATGTACAGAACGGATCTCATTTACAATATTAATAATACAACGGAACGGGTCTTTCACCAACAGACACATAGATCTATCGAACGAACCTCACCGGTCATTCGCCTGAACGTTTGATCAGCTGTTAATAATCTAACCTAAACTGGCTTAAACTGTCAGAACAAATTTGTAATAATGAAAACGATATTAGTCAAGAAATATGAAGATATTAAAATGAAATATTATCTAGGTAAGTAAATTAATAACAAAAAAAAAACCAGATATTAATTAAATAATAAATTATACAGACCAATCCTGATGTCTTCTAGAATAATAAAAATAAGTGAAATATTATAATAATTAATGAATACTTAAACTACGGACGAAAACAAACTAAACGAAAACGGATCAAAAACGGACAGACGGAGCTAAACTAAAACAGAACCTTTTTCTTCGACGGACCGGAAACTAATCAAAATTTTCTCTAAAGTAAATAAAAATAATGGCTAAACTCTAATTGTTCAGTAACCTAGAAACCAACAGGATAGACTGTTCATTTTTTCCCAGTAAGCCTGCCTACTTACTGAAATTCTGACAGCACGAAATTCAAAAATAAATTAACTAAGTATTAAAAATAAAAATTATAAATAAGGAGAAAAATAAAATAAAAATGTAATGTTAAGAAAACATTACAATTACCCCCACCAACAAACGGTGCGAGGTCGGGACAAAAACAACACGGAAACATGACGACCGACCACCACGGAGGTAGTTATCGATAATCACTTACGCCGATTTCAGAACTAATTGGATTCAAGAAATTAACAACACTAGATACAACAATAATAAGGTACTTAAATAATAACCACAACAAAGAAATCTTTTTCATATCCTAACAACTAACTAATTTTTTTTTCAGATGCTCAATATGAGACTTGTACATTTTCCCGGATTCTTGGTCGAGCAAATCAACACTAACCGGACTCGTAAATCTAATTATTACTCTAGGTGTGCTAAAACGAGGCAAGAATTTTAAATGGAAATTTGGTCGCATTTTCTGGTAATGTAATCTCTGCATGACGCTGTCGCCAACCTTAAATTTAGATGAGACATTTCTATTTTTATTGTAATGATGAGCTTGTCTTTTGCTCGCTAAATCTAACATTTTCCGGACAGAGTCCACTGACGGAATGTCATCATGCTCCCACAAAGGGTCTAATTCATTTCTTAAATCTACAGGAAATCTGATCTCTCGAGCCAGAAATACTTTGCACGGCAAATCCTTAATACTTTCATGATACGACGTATTGTTGCAGAAAGAAATATGGTCCAGAAGAAGATCCCAGTTAAGGTGATCATTGAACTGCTGTTCTAGCATAATGGAAAGGGACGATCGCACATTTCGTATAACTCTTTCAACTGCGTTTGAACCAGGAAAATAGGGGGACGTATTTACTGTACGAGTACCCCAGGACGAGCAAAACTCCTTAAACTTAACAGACTTAAAATTAGTAGCATTATCGGATACTATACAACCTGGAGGTCCATAAGTTGTGAAAACCTCATGAAGACATCTAATAATTGACGCTGAACTAGAATCAGGAATCGGATACATTATTAACCATTTACTAAAACCATCAAGCACTAAAAGTACATATTTATTTTCAGACGCACTACAAATCAGAGGACCAAGCAAATCGATATAAACTCTATCCCAGACGTTTACAGGAGGACTGGAACTCAAAATCACTTTATCAGGCTTGAAATTCGGCTTGTGCTGATAACACAACTGACATTTCTTTATAAAGTCACTGATATCAATGTACATTTTCGGCCACCAATAACGACGAGCAATGGCGCGATACGTTTTGGCAACACCAGGATGTCCACTTATTTTAGCACTATGAAATTCTTGAATGATAGGAAGACGAGCAGGGATGGGTAAAACCAGTCTTTGCCTGCGCTTCCTACCCACTTGGCGATAAACACAGTCATTTCGTAAGATAAAGTTTTTACACTCAATGTTCTGTGATAACAACTCACGCGTTTTCTGAATTTCTTCGTCTTCTAGCTGTAGCCTCTGGAGTTCGAAAATTTTGGAATCAGCTTCCAACGGACGGTTGATGACGTTTAAGTCGGAGTCATCATTAACAAAAACTTCAGGATCAGGCACTAGACGGGTCAGGCAATCTGCAGTGTAATTTGTGACTCCACGAATATGTTCGACTCGGAACCTAAATCGACTCAAACGAAGTAACCAACGACCCACGCGACCCAAATTCCGGGGGTGCTGGATCAGCCACTTCAAACAGGCGCTGTCGGTCTGCAGCAGGAACTCTCGGTGCGACAGGTACGGTTTGAATTTTTCCATGGCCCAAATACAACTAAGGGCCTCTTGTTCGTAGGTGGAAAACCTACTTTCAGCAGGAGTCAGTCTCCGGCTGGCGAACTGCACCGGGTGCATACCGTCTTCATACTTCTGCAATAGCACGCAACCAATATGCGTATTGCTGGCGTCGGTCTGGAGCACGAACTCTCGATCAAAGTCAGGAAACTTGAGCACTGGCGGATTACTTAAATCATGTTTAAATTGTTCAATACATTTTAAATGTTTGTCACTAATCACAAATTTGACTCCCTTTTTGCGCAAATCGTTCAGGGGAGCCATTGTCTTGGCGTAGTCTGGTATAAACTTTGCATAATAATTTACCATCCCTATAAAAGACTGTAACTGTTTTATATTTTTAGGCACTGGTAAATCCTTAATGGCGGACACTTTGTCATCGTCAACAGCGAGTCCTTGAGCTGATAATCGATGACCAAGAAATTTTAGTTCACTTTGCGCGAAATTCACTTTGTCGGGGTTGACAGTCAGATTGTTCTCGCGCAATCGGCGAAGAGCTTCACGCACATGAGAAATATGTGAGTCTAAGTCTTTACTTAAGCGCTACTGAGTTTTTTAAATAGAAGTATTTGTACAAATATGTCTAAAACGGTAAAATTGCTTCGTTACTTCATCTATTAGAAGATTTTTCTATTGGTTTCGCAAATGAACAATATTTTTTTTCTTTAAAATGCATTTTTGTAAACAGGGGAATAAATCGGGTAATTTCGACCGGTAGGATAATATCGACCACAGTGTAGGGTAAAATCGACCAGATGGTAATATTTTGGAATTCATTTTATTTTAACATTTCAACATTAATTTACACTGAGCAAAAGTCACAAATATATACTGAAGGTTTTTCTGCGCTAGTGCAGTCAGCATGAGCCCATTTTGCACAAGAACGGCACCGCCACCAAACCTCATTATTGTATCCAAATTGTTCACAAATAGCGCAGATTTCATCAATTTCTCTTTCCTGTCCAACCCGAGTTTCCGCTTTACCTGTAATTTTTCTTGTGATCTTTTTAATCTTGTCATTTCCCCCCTTTTTTTGTTTTTTTAACGTCTTATTTTCGAGCTCTTCTTTTAATGGGGTAGATGTTAATATTTGAGAATGTTGCTTTTTTCGCTGTGAAATTCTTGGTTGAAACACTGGAGATGGACATAAGTCTTGAAAAGAAGTATTTTCCGGTTTTCCTTTAATTTTCAAGGTTTTATCACCATCATTACTCAGACTATCTTCCACAACTTCTTCCAAACTGAATTCAGAATCAGACGAATTTGATGACAATCTATTATTACGTAAGCTGTTCAATCTTCCTGGAACAGTTCCACTCAATCCACTTGGCCCTGGCCCTGGTTCTGGAGGAGTCTTCTGTCTGGGTTCTACAGGTTCTAAAATATTCTGGGATGTATTTTCCTGCAATGGTAAATCTCCTGGAGCCGTTGTATTTTGCGGATCTTTATTATCTTCATGGATAGGTACAAAGTCTTCCTCACAAAACGCATCACGATTGATGGGAAATATTCCGGTGGTTTTAAATCCGTTTAGAGCCTTCTCTATCGTGGTCACCCTATTGTAAGCATTTCCAAAAAGTTCGGCAATATCAGTGTCTTTGATTTTTTCATAATTTCTACTTTTCATGTACTTATCACATTCTTGGTGGTAAGCAGTTTTCAAGGACTTGAAGAAAGTTACGTCCAGAGGCTGTGTCCTGTGAGATGTATGGGGTGGAAGCGATAGTAAATGAATGCCAGAATTTCGACAAAAAGTGTAGGAAGCTAAAGAAGAATGAGTGGAATGGTTATCCAGTATTAGAAGAATAGGTTGCTCTGGAGTAGCATTAGCATATTTCGCGAAATGTTGCAACCATTCGGTAAACAACTCTTCGGTAATCCATCCAGATTTCGAACATTTGTAAAACGCGCCTGCCGGACCATTTTTTTCCAAGCCATCTTTCATTCTCATTCTCTTAAAAATAAACATAGGCGGGATATATTGCCCTGATGCACTAAAACAGCATACAATCGTAGTATTTTGTCCCCTTTCTCCGCTTGTTATCGCGCCAACTTGCTTCTCTCCTTTTCTTGCCAATATACGACCCGGATTGTGGACAGTGGAAATACCCGTTTCGTCAACGTTGTAGATGCGATGAACTTCAAAATGGTATTTTTCAAATAGTAACTCTAGATTATTGAAAAAAACATCCATTTCGCCTCTGTTGAATGCGGTAACTCTACTAAGGCTAGTAGCTTCCGGTTTGCGAAAACTAAGCTGCGGATAACGTCGCATAAATGAATAGATCCAATCCTTGCCACACATCCCCTTCTCCTTATTAAAAGGATGTGTAATTTTATTTGTCTCTGCATATTTAAAAACCAATGTTCTTATGCTTTGAGCTGTCAATCCATAAAATAATTTTGACAGTTTTAATATGGTCTCAACAATTTCTTTTTCCTGATTTTCGGAAAAGACAGGTTTTCTTCCCAACGTTAGTTTTTTTGGTTGAAATCTACCTTTTAGCCTATCTTGAAGAGTACCATATGGAACATTAAACATTTGTGCGGCGCGCCTAATGGATAATGTCTTTTCTCCCACGGCCTTTATTGCTCTTTTCATGGAATCTTCCGTCCACGAAGAACGTCCAGTTTTTCGGACGTATGTTCGCGGCATCTGAAAAGAAATGTTGACATGTACCTAATGCTTGGATTTATTGCGCACTTTATTTAAAATAGATATAATTAGGCCACAAATGTTAGGTAGGTTAATATTGACCACTGCAGGGTAATATCGACCACTGCAGGGTAATATCGACCAGCATGATCGATTTTACCCGAACCGGTATACCTAACCTTAAATTTTTTTTAACTAAAAATATGTATTAAAAGTGCACCAAATTGGACCTAAATTACGGAAGAATATCCGCAGTATCCTATAAACATGAAATACAATACATTTAGAATGTATAAAGAGTTCCCTACCTTAATAACAGCAGCACAGTTTTAATAAAAAAAGTCTAAACACGAGCAGAACTGTCAACATGTATACAGAGGACGAGATATGGCAATACTAATCGTACAAATAAGGCACATACGAGGCCATCTCTCGGTCGCTTGGTATATTACGCCCGTATGGCGCCAAGTTTATGAGATTTGAAACTGGTCGATTTTGCCCGACGATCGATATTCCCCCACTTTCCCCTACTATAGATCAACAGATCATCAAAGAACACTATAACACTTTCGTACCGTAGATCCGCAAAAATCTTGAACATTAGTCTGTTGAGAGCACTAGGTGAAATGGAGAGACCGAATGGAGCCTTATGAAACTTCCATTGGCCCTCGGGTGTCACAAAGGAAGTTACGTTCTGAGACGACTCGGAAAGTTCGATTTGGTAGAACGCACTATTAAGATCCAATGTTGTAAACACCGTAGCCCCTTTCAGGCATCCAAAAATATGATCTACAGACGGAACCGGAAATGAATCCATGACCACTTTGTCGTTTAGCCGACGGTAGTCAACACAGAGTCGATAACCACCACTTTTCTTCTTTACTAGAAAAGCCGGAGATGCGTACGCAGACGTAGATGGCGAAATCACATCAGTATCCAATAACGTTTGGATGTGGTCCCTCATTATTTGAGCTTGTGGAGGCGACAATGGATACGGAGCCTTCCTCACCGGAATTTTATCAGATAAGTGTATTTCGTATTTATAATCTTTGGCCTGACCAAGACGGTCTGTCAAAACGTCGTCGAACTCGTCACATAGACGCGAAAATTCGACATCTCTAGAATCTACCTGGTGAATAGCGCCCATACACAAATTCACGTCAGATTCGGGCATAGTCAAAAACGGAACTTTAACCTCTTGATTAAACTTAAACTCGAGCGCATTTTCTAAACAGTTCACAGAAGCCCCCATAAGCTTCAGCGAAACAAAACCTATTATCGCAGGATAAGATAAACGCTCGAAAACATTAAACTTGAGCTTCCAAGAAAAAGAAGCTATCTTGATCGGTAATACCATAGTCGCGGTTGATTTAGAAATCGAACCGTTCGCTAATCGGGCATACGAAACATTGTCAAAACACTGACCTATTTTTAAAGTTAAAAGATAATCTGCCATACTTTTCGAAATATAATTTCCCGAAGAACCAGTATCCACCAAGGCTGAGGCTTTAATTTTACCTAACCATAAATTTATTACTGGAATATTGATTGGGGCATAATCTCTACTAGGCGCAGAATGACAATCAAACTTTAAATTGGTAGGTTTAACATCAGAAATTCTATCAGAATTCAAATCATGCTTATTTCTAACTATCTCCACATTATCGTGTGGACGCGACTTAACAGAGGTCATCGACCTACTACTAGACAGGGCCGCATTCGGCACGGACGGGACAGACTTAGAAACTACAGACTTATAACTACTGAACGGAGTGGACACACCACTGCTGCACGGAACTGACTTACGACTAATATCATCGGAACTTAAAACTAAATTTGCATTTCCAAACATTTGACCTGGCGCAGAGGCCTTTGGGTCACACTGACAAATAATTTTGGGGTTCTTTTCTCAACTCTGCCTAGGCAGAATCGCTCGATTCTCTGAGCCGGACCTAGACGGACGTAACGGACAATTTGCTATCATATGTCCCCTCTGCTTACAATAAAAGCACTTATCATCCCTTGGCGCTGGGACTGCATTCAGAGTCGGCCACTTACTATAATTAGCTCTCTGGCGAGCAACCGCGCGCATATGTTGGCCGAGAGAAATCAGATCTGCAATGTTATCTGGAACCTTATGATACTGTAGGTAGTTAAAGGATTCTGAATTTTGGTTGATCCAAATCTTGGCCACCTGTTCAGATTCTGTCAGGACCGGGCCAAACAAGGGCACATATTTCAAAATATCGTGAATGAAATCCGCAAAATCCTCTGATGGATCTTGACGGCGGTTCAAAAATTGCTCAGCCAACATAGCTCTGTCTATGGGGGTCAAAAAACGTCTTAATAGAGACTCCCTCAAAGGAGCCCACCTAAATTCGCGGGAAAGTTCTTGGACCCAAATAGTTCGCAATGGGTCAATAACCTTAAATACCAAACATCTTAATAATACCGATGGCGAAAATAACGGATTAATAATTAAACACTCTACCTCTACGATAAACTTTATTAATAAAACTAAATCACGACCGTCAGTTTCCGGAATCTTACATAATAAATCTCTCGTTTCAGAGACGGTAAATGTGCTGTCAGGAAGTTCAGATAAGGAAACAGACTTACCCTGAATCCCGGCAGTAACGTCAACATCACTAACACTCGCAGCACGTGGGGCACACACAGGAGCAGGAGGCGGACTAGCCCCCAGAGCGGAACGGATCGGTGAACGGGACGGTCTAGCTGGCGAGGACGTCGTCAGGTCCTTCGGCGGCAGGAACATGGTCTCCTCCCCAGGATCAGCACCCGGAGGAGAGGAGGGCGGGCTGGACGGGTCAGTAGTCGCCATTCTGGACAGGAACGGAACAAGGCAGGAACAGGAATCACAAGCGTTGACTGACAACTCTAGCTCTGCTACCAATTATACCGCTATTGTGTGGTATGATGCCGTAGAGAGCCGGTCACGCTGCTGGACGAACACTTTCCAAATCTAGATTGATCGGGAAGAAAATGCGACAGAATCATTCCGGAATTGTAACGTGGCTCGGTGGTCATTTGCTGGGCCCATTTAATTAGAAAGTCAGAGTAAGAGACCTCGTACAATTTTCAGAATGATTTGTTAATAATAAATAATAAATTGTTAAGGTTAAATGTATTTAATAAAGAAAATAAGAAAAATCTATAATTTACAATATTCAATTAAATTACTAGCATGTACAGAACGGATCTCATTTACAATATTAATAATACAACGGAACGGGTCTTTCACCAACAGACACATAGATCTATCGAACGAACCTCACCGGTCATTCGCCTGAACGTTTGATCAGCTGTTAATAATCTAACCTAAACTGGCTTAAACTGTCAGAACAAATTTGTAATAATGAAAACGATATTAGTCAAGAAATATGAAGATATTAAAATGAAATATTATCTAGGTAAGTAAATTAATAACAAAAAAAAAACCAGATATTAATTAAATAATAAATTATACAGACCAATCCTGATGTCTTCTAGAATAATAAAAATAAGTGAAATATTATAATAATTAATGAATACTTAAACTACGGACGAAAACAAACTAAACGAAAACGGATCAAAAACGGACAGACGGAGCTAAACTAAAACAGAACCTTTTTCTTCGACGGACCGGAAACTAATCAAAATTTTCTCTAAAGTAAATAAAAATAATGGCTAAACTCTAATTGTTCAGTAACCTAGAAACCAACAGGATAGACTGTTCATTTTTTCCCAGTAAGCCTGCCTACTTACTGAAATTCTGACAGCACGAAATTCAAAAATAAATTAACTAAGTATTAAAAATAAAAATTATAAATAAGGAGAAAAATAAAATAAAAATGTAATGTTAAGAAAACATTACAATATATATATATAAATATATAAATATATAAATATATAAATATATAAATATATAAATATATAAATATATAAATATATACATACATATATATATAAACATTTTTAAAAATGGTGCCAAAGTGTTCAGGAGGGTATGAAACGTCGAGAAATTTTGGTCCGACCCCTAGGTCCCGCCATCCGACCGACGCCAATAGTGTATGTGCCATATTATGGCAAATACACTAATAATTAAATTTTGTTGTCGGGGCCAATTCAATAAAAATATATAAATTTTCAATAATTAAATTGGCGCCGACCTCAAAATTTGATTATTTTTCTCTTTTTAGTGGCTTTTTTTTGAAGGCAGTTAAATTTTTTTGATAAAATCATTATAAAATTTATCGAACCCTAAAATGAAGACAGGTCGATAATAGGCTAAAGTTAATTTAAAAAGACAAAAGTTTATTTAGCTCGTATAAACTACTTAAACTAGGGAAATTCTCCGGATTAATAAAAAGGTTCATTAAAACGAATTTCAAATTAAAGCGCAAATCTCAACTTTTAGTAAATAAACGATTTCTTTCAAGGAATGATGCCCGATACCTGCGCAGTTATTTACTCTCGGTTTGTTATCGTTATTCGTTTCTCGACACCTTGTAGATTATATGAACACTCTACATCTTAAGACGCGGACACATAGTATGCAAACATAAGCATACAGCACACACGCTTGAATCAATGTCATGTTTTCAAACATTCGACATGGAACATACAACCACCGTCAACATTGCATTTAGTATATTTGATTTTATTGTTGTCAAAATAAATTGTGTTTTAAAGACCACCAACAGCTAAGGTTATTTGGGCCTAGCACCAATTCATATTTTCAATTCATTATTTTTTTTAATAATAAATTGAAAATCCAATTGACACTTTTACCAGCTCTCGGGCTAGAACCCGGGAACTGGGGACTTATAATAGAGGAAATTAGAGTTTCATGCTTTTACGGTCGGTAGACATCTTGGTAGCAAGTGTTTCCGGGCTAGGTAGCCGTGGTCTAATGGATTTTACTCCGTACGTTTCGCCCAAAGCTCCGTTGGGCATCTTCAGCGGCGATTGGCAATACGATATGATCTTCTTGCCGGTCGACTGGTGACTGAGGCACTGTTTGCGGTGTCTGTATTTATAAGGGGTGGCTGGTAGGTATGCGGCATCTGATTGGATAATAGAGGAACCATAACAACGCCATGTAAACAATAGCATCGGCTATTCTCAAGCCTCTTTATTGTTGTCAATGAAGGTCAACTCGCAATTCAATTTCGGTATTTGTACAAAGTAGTTGTATTTTTTTTTTGTTAAGTTAGTTAAAAAAAAAACGAAAATTAAAATATAATCGTCGATTTTGGGTCAGCGAAATTTTTAAAACTTTAAAAATGGGATCGTCTGTGAAGTTCATTTTGAAAATAATTATTTTACTTAAAAAAGCAACACCACTATGTGCAATACACAGACAAACTGACAACTGAGAGATAGATTAAAGAAATAATTTAATTTAAGTATCTCAATCGGGTCAAACAATAAAAATATGAAAAATCCCGTCCAATAGTAGTCATACTCATAAATCTCTTTGATGTACCGCTTTTATATCGATCACAAAATACGTACGTGTGCGCTGTGCGATACTGTTTGGAAACACGTCCAACTAGCTCTATTTTCGTGAATGCTATGTATTTGCGTTTGTTGCGTGGTCATGTTTGCATTCTATGTATCTGCGGCTTAAGGTCATTGGCTAACGACGTATATCAAAAGTCTTATTTCTCATCTATTTACCTATATGAAAAAAGTTATAATGAAAACGTTGCTCCTTTATTTACAACTCGACTTTCTTTAAGAATTTTTCTACTCGATTTGACAACCAAGCACTTTTACTGCTTGATCGGCAATCAATTTTTCGTGTATACTTGAACAAAGTCCATAATAACTTCTTTGTTTAAAATGACTTTCTAACTTATCTATCGCTAAAATCACCATTTTAATTAATTTAAAACCATTCCTATATTTTCCCTTCTAAGTTCCGTAAGAAAATAAGAATATGGCGATGGGGTTGTTATAAAAAAAATTCGACTGATGACCAGTCCTATACTTCCCACCTAGTAAATAATTGCAAAAAATAAACACTCTTTTTTTATTCTTTGTAAAAAACATGGCCCTCTTTTTTGTTAGCTGATCTACTAATGGCTAGTAATATAGCAAAAATCATGGTTACCTTGATTTACGTACAATTTTCTTTTTTTAGTAAAATATTTTTTTCATATTATAACATCTAGAATTCATTTATATTTTTTTTACCTATGTTAATACGTGATCCACTGAACCGATTTGACTCAAAATCTAAACAGATCTAAGTTAAAGGCAGATAAACACAATAGAACAATCCGGCATGGCCGTATGTTGTTCCGTTGAAGGCGAAAAAATTGACCACACACACACGTACGTACGACATCAGTCAGAAAAACGATTGCTAGGGCCTCAAAACGTGAAGATCTGTTAATATCTCGAAATATTTTTTTCGGACTAAATCCATTACTTCCCTACCATAGTAGAGGTGGGAAGTAAAAATACATTCTGAAAAAAATTTAAACGTAGTTCGCTTGATCGAGTTTCTAAGTAATAATTTTTCCTTTTAAAATCGAGCCCAGTACCTATCTGATATAAACACTCGATGTTTCGTTTCGAATCGCATATAGTCGTGCAGGGAACGCAAACTTGAATGTTAAAAACCATTTTCAGTATGTAAAGTTTTCCAATGCTAATTGAGATCAGTTCGACATGAAAATTGAGAATGTATCAAAAGAAAAAACTCACAATTCGCATACTACCTATTTTACAAAATAATTTCAGTATTTTAATTTTAAATTGCTTACCTACTTTTGTTTAAAAGTATTGATTGTAAACATTTTTCTTTGATAACTCGTACAATGAATTTTTGTGTCCACAGGCATGTATCAACAATTAATTAATTAATTTTGTTGTTTACCTGAGGATATTTTAATTAAAACACAGAAATACATTTTTTATGAACTCTTTATTCCAGGCTTCAACTGTAAAGTCTCAGTTTTTATGACCTAAGTTGTCGACGCGTCTATAATTTACAATAAATAAACTGTAATTTATTCGATACAAAATATGTCTGAATAATTTTAATGAGAGAATTCACTTATTAGCTTCTACTGACAGCGAAAAACATTACTTTAATAAATATAACACACAAAACTGGCTATAGCTGTCCAACTTTATTTTTAATACTACGTTTCGGTCTGTTATAAGAAACCCTTTTCAAGTTAGTAAAATGGTCTCTTATAACAGACAGAAACGTAGTATTAAAAATAAAGTTGGACAGCTATAGCCAGGTTTGTGTGTTTTATTTATTTTACTGAGAGAAGATGTTGATCCAAAAATGTTGTAATAATAAAATCTATTAAGGTTCTGTGTTTTCAATCTGAAAATAAATTAATTAAGTGTCAACATTCATTTCATCTTTTTTCCAAAGTTTCAAAGAATTTTTATAATTAAAAAATATAGCCTCTGAAAATTATATAGGGTGCGGAAGAGGAACCTGACGATTTTTAGTAGGTACTAAAATTGTCTTTTGTTTTTCGTTAATGATTAGTTATTACCACACTCTTTATAAGAACCGTAAAAAACTAGAGAAGTTAATTAAAAATTAAAATAGAAAGAAATAAGTATCTAATTTATTATGAAACGTGGATATAGCATTGTCCTATTAATAGCAATAAACCCATAGAATAAATCGAGAGTAAAATTCATTAATTTATCGTACTTTATTTTATCTGTTGTAATACATATTTACGTACAAACTAGCTGTTCTACCCATCTTTCCCCGGGTGGGGTTAAGAATGCCAGAGTTTCACTCATTCTTAACAGTGAAAATCCACCCTCTCCCCAACACCTGTAGTTTTTCTTAAAAACCATCCATGTATTTAAGAAGCGTATTGTTCCCGAGTTTCACGTTTCGAGTCTAAGTTGTTTCTGAGATACGTGTATCCTTCAGAAAAGTTTTTATTCCCATTTTCATCCCCTAGGGCGCGAATATCGAAAATCCGTGGAGCACATATCTCATTGATTTTAACAAAGAATATACACATGTCACCTTATGTGCTTCTAACTCAACCGATTTCGAAACAAATACCAAAACAACAAATTCGAAGAGCGAATGGGATCTTTTAAACCATATCCTTGACACCCTCTGGGTGAAGAATTATGGATTTTTTTATTTAGGGACACTAAGTATACCAAACTTCAACTCCCCAGTTCATCTGAAATTTGATTTTCTTTTCCGGACAAACATACATATATACTTTCTGCAATACATGTATAGATTATAATCCGCCCTTGTTTTAATATTAATGAACTGAGGTTATAGATTATAGACGCTTGACAACAGAGGTCATTAGAGTATTACTGTACTAAACCATAAATTTCAACAAGTTTTTCTCTCTGAATAGTTTTAATATTAATTAACTTTTAGATTGAAAATAATTTGCTGTATTCACAAGCTTAACCCACACTATAAAGTTATCATCCATAAATGTGAATTTATAATATCTAACCGTGGATTATGACTTAGAAACAAAAGAGGATATGAACGGTGTGTCGTTTCAGCCGTAAACATAAAGGCTTCGCATACCGCTTACCTGTTTCTAAGAAATTTGTATTCAGCCGTATAAACCCGCTAGCTTTACCTCGTCAGTCATTTATTAACATTATGATTAGAATTTTGCCTCCATGTATATAAAGGATCTTTTTGAACAACATGTCGCACTTTAGTAATTGCATTGCGATTACGCCATTTTGTACTTTTGTGTTTGCAATAGTCGGTTTTTTTAATTTTGTTTATTTAACATTTTTTTTTGTTTTACGCTATTCAATTTTTAAAGTGAAAACTTCCTTAGGCGCGTTAGGCACTCTTTGCCTGGGTACTGAAATAAAGTGAACTGTTCGCGTACTTGATAAAACCTAAACAGTTTAGTTAGGGCCCCAGTTTTTTTTGCACCAGGGCCTTTGGGTACCTAGCTACGCCTCTGCTTGGTCGGTTTTTTTCTTGAACCCTGTATGTTAGCCCACCGTTTCTATAGTCAGAATATAGACGATATGATATACTGCAGTGCTAAAACAGAGTTAATTATCATGCGATCACATCTGTTGTTACAAACTGAGTGTATGTGGGGCTCAAAATGTGACGCGTCAGTTCGACGTCGTTCTGTGTGTGTACTGTATTCCAAATCACTAAACAATAAACATAATAATAATAAAATTCCTCTAACTCCTAAATGAAGCCGTCTACGAAATAGTTAGAGGAGTTAGAAGTCTACGAAATTTTTAAACCTATTTCTATATTTTGCTATGCTTTTGAATCGTAACTAAATCATTCCTTGCTGTATAAGTTTTTCATGAACAGTCCTAAACGATACACATACTCTCCTCAATCGAAATGTAACGAACGTACTCTGTTTGTCGACCGAATAATTATTAATGATGTACAGTTGTCTTTTTGTATAAGTAACTTTAACCATCTCGAACTGCTAAGCTTTCTTCTACTAAACTCTTTTTGTATGACCACATCTAAAAGCAAGTCAGTATCACTTAAAGCTACGACTTAAATGCCCATGAAGCATGCCCCACTCTCGTAAGCTCGCGCAAGAAGGGTAATTTTAAATGTTCTGAGAACTAAGTTTTGTTGCAACCACTCTGAAAACCGTAATATTACCATCACGCTCATGCGCAGTAGATAGAGCGCGTTCCAACCGAACTTGTGATCGTTTGTGAACGATTCTTAAAGCGTTCCAACCGAATTTGTGATCGTTTGTGAACGGTTTCCAAACGATCATTTCGGTACATGGTCTAGACATGAAACCAAAATGAAACTGACATGCGTATTAAGCACTTTGTTACGTTTGTCACTGTTGAATACCAACTGGAGACAGTTGTTTATTCATTTGTAATTTGTTTTATTTTTGTTTTGTCTCGTCTCTGTTCAAATGTTCCCTAACACCTCTATGATGGGACTGAGAGAGTGAATCAAACGTATTTTACGGTTATTTATCAAGCGTCAAACTTTCATTCCTTTTTAAAGTTCTGTACCCAAAATATTAAAGGAAAATTTGTTAAAAATTTCGAAGCGAAAAGAACACAGAAACATAAAAGTTTTTGATAAAAACATATCGTTGTTTCCACTTTCCACACTTGCTTTAACAGATTCTATTACATTCTACCTTTGACTATCTAAGTAGAAATCTTAATGCAACAAGCTCGTGTGAAAGAGAAAGTGTGTATAAGAGAGAGATGAGATTGTTTTAAAACAAATGAGGAAACTCGAAGCAAAGCGAAAGACTTAATACTATGTTCTGCAGCATACAGTTTCTGTAATGTAGGGTTATGAAACTGGTTATATATGCTTGTATGCTAAAAAATAAATACCTCATCATTGTAAAATTAAGAAATGCGATGTCCCTTCACTACTTTAATTTTAATTAATTTTTACTTTCGAGCGAACATAGAAGTTAAAGAAGTTTGTTTCATTTTGCATGTTTTACTGTTGTTATTTGTCAATAAATATTGTTATGTAGGATAACTGGGGTACCTAATCATACAAAAAACAATGATTTTCTACATTGCCTCCCAGTGTTCATTTTGTTAACTTTTTTGACTGATAATTATAATTTAGATTTTAGTACCTCAGGAAGCAAATGCAATCGTTTTTGTTATCGCAATAGTTTTCAAACTTGATATCACGAATAGATTTTGAGAATCAAAAATCAAAGATTTCGTAATTCGTAATAGCACGTTCAAAAACTATTGCAATTAGGTATTTAAATTTTAAAAAAATTATTATTATTTTTTCTAATAATTTAACATAAATAATATTGAAAAACGAAAAGAAAACTTTTTTTAAAGCCATAAATATTAATTAAAATGTATAAAAATTTAAAAAATATCACGTGACTTCAAAACGCGTCAAGAATGTTTGTGACGTCGTTATGTTAAAATTTGTGTGCATTTGTTGGTATTTGTGTATGTGTATTACACATATTATCAAAAATAATAAATTTTTAACTTTGTAACCATGGATACAAAGACCATATATAACATAATGACGTCACAGTCACACGCGTTCGGATTATTTCGACGCGTCATCGGAACTGAGTTTAAAAATTAATTTTTATTTAAATATAACTTTTTAATTAGTAAGAAAAAAAATTAAATAAAAACAGTTCTGCTATAAAACTTGTGTCTTTCCATTTAAGAAAAAGAAAAAAATTCATTCAAAAACCCAATTGTTTTCTGAGGTTGTAAACTATAATGTACCAGTCAAAAATAAACACTGAGGAGCAGGAAATCAACCAAATTTGAATTTCATGGATTATCCTATGGACCCAAATCAAGTGCATAAACTTGTATGTTGCTCTGTGTATGAGTTTACTGCCTTTCAAAATATCGTGAGCGAATTATGCCGCGAGGCCACTCGAGTTGCGCCTCTAGTCGCCCTGTTTGTTGACCGACAACGAGTAAAGCGAATGAGATTCTGTTTCATCTCGACCGTTTGGCATTTAAACGAAATGTGATTGAAACATTCTTCGAATGGTTTTTGCGATCAAAATATCCCTCGTGGGTTAGGGGTAGGTTAATAAACTCAGAAAGTGATAAGACAATAAGCAGATACGATTTTAGTAATTTGTATATCTAGAGTTGCGTATATTGAGATTTATTACTGACGAGTAAGTGACATTATGTTAAGACGAGCATAACGAGTTTTAACGTAACACGAGTCATAATATCATTACGCACGAGATATATATGGTATTTTTTGCCATACCCACTGTAAAATAGCTGCTTTTCACTTCATTTTCAGTATTTTCAAAAAAAATGACAGTTCATTTGCGTCGCCAACTTCATTTCTATAGCCGAGAGTAGCTGTCAGTAGGTAATTGCGGGCGGATCAGGGCGAATATACATAAATCACTATGGAAATTGTTTGCTTTCCCATACTAGTATGAGAAAGATACGTTCTCGCTCACAGGCCTGCCAAAAGTCATTTTAAATGCATATATACATGTAAAGCAGCTATTTTATAGCGGATATGGCAAAACATATATTATTTTATTCCAATTTTTGATCACTAATAAATTGTCAGTTTGTTGAGATGTCGGTGAGTCTACTTGCAAAGTTACGTCACGTAACCCTGAACCGGTAAAGGTCGATTTATATTATCCGGTCAGACACGGCGCGGGAACGTAGCGTTTCCAGCAAGACAAACATTTTTACATGCATTTCAAATACGAATATTTATACTTAGCGGATCCCGTCCGTTCAAACACGTATCCAATACTCGTATTTGAATTGCATGAAAAAATGTTTGTCATGCCGGAAACGCTACGTTCCCGCGCTGTGTCTAACCGGAAAATATAAATCGAGCTTAAGTCAGTAAGTCGTTTAGTTCTGCACATGAAAATAGACAATATTAAATTATGGATCATAGCTATACGCGATTTTAATAACCTCCATATTCTGCCGAAACGGAAGATAGATATTTAATGAGTGCATTTGTGATGCTTTACAAAAGTTAATGTATCATAATAATGATGTAATATTATAATCTCGTTACAAATATTATTCTCTCGTTTGAGTCAGGATTCGCGTTCAACGCAAAGAACGTCAGTTGGAAGAAACTCAAAAGACCGAACATTATTTACTTTAAATTATACATAAAACGAATTAAATTCGTCTAATTTAATGGTTGCAGTGCCTACAATGCTTTATATATGTATACTTATTTAACCCTATATACCAGCAACAACATATATAATATAATCCTAATCCTAAATCTATACTAATATTATAAAGCTGAAGAGTTTGTTTGTTTGATTGTTTGGTTGAACGCGCTAATCTCAGGAACTACCAGTCCGATTTGAAAAAATTTTTTTTTGTTAGATAGCCCATTTATCGAGGAAGGCTATAGGCTATACAGGGTGTATCACAGAAAACCGAACATAGGGAAAACTCCATTGTGCAAATTAGTTAGGATCAGTGATTGCTGTGCCCTTTTTCATGCTTAAAACCATGGTAATTAATTTAGTTGAGTTAGCCATGTGTATGCTATCTTTGTCACGCTACCCATTTTGTTTATGTCTTCCCTGTTGCACTCATTTATTTTCTATGTTCTCAATCCTGTGATACACCCTGTATAATATCACGCTACGACCAATAGGAGCGGAGCATCAAAGAAAAATGTTGCAAAAACGGGAAAAATTATTCCTTTTAAGAGCTTCCGCTGCGGAAACTGTTAAAGTTACGCAAAAATCATGTGTGACGGAATTGTTTCCCTTTAAAGAGTCTAAAAAAAAGTCCGCGACAGCATATCTCTATTTTGTAAGGTTGACTCACTATAACTTTTTTTATGGTAATCAAAAGCGGTGTCTGCTGCTGAACAACGAGTAACTGCTAGAGTAACGCTAGAGAGAACGCGCACACACTGGGCGTAGGCAACGCAGGTATATAACCAGCGAGATGTGTTGTGTTGAGCAGTCAGTCAACGGGAATCAGTCAGTGTAAATTGTACTGTGACAGTGTTGAACAGGAAATAAATCTGATATAAATACCGTGATATAAATTCACCTGATAAAATAAATATTAGTGTAGTCAATTGTATATAGTTAGTTGTATATAGTTAAGTGTTATTTAAGTGGCTCGTTTAGTTCAATAATTACCGTTTAAGTTTTTTTATTGTTAGAATTGACTTCTCGTTGTTGCATTAATTATTGTATTTTTAATTATTGTAAATAAATATTTATTCCGCCAACTCAGAAAACAGTTTTGTAACAATATGGAATTTTTTCGAGTATTTTTCTACGCGACACGAAACCTAAATTTTTCGAGTACTTGCACAATGCACACCCCTATAAATACATTTTATTTTCAAAGTCGTGTTTTTTTCTTCACTTTTTTAACACTTCAGTGAATAGAGTCGTACTGTAAAGAGTTAAAGGTATTATATTATTTATTTAATTTCGTATTTAATATGCGCAACGTTGTATCGCTGAACGTACGACATTCTTCTAGCTGTTTGCTTTTCCTTTCAAAGGACAGAAAACCGTTTGCCCGTCTACTTGGTTTTTATTTACCTAAAAGATTTAAATTAAAATTCTGCAAAGATTTACAACGCTATATTTACAGGCAATTTTTTTTTCAAGAAACTTAATTTACAGAACACGAGAACACGTTTTCAATGCCAAGAATAATTTTTTATTGATTTTCATTTGTTATTACAGTTACCTACGCAATAAAAACAAAGTGTAAATACAATTTTTAAAGGTTTCTTTTATTGCGAAAGTACACCTAAATTTCCTATTGAAGAACAGTATTCTATTATTTAATTAACTCACTATGGTGGGTTACAGAAAGCGTTTCCCCCAGGGGCAGGGCCGGATCTATATAAGGGCTTTTTGGGCTACAGCTCAGGGCCCCGTGAATATAAAGGGCCCCCAGCCCTCACTGAAGACAATGGACACCCTAGTAGAAATGAAATCTAGTTTCTGTCTAGTACCTAACTGGCTATAGTTTGACTAGACTTAAGCCAGGCACTGGCCAATATAATATCGTGTCACTGTCTAGTAACTGGCCAGTTTAACTAGAGGTCCAATGAAATGTGGCGGCTATTAAAAAACTGTCACTTTTATATGGTAGATTTTAAGGTTATAAAAATTTTCATTTGCCCTTACCCGGAAAAAAAGAAAAATTTCTCTAAACAATGCACACGTCTCTATTTATTTACACTGCTTAACAATATTTATAAACTTATAATTTTCATTATTATAGGTTATTTACTATATAAAATACATCAACACTACTAAACTTGATTATTTCTACTAGAGCAATATTGTGAATTTAAAAAAAAAGGTTGGCAACCTTGAGATCAATTAAACTGTGTGCAGCCAGGCCCCCAAGTTGTATTATATGACCCATTACATTAACTTCCAATGGGAAGTTAATAAATTAAAAATAGATTAATGATAATTATTATGATCAGGTATCTAAAGAAATTGGAGTAAATTAACAATTCGACATAATCAATTTTGCCTTTGGGCCTTCACAGATATGTAAATGGTGTTTATTAACCATTCATAACATGGAACAATCGGCGGTTACTTTACACAGTCCGAGGTGTCTAATCCCACCGTATACAGTTTGTTTAATTGCATACCCTTAGAACAAAACACAGTTCGATTGTATCTTCTCTTATAACATAGTCATCAGTAGTAACGCGTCAATTAAGGGCATCATCATCATTTTCTCTTACAACTCTGAGTAAAGATTCGACACAAAATCTCTACCAACGTTATGTATACACGGTGTCCCAACGAAAACATGTACCCCCGTAAAATTTGGCAAAATAAACGTTTTGACAAGAATTCAAAAACACGTCGATTTTTATATCAAAAGGAACCAATTTTTATGCAAAAATCATTCTTGCAACTCGAGCCATGTGCGGGGGGGTAGCGACTCCCCTCAAATTTTTAACCCCCCAGGGGGGACATTGGGATGTAGTTGTTATCGCAATTGCATTCCAATGTTCTTTGGGAATTAGCGCTCCCAGGGACCCGAGCTCGTACCAGTCGGTTTGTGTGTGCCGGCTGGTGGATTTTAATACACAAATATGTTATTTGTTGTGTTGAAGACGCTAATGACCTGAGTTGTCGACGCGTCTATAGTCTACAATAAATAAATAAAATCAAATTTTTAAATGGAACGGGGGGTCAAATGATCTCTAATTTGGAAGAGTTTTTCATTACTTTCACAACTGTATTTGTTTTTTTCAATTCGATCGATTTGTTACCGAGAAATTGCTTCTTGAAGTTTCCAAGTTATTATTGTATAACGGTTAAATTTACGGAAAATTTACGAAAAAACGGAAAAACGGTTAAATTTAGTCTTCTGACGTTTTTCCACTTCTTCGAAATGTAACAATAACCCGGAACTAAAAAAAAATCTTCAAACGTTTACATTCGTTCACTCTTCTTTCCTTTGGGAAAATATATACTACTCTCCTGAAGGTTTAAGCTTTTTAATAGCAATGTTGTCCTTATGTGATAAGTGTCAGAACCTCTTATAAAAATAAACAACGTTATGCTTAATATCTTGACTGATTCCGCGGCCACACAAAAAAATGTGTGTTGCTCAAATTAATGTGAAATTTCAAACTCGAATAAATCTCTGGTTTTAGTGATGTCAATACAGAATGAGTGAACTATACAAAAAAAGGGTTTTATGGTTTAAATAATTTGAAATAAAAAATGAATAATATATCGGGTTTCATAGGCTAGGCCGGCGCCCCTGGCGCAAGCAAACAAACATACAAACCTCGACACAAGGGGATGTTCACAGTAATCATTGTATGGTCAACATGCAGGGGTGACTTAAAGTGTCGATTCGTTTTTACTTTCAAGTGACCATAGAAGTGAGAAAAGTCCTACATGCGGCGAAAAAATCAAGAAGTTAACGAATCTAGAGGTTTCATGGTCCCTATACAAACCTAAAAAGCGAGTAGAGCAGAGGACGGTGTGGTGTAACGGTTAGCGTAGCGGAATTTGAAGCACACAGTCGTGGGTTCGAATCCCACCTCCGCGCATGGATGTTTTGTGATGTCATTTAGTTTTAAGAAAATTGTTATTTAATGTATTTAAGACGCTAATGACCTAAGTAATTATCGACGCGTCTATAATCTACAATAAATAAAATAAATAAATAAAAATTAAAAGCGAGTTTTGGTTGTCCGTCCGTACTTATGCAAAGGTTTGGAAGACACATCGTTCAGAGGATCGAAACCAAAAAAAGTATCCGTTGCTGTAAATTAAAAACAGTCCATCATCATCGTCTTCTCGATAAATTCCATCCAGTCTTCTATTTATTGAAAGTCTTTTAATAAAGGTAAACACATGGACACCCTGGAAGAATATGAAATATATAAAGCCACAAAATTCGACAATACCAACATTCTTAATGACAAACTAACACTAAAATCGAACATAATATACGATACAATAATTAACAGCACACAAACACCCAATACTCAGTAATCGTCTACACAAATACACACACATACATTTCCATTCCGTCTACCTACTATATAAATCATAAAATCTCGAAATTTAAATCAGCACTTCGCAAACCACGACATAATACACAGTGCTTAGCATCATAATATTATATAGTGTTACGAATAATCAATGTGTGTTTTTTATAAAAATAATTAACCACACCTGAAGAAGGCAACTCGTTGCTGAAACGAGTAGTGTAAATTCACAAGAAGTCACAAGATGGACATAATACAAGATATTTCTAATACTTCATAATATTCATATAGTGACTTGGAGAGCCAACACTCTAAAAACGTATTCACTTGTTTGTTAGTTATAGTTAGTTAGGATCACTTCCATATAGCCGATCGACTTGAAACTTTGCACATATAAGTAGTTCCAGTTACAAAACCATATTTTTAAAAGCATCCAATTTGCAAAATCAGTTTCTTCGTCATCGAAATTTCCGTAGCTATCTCGTCATTACCCCCCCAAAGAAATTCCGTTTCTCTCGCCATTCGAACTACAATATTTTAATGTCTTAGAAAAAATGACAAGGGGCACAGTAATTACGATTGTACCGCAACTGAAGACGTAGAACTACTACTATAGTTTTATAATGACGTCACATCTGTCAAAAAATAATATCAACATGACACACATGATACAAAACTCACATTTTTTTTGTCACACATTTTTTGTAACACATCATTTTACCCCTTATAAACTGCCGGGAAAGATGTAATTCTACGTCAAAAAGCTTGTTTAAAAAAATTAATCATAAGCTTTTTACTTTATTTTTATACTATTGTACTACTCATATCTACAAACTCTACTCATATATCTACAAACTAATTAAATGGATACATAGAATCGACATTTTGATCGCAAAATCAATATATCTAATACATTAAAATAATATCTAAATTAAATTTCAGTTAATGACTTTTTTGTCAATGTTATGTAGCCCAAATCACCTGTACCATGTGGTCGCCAATTTTCCATGCACTTTAGGCCGTCCCTGCCTCGATAGAAAGGGTTGATCACCGTGTGACCCTTTCGTGTGCAAACTACGCAACCCTTCGAGCTTATCTAACCTATACGGTAATGTATAGGCTGGAACAATCAAGCCGTTTTCACAAAAGTTATTTATATTAGTGTAATGAAAATAGTCAGTGACCTTTGTCTTTAAAGAACAATTGAATTCAAAAAGCTAAATAAATATTAGGCATACAAAAGTGTCAGAAGTGGAAAAAAACAATGATTCCAAATTTGTGTACAGACGCTTCTATTTAAATAAGTAAATGAAACAGTATAGAATTTGACTGAATTCGTATGAGAAGAAAACTACATCTCATCACCACTGAATTTTAATATTGAATTCTGATTCATTATTTAATATAGAGCGTATAACAATGTCAAATAAGTAAATTACATTATATTATCTTCTATTTTATAAAGACCAGCCTCAGTCAACCGTCTCCTCACAAGATATGTCTGGAATCAATTATATAATTGGCTGCTTTCCAACAAAAATTTTCATTTATATTAGTTCAACAATTCAAAATGAATGTGTGAATCAACTTGTATACTGTCATACCCTCGGAGGATGATATAATAGGCAATGTATATAACTGTTGGAAACAATGAATTATCTGCACAACATTACATAATTGTGATTTGACCGCCGTGAATATTAATACAACCTGCATTGGAACTCATTTCATAAGTCGACACACAGATAAACCAATACTGGCAGTGGCCTCTGTGTTAAATATGCATAAAGCAATTATTTGAATTGAACATTTTAACCCTTTTGCACGTCCCCAGGGATTTCTATATGTATATATGAACGTGTTGGTTGACTGTATTTTACATTATCGGAATTATGTAAAAATGTATCGATTATATCATTATAACATAAAGTAATTAAAAAGTTCGCTGGTGTTGTGATTTTATTAAAAACTGGATTCTAATAATTCATAAACCAAAAGTTTTTTAAGTTTTATGTTGTTAAGCTAAGAGCTTGCAGCATAAACGGTGCGGTTCGTGAATATTTTCTACTAGAAAGAAACTCTAGGTATTTTTCGCGTCGTCACACATGGATTTTTGAAAAATGTGGTCAAAAATCAAATTTTATAATTTTCGAGGAGAACTTAAATTGTCATTTGTAATATAAAGATAATGTTTATTTTTATGATTAATAGTGCATGAAAATGCAACTAGTTGGCTTCATGTGAGTGATGAATGCGCTAGTGCTAGTCAACGTTTTTCCCTCGGTTTTTCCTATTATTGTACGTTACGAACAGTGCTTCTGGATAATTTTTAACTTCTCATTGGAAGTTGTTGTAATGGGTCCGATTTTGCGAATGAAAAATTTGAACATATCTGCAAGACGTTTTGCGAGGTGCTTAGAGTTCGAATCTACTGTTTTTAAAGAGATGTGCTGTGTGTGTACGTTGGTAAACTTTTTTTCGGCCCGCATATCTCAAGAACAAATAATGATATCGACTCCGGACCAATTTTTATATATTTGTTTTCCAACTCGAATCACGAATGTCATATAAAACAAGGTAACTATTTTACAATGTAATTAACATCCGTTTTTATCATCTTTTAATATAGCCACTTCAGCGACATTTTTATAAAGCTGCAGTTACGTGTTTTGAATATTAAATTTGGTTTTCAATTAAAGCTATAACTTTTTGACTATATATAGTTATGCCAATATTTTTTTATAAGTTGTCTGAAATATTGTTAATATTTTTAACTGCTATTTCGTGCAACTTTTTTATTATATATTTTTATAGCTACAGATAATATAAAATCAGTTTTCTATGTTAGGTTTCAAAAATAAGTATACCCTACCTACTTATTACCCGACTGCGCATGCAAAGGAGTGGTAATGTGTTTAACAGCCTATGTATGTATGTATGTATGTATGTATGTATGTATGTATGTATGTATGTATGTATGTATGTATGTATGTATGTTCCTTTGAAGCACTATACAGACCAAACGCCTGGGCCGATTTTTATGATTCACACGTCAATCGATTCCCCTTAGTCCGGCGAGTGTCACTAAAGACATGACGTTAGTGAAAATTCAATATGGCGACTACAGGATGCCATATTGTGAAAATGAAAAGAATGAAAGTCAACAAACTATGTCAAGTGGGGCATCGTTGAATAGGTATTTAAAAATCATTTTTAGTTTTCCCTCAACATTTTTCGATTCGACTGACCGTTAATGATCTATATCGATTTATTTTTAACTAAAAACATTTGAAATAAAAAATTTATTTTAAAAAACAAAAAACCTGACTGCGTAAAAATCGAACTTAAAAGATGGAAACAAGATCAAATGATAACATGCAGTCGGAGGTATTTCTGTTCAATTTGTTACTACTATGCCTCCGACTGCATGTTATCATTTGATCTTGTTTCCATCTTTTAAGTTCGATTTTTACGCAGTCGGGTTTTTTGTTTTTTAAAATAAATTTTTTATTTTCTTCTTAAATTCAATTAATCTAGTCAACAAAAATCAGTAATAGATCTTTTAATATTAACATATAATTTGTGTACGTAGACTTTTAGTAATTTTATTTTTCTGCATATTTTTCCTAAGATTATATTAACATATTGAGGACTCATTCAGAAAATACTTTAAAAAATCAATTTCTGTCACTAATAAAATAACCGCTAACGGAATCAACTATCTGCAAAACATTTTATACTTAGATACGGTTACCTATAAAATTACAACAATTGCTCCACTATAACGACGATACAGCAAAGCTTCACTCATTTAGTCAACAGTAAATATACGACGTTAAGATTTTAAAAAATTTCTAAGAACAGAAGTTCACTTATAAACATTACTTAGACATAAAACAAACTAAAAAGGGGAAAACTGACAGTGATTAATTACAGACGGTATACCGGGTGTCCCAAAATAAGCAAAAAATGCATATAAATGAGAATTCATAAAGTCTTTAGTAAAAAGATACATCACCAATGTAACGATATAATCATTGATATCATTACAATAATTATTTTTAACACGCTTATATTAGCTTCACCTGTATGCTTGCTTGCGGGCTTGCTTGTTTGTCAGTTTGTAACCGACTTCTTTGAACTTGATTTTGACCAACTTTGAACGGTCAGATTTAGTTTAAACTTTGCACACTTATCAAGGACCGACGACAATACAATAATTCCATAAGTTTGTCCCATTATCCTAACCAGGATCTCCAGGACTAAAAAGCAAAAATAAATTATAATTTAAAAAAACTAAAAAACACGCTTTAATGAACTAAAAAGTAAAAAATAATTAATTTTATTGTAAAAAAGCGTGGGGTAGTATGAAAATATGATACAAAGCACCCCACGCTTTTTTACAATAAAATTAATTAATTTTTACTTTTTAGTTCATTAAAGCGTGTTTTTTAGTTTTTTTAAATTATAATTTATTACACATACATATTTATTTAAATTTAAATTCGTTATTTCTATTGTTAAAATATTATAATGCATTTTATTCTTTCCTGTGTTTATCTAAGTACCTACCTAGATTGATTTGACCTCTCGTTACTCACTTATATAATTAATTTGAACAAATTTTGCATTCCCGTTTCTTAAAATTAATGGAAAAATTTAGTAGTTAAAATTTAATCGGTGCCGAATAAGAAACTCTCAGGAACAACATTGAAAATAATAATCGTTAATCATTGCGTTTTATTTTGATCCTAGCCATAGAAGATTTCTTCAATCTGCTAATATTGTTTAAAAGGTTTACGTGAATGGAGAGAGCGGTGTGGATTCGACTATAATGTTAAGGGGGAGACTTGAGCTCGTATAATTTCTCCCTGTTCACGCCACTGAGTTTCAAAATTCAATTCGTGGACACTAATAAACGTACAACAAATTTCTTTCATTCATTTCTGTGCTGTAACTTTTTAATGCCCACTTTTTATGCTGCTGAATTTGTGTCCATCACGCTGCTGGCCGCCACAAAATTCAGTACTTACTCGGAAAATTGAGTGTGGTACTAGAATCTACATAATTAGTACCACCGATAGTTCAATTAGTACCTCAAAGGTTTTCCTAAAAACCGCGAGACGACCAGCATGACGTTACCAACGTGCTGACTGACAAATTTGGACCGTTAGAGTTTGAAACACTCTGTACAATTTGAAATTATTGTAAAAAACATGCAATGGTAGAACATGTTTTATCGATATTCGATTTTAATAATTAAATATATCTAATGTAAATATAAAAGAATCATAAAAACTGTTCATATTTCTGTGGCTTTAAAACTTAAGTTAAAAAAAAAAAATTGAGGTGTTGTGGGACACCCGACAGAAGCTATGCTTTTTACGTATTATATAATATTGTTACGGAAATTATTTATACCGTTTAATTATGTCCGTAAAAATACACTTTTATTAGCTACGTAGTTATACACGTGTGGAACGCGCGTCGCCGTTCGCCGGAATGCCCCTGACCTCCCCCCAACTGCCTGGGGACCATTCACCGTGTGCCGTGTTGGCACAATTAGTTCTCGCCAGTGCCGCTAGGCTAATACATACGCCTTGTTGTTATTGTCTATGGTTGTGGTAATTGTCTATGGTTATACGCCAGTGAACCTAAGTCGGTAGTACAGTAACATCAGCCGAACTGAAGCGCCACTGTTCTTGATGCGTGTGACAATATAAAATCGAATTTATTTAAATATAAAAGCTGTCGAAACTATAGCAACAATACGCGCTGCCTAGCCAGTGAGGTGCGTTGCATCGCCGTGTTCCAAGGCCGCGTTCGTGACGTTTCACTTTTTGCGATTTAGGTTCCCATCCCAAACGTGCGTTAAGAAGCATAGCTTCAAAAATCCTATTGATCGTTTTGAAAAATTTCAATAATGAAATAAACATACTACCTATGTATAAATTTTGAGTCTGCATGTGTCAAATAACGTGTAGGTACTTAATAATGAATTTCAAACTCTTCTAAGGTAGTAACTGAAGTTATATTTACAATTCTCAAAAAATGAGTTTTTTAAATTAATTTTATGAAAAATTATTACCGGTACACTACAGTACAAATTATTATTGATTTCATTTCTATATTTGAATTTTTAATAAGAATTTCTGTTTGAAATTTTTAACAATTTTAATTAAAACTATAGCTGTGCCCAACAGTCGATAGCACGGGTAAAGTCTAGAGATGGATTCAGGATTTAAAAAAAATGGCAAAACAAAGTAGAGCTGGCAACTCTACAAGAGTAATACGTCATACGATACATTTAACAAATTATCAAAATCGGTCAAGTGAAAGCAGCTGAAAGTTCTGGACAAAAAGAAACGCCCTGTGTTTTAAATATAACTATAGATATTTGAATTTTTAATAAGACTTGCTATATAAAATTTTTTACAGTTTTAATTAAAATTAAATGTTATATTTAGTAATTCTGCCTTTATTACTTTTTCTTGTTGAACCATTTGTTTTTCATAATATGATAATAGAGAAAATACTTTCTACACAGGGAGTAAGTAGTTGTAAGTATAAAAAAAACTCGGGTCGCAGTGCCAAACCCTGCCGACAATATAGTGTATTTGCTAATACAGGCATTGTGGCATTATTATGTGAACATAAGTTTGTTTTTTGACAAAATAAAAAATTTAACCCCTTAATACATCCCTTAAAATAATTAAATTTTTCTAAATTTCAATATTAGACATGGATTTTATCAGTACACGCAATTAAATACACCCTTCCATAAGTAAATCCGTATCAACAAACTAGTGTTTTCATAAAATTTGAAAGTCCGGTCCTGTCGGGCCGATTTTATTAAAATTTTAGCAGCACATTTTAATCTTTACTAAAGAGTTAAATTTCAATTTTGAAACGATTCTGACAAATTTTTCGGTATTTTTGGGCCCAAAAACTTTTTGGAACCCCTAAATACAACCCTGAAAATGGTCCGATCGGGCCCATTTTAAATAGGCTTCTTGCGGTGATGGGTTCCAATGTGTGTACTAAATTTCGTTTCAATCGATTAAGTCTGTCGAGAGTTATCGTGTACACACATATATATATATATATAAATATATATATATATAAACATTTTCAAAAATGGTGCCAAAGTGTTCAGGAGGCTATGAAACGTCGAGAAATTTTGGTCCGACCCCTAGGTCCCGCCATCCGACCGACGCCAATAGTGTATGTGCCATATGGCAAATACACTAAAAATACTATACCTAATATAAAAAAGTGTGCAAATTTGACAGCCCATATATTAACCAAAAAAATATTTATACAATTCTTTTCAAAATTATATGTCAAAAAAATCTATTATTTTAAATCGAGATAAACGGAGATATAACATATATTTTGTGATTGACCTAAAATAAAATCATATTCTTCAGACCATGGCGAAACAAGTGAAAAGAAACGCAAGATATTTTATAATATATTACAAGAGTGTAAGGTTATAAGAGTCTGTACTCTGCGGCCTTTTGAGCTGTTTGATGCGTCCTTTTCGCATATTTTTATGCATTTTAAAAATGGAATGTATTTTAGTTAATTAAAACAACGTATCGTTATGTTAAAAAATGCATCGCTCTTATCATCTATCCATTGTTCTATAGTTGGCGTGTCATCTTTAGCCGTCGTTCTATGGTTTACGGACGATTATATTGAAATACTAGCGGCCCCGTCCGGCTTCGCCCGAGTGCTTAAAAAAACATCGTGTACGATAAACCGGCCATAAATGTATTTAACATAACCGTAAGAATCTACATAAATATGTGCACATTTAATATCGGATATAACGAGTATTTTCCTTTTTCCCTTGACATCTCTTTATAGAGGGGTTCTACTGTATTATTATGTACCAAATATAGAAAAGATAATATAGACATCAGTCAGTATTATTATACCTTATGTACAATAGATCGAGTCTTCTGTCCTTGCCCATGATTTAACGGAATAAAACGCCGTAATTTATTAATTGCCAACATGATAAAACTGTTTACCAACTTAATACGTACACACTGAACGTACAGCAGCGGACAGATTATTATCACTATTAGCACCTTAGTTAATAATCGACTCTAAAGACATATCGTGGACTATATTAATATTATTGAAAAATGAATTTGTCATCTTAGATTCATCTGTTTGAGGTTAGCTCTCTCATGTAAGGTTAAATTGCTATAACCGTACCATTTTACATGTGAGAGCTAACATCAAACTGGTGAATCTAAGATAACAAATTCATTTTTCAATAATATTAATATAGTCCACGATATGTCTTTAGAGTCGATTATTAACTAAGGTGCTAACCTTAGTTAATAATCGACTCTCGCATGTAGTGGTTTTTCAGTGACAGAATGCTTCAAAGGGAAATAGTTAGTCGTCCGAAAATGTGTCACTGTGCGAGTAATTGTTAACTCAGTCCGCCGCGACAGTGGAAAGTTTAGGGTTAGAATCCCTACGGCGACATAGGTTTGAAAAATGAATTTTTCCCATGTCATACCAAATGGGTGTTTCATATACTAATGCACACATAATATTATTATAGTCTACCCCTTCAGACGCTAATGACCTCTGTTGTCGAGCGTCTATAATCCACAATTCATTCATTCATTATAGTCCACCTAACAGAGCTATTTGATGCTATTATACGGTAGTGCACTATGCATTGTCAATTTGTGTGACATATTGATTAGAAGGTCTACGAAATTGCATTACGTTAAAATGCCTTTACTTAGAAACATGGAGGGAGCTCACAGAACTACTACAGGGTGGTCACTTTCTAGAAAACCTCGAAAAGTCAGGGGATTTCACTGGTCAGGGAAATATCAGGGAATTTTGTTGGAAGTCAAGAATGTTTGTGAAAAAAACGGTCAAGTTAGCGTGTACATAAGCATAAGTTGTTTATTTCTGCATTTGTTATTGCTAGTTACCTAGGTAACCAAAACAAAAATCACCTAGGAGACCGGGAAATGTCAGAGAAATTTGTTCTAGAGAAAAAATGTACTAATAAAAACTATGTCCTCAACTAGACCCGCCGCCTCATTTCGGAGTGTTTTGTGCTGATATCTTTGTTGGAGTACACACGACACTTCTTATGTACGTAGTAGCTCTAGTTGTTTTGTTGTCAAAAGACAATTAATACACATACCATCTTGTTAACTTATTAATTAATTAAATAAACTACACATATCAACGTAAACCATACATCAGTCAGCCAGCCAAATGTAACATTGTTGTATGCTAGAGTGTGTGTTGTTTTGTGTACTCAATTGTTTCTGCGTTTGTGATATTCATTTATTTGTTATTAATTGCGCGAAGGATGCCGTTTGCTTGTTTCCGATATTCAATTATTTGTGGTACGATTGCTTTAGTAATTGTAATTGTGTTTGCTCGAATTGATTGATTTATAGTGAAAACTTTGTACTGTAATATGCGTCGATATTGTGGTGATAATGTGACGGTGATAAAAAACTTATTTGTGCTTTGTTTTAAATGATTGATGAAATTTTAATATCTGTGCTTAAACAATTAATATACCTACTGAAAAGCGAGAGAAATAATAAATAATATGTGTTCGCAAGACGTAATATAACAGAGAATGAGTTTTTTTATGTTATTTTTTTAAAAAAAAAAGCGTGCGTTCTGATTTCGTTTCTATTTTTTATAAAAATAGCTTCATTTTCATTAATATCTTCTTTTTAACACGCTTATATTAGCTTCACCTGTATGTTTGCTTGCTTGTTTGTCAGTCTGTAACCGACTTCTTTGAACTTGATTTTGACCAACTTTGAACGGTCAGATTTAGTTTAAACGTTGTCGACTTATAAAGGACCGACGACAATACAATAATTCAATAAGTTTGTCCCATTATCCTGACCAGGATCTCCAGAACTAAAAAAAAGCAAAAAACTTCAAATTGAACTGAAACTTTGCACACTTATCAAGGACCGATGACAATACAATAATTCAATAAGTTTGTCCCATTATCCTGACCAGGATCTCCTGGACTAAAAAATAAAAAAAATAAATTATAATTTAAAAAAACTAAAAAACACGCTTTAATGAACTAAAAAGTAAAAAATAATTAATTTTATTGTAAAAAAGCGTGAGGTGCTTTGTATCATATTTTCATACTACCCCACGGTTTTTTACAATAAAATTAATTATTTTTTACTTATTAGTTCATTAAAGCGTGTTTTTTAGTTTTTTTAAATTATAATTTATTTAAGAATCTGTTCTTCGACATTTAAAAAATATTTTATTCATAACTCGCAGTATGCAAAATCTATTCCCTATTATTGCTATTATACCGGGTGCTGATTTGCTTTGCGGGTAATAGAAATTTTACATGTAAAATCATGTTTATAAATTTTCCTGCTTCCCTATATATTTTTGTGAAAAAAAAAAGCAAATACAAAATTTGCTCATAATTAAAAACTCTATCTGACACGTATATTTGCAAATTACCAATATGCAGCTTTTAATTACTAAATAATTATTAAGAAGCTGTGATTAAGTTTAAATTAAAAATATTTTATTCGAATAGCCATGATTTTGTTTACCGTGGTTTCCATGGCAATTCAGTGCTAAAAGTACTTTTAGAGTTGGAAGTTGTACCAGAAACTCAACATGTCTGTCATTGCAATATCAGAATGATACGCATGACAGATTTTAAATTAAAAAAACCGGTCAAGTGCAAGTCGGACTCGCGTGAAGAGGGTTCCGTACTATTAAGACTTTAGGACTTTCGCTTAGGTTTTCCTGTAAACTATGAGTGAGGCCCTATATTCCCTATTTTTTTCAAAATTTTAGACTCAGTAGTTTCGAAGATAAGGGGGGGGGGTGCTCGATATTCTTATATTTTCTTAATATCTTTTAAACTATGCATTTAACAATTATAAAAAATATATATTTGTATTTTTTATAACGAGCCCTATCATTTGAAATGTCACATGATGCATTTGAAAAAAAAATGTTTTTTACTATCTACTTTGCTCCCCAAAATAGACTTAGGAATTTCGTTTAGGTTTTTCTGTGAACTATGTGTGAAGCCCTATATTCCCTATTTTTTTCAAAATTTTAGACTCAGTAGTTTCGAAGATAAGGGGGGGGGGGTGCTCGATATTCTTATATTTTCTTAATATCTTTTAAACTATGCATTTAACAATTATAAAAAATATATATTTGTATTTCTTATAACGAGCCCTATCATTTGAAATGTCACATGATGCATTTGAAAAAAAAAATGTTTTTTAATATCTACTTTGCTCCCCAAAATACACTTAGGAATTTCGTTTAGGTTTTTCTGTGAACTATGTGTGAGGCCCTATATTCCTTATTTTTTGCAAAATTTTAGACTCAGTAGTTTCGAAGATAAGGGGGGGGGGGTGCTCGATATTATTATATTTTCTTAATTTCTTTTAAACTATGCATTTAACAATTATAAAAAATATATATTTGTATTTCTTATAACGAGCCCTATCATTTGAAATGTCACATGATGCATTTGAAACAAAAATGTTTTTTAATATCTACTTTGCCCCCCCCCCCCCCCCAAAATAGACTTAGGTAGTTCGTTTAGGTTTTTCTGTGAACTATGTGTGAGGCCCTATATTCCTTATTTTTTGCAAAATTTTAGGCTCAATAGTTTCAATTAATTGTGTTTTAAAGACCACCAACAGCTAAAGTTATTTGGGCCTAGCACCAATTCATATTTTCAATTCATTATTATTTTTTATTTTTTTAATAATAAATTGAAAATCCAATTGACACTTTTGCCAGCTCTCGGGCTAGAACCCGAGAACTGGGGACTTGTAATAGAGGAACCATAGTAACGCCATGTAAACAACAGCGCCGCTACACTCTCGGCTATTCTCAAGCCCCTCAATAGTTTCGAAGATAAGGGGGTGGAGATCGGACGGACGGACAGACAGGCAGACAGACACGAGAGTGATCCTATGAGGGTTCCATTTTTTCGTTCTAAGGTACAAAACCCTAAAAATATAAAATTTACAATTTCCGATCATAAAATGCTATGAATATAATTATCAAATAAACATCTTGAAAAAGTGTTGATTATAATTGGTTGTTTTTGAATTCCGAAAGTTGATAAGAAAATCAATTAAACTCAAATTAAATTCTGGGTCAAACATTAAGTTAACTTCAATTAAAGTCGGTCAGTGATAACTTATCAGTTTTCATTAATCAGTTCGTCTTAAAAATATACTAAGAATTAATTGTAAAAGCACGCCTCACCGATGTTTGCAAAACAACCCGTAACTTTCGAAATTAAATTTTCTATAAAGCACATCAACTCTCATTGTATTTTTGAGTTATACAATTTGGTTTGACGTATAAGTACTTACAATAATTCTATTTTTGGCGAGAGATAGAGAGAGATTGTATACAGGGTGAGTTCGATCACCCGTATCAGTCGTTTTTTTCGAAAACGGTTAGTCGTAGAGAGTTGTGTCAAAAATTTGTATTATAAAAGCCCTAATAAAGAATCGAATGGTGATAATTTTTTTTCCGGGAAGGTCGGCTTCCCTATTAGTTTGCTCCAGAATGTCCAGAACTCCGGAATTATAAATGTAACGATAGGTCGAAAGTGGTATTGTTGAAAAGATCTTTAAAAAATAAGCAAGTTTTGTAAGAAATTTTTTTTTATTACTGCCACCCCTGTAAATTTCTATAAGTATAAATATAAATTATTCTGTGTTCAAAACTCCGGAATTTCAGAAAGCACGATAGGTTGAAAGTGGTGCTGTTGAAAAGCTCTTTAAAAAATAGGCAAGTTTTGTAGGAAAAATTATTTAATTACTGCCACCCCTGTTAAGTAACAATCGTTTGAAATTATTAAATCAAAATTTCATAATAACGATCGAAGTCGGCATTAAAAATCTAGCAACCTTAGACATTGACACAAGTGTTCAAACTGTCTTCCATTTACTCTTTAATACATGCTATACTGAGCTCTTCTGGTTATACTGTGAGTGTACTACTTCAGTGTTTAAGGATCGAGAGATAGGTAACTAGATTTTAAATGCGGACTTTTAAAAAGTTCGTTATTATGACATTTTAATTTAGTAATTTCAAACAAATATTACTTAACAGGGGTGGCAGTAATAAAAAAAAATCCATACAAAACTTGCTAATTTTTTAAAGATCTTTTCAAAATACCACTTTCGACCTATCGTTACATTTATAATTCCGGAGTTCTGGACATTCTGGAGCAAACTAATAGGGAAGCCGACCTTCCCGGAAAAAAAATTATCACCATTCGATTCTTTATTAGGGATTTTATGATACAAATTTTTGACACAACTCTCTACGACTAACCGTTTTAGAAAAAAACGACTGATACGGGTGGTCGAACTCACCCTGTATATAAACGCTTTACAACTATACATTGTAAAAAATGGTTGTAAAAATACTTTGAAAGTTAAGGTAGAATTCGTTCGATTTTCTAAGTGATTTTACATTATTATTTATTTTTACACAGAAAACTTCATAAAAGCTTGGACTTTTACTGTACAAATTTGTGATTTTTACCCTAACTCCCCATTTTTATTATTGTACGGAACCTTCAATGCACGAGTCTGACTCGCTCTTAGCCGGTTTTGCTATAATATGCGCTTCCGTAATAATCACAGCTACAAAGAAATCAATAGAGTAAATTTACAAAATGATCAATTAGTGTCATTTACTGTTGATACAAATAGCTTGAAGGAATCGAACGCCGACGCAACTGGACGATATAATATAGACAACAAGCACCTGTTGACGTAAGAGCGTATGTTGTATTCACCCACGCCGTATTTTACTATAGGTATATTATGTGCAGCAACAAGGCAAATTCACATGCGTCAAGTTTATGTTAATTTTTAGGATTCCGTACCAAAAAAAATCGCACGCTTATAGTAAAACTCGATTGACCGGCCATCCGCGTCTGTCTATCACAGGCATCTAAGGGATCCGTAAACGAAAAAGTTTAGGGAACTCTAAGCTAGATAACCAAATTGACAATATTCTTATTTTACAAAAAAAAAGTGAGTGTGTGCTTATGACCACACGACAGAAGTGAAAACTTGATTATATGCAAAACATACATAATATTATAATATTTATTTATTTATTTATTGTGGATTATAGACGCGTCGACAACTTAGGTCATTAGCGTCTTAATTACAACAAATATCACATATCACTTAAAACTAAATAACATCACAAAACATCCATGAGCAGAGGTGGGATTCGAACCCACGACAGTCTGATTCAGAGGCCGCGACGCTACCAACTGAGCCATACTGTCCTCTATTATAATATTATTTTATTATTACAATACGTAATACTTAATAATAAAAACATAATTCTTGAATCGATGCGTTCCTTGTTAGACAGTTACATAAACGTGGTCACCGACCCAAGCGCGCTTGATGTCGAGTGAAGCCGAATAAACCCAATTCAGCGTCACCGACCCGAGCGTGACGGTTCACTTTCGTTCACTATTCAGAAAGAACGCAAAGTGCGCCTAAAGAAGTTTTCACTTCAAAAATTGGCATAGGCCAGTTTTCAAATAGGTATATCTACATAATATTATTGTATATATAATGACGTCACGACGAGACTATAAGAACGATTAAAATGGTCCAATATTAATGATCAAGTGCTACTGTCAGAGATGTGTAATCAGTAATCAGTAATTACGTCCATTCATCCACGTACGCAAGGAAGATTACGTGACGTAATGCTGTCAATAGTGAGTGTTTTATTGCTTGTTTTCAGAGGGCAACACCACATTCAAAACTGAAATGAACAAATGCAATCGTTGTCATTTAATTTGAAAGATGACAAACAAAGTTTTTGAAAAATTGTTATAGAATTAAGAATCAATAATTAGTAAAGTCTCATCCATAGTGGCAATATCAACTGATGAAACGTACGAAAATTGTTGTGAGGCGTTAAATAAATAAATTTAGTCCAATTTCGTGAGATCTGTTTATTGATATTAAAAATCAAATTTTAAAAAATTTAGTAGTCCTTTCTAAAGACGTTTTGTACATAGTCAAGCATTCTGGACAATCCTTGTAATTTATTATCAATAAATTATTGATCAATTGAACAGACAAAAAAAATTATATATTAAAATTAGTCGGCGTTTCGGTAAATGCGGTGGCCTTTTTCAAAAATCTGAATGTCAATTTGTAAAAAAATTAGAAAATTAAATTGGCATAATATGATTATTCATAATAATTGTGGAAATATATAGAACAAATATAGGTACTGTAAAAAATAAGCTGGTTTTAGAATTATAATCGTATAGGAAAAATAATCAGTTTTAAAAATATAATTTATTACATTTATTACAGACAACTCTTTCTAAAGCGGTTCATACACAGTCAAGCATTCTTGACAATCATTGTATAATTGTGCAACTACTTTAATAGTCGATTGAAGACTTGAAGAATATCAAATCGTATTTTGTATTTTGTCGTCAGCATAATTTCTTGAAGTTTGTGGTATCACTTGTACAAAGACAGAAATCCAAAAATGTTTGCAGCTTTAAAGAGATTGCATTGTTAAGATAGATCTGGTAACAAAATAGGTCTAAAAATTGAAACTTTGACGGTCTCTAAAACCTACAATTTTGATAAAATAAATAAAAATAAAAACACATTCATAATCTACTCAAAAGGCCCTTTTCAACGATACCCAAGAATAGGTACAAAAAATGACCCACGTTTGCATGTATGAACGCTCCCCTTAAATAAATCTTTTTAATCTTTTGTTATTCTATCCATCTTTGGGCCTCGGTAAAACATATTATGTGTGAATTTCAAGTCCCTATCTCATTTCATTTAGACGTTAAAGGCCTGTACCAGATTCCTTTCTCATACGGAACCCTAAAAACTATTGATACCTACATGTACAGGGTGTTTCATAATATATGCGCAGGACTTCAGGATGTGATAGCTCGTCTAAAAATATGAAAAAAAGTTTCTATTAACTTACCCTCTAAAATGCACCATTTTAGAGATACAGGGTGTTGAAATTGAAAAAAAAATTCGTTTTTTGCGAATATCTCCGGAACCGTTTATCGTACAGAAAAAAGCTTTTGCAAGCATTTTCTACTCATAATAAGCTATGTTTTGTGCGGAATTTTTTTTTAAGTCATAATTGGTGAAGGTTTTGAAGGGGTAGTGGGTGTTTTTACCCTCTAAAATGGTGCATTTTAGAGGGTAAGTTAATAGAAACTTTTTTTCATATTTTTGGACGAGCTATTACATCCTGAAGTCCTGCGCATATATTATGAAACACCCTGTATTATACACTTTGTAAAAGCAAAATTTCAAAAATCGATTGCACTTAGTGTAGGAGAAAGTAAAGTGGTTTTCAGAGGTCTTGTATGATAAATATAGTGAGTTCTTGTAATGTTCTTTAAAATTTCGAGTAAAACGGACGCACATACGTCGGTGTCGCTGACGTGATAATAGCACATGGTGGGAAGGGGAGGCAGCGTCAAGCGTCGTGCAATATCGCCATCGACTGATAGCGCAATTAGCTGCGGCGCCTGTTATCATATTATCTCAAACGACCACAACATACTCTGTTCAAACAAAAGGACACAAATACATAACAATGTATACCTACTGTATATATACGCATTAATTACGTAGGTCGCCGTGCAAGTATGTGTATGTATTTTAACGTTTAATCCCTTTAGGTACTGTTTGCCTCAGAAATATATTGGTAATTAATTAAAAAAAAAAAACGGTCAAGTGCGAGTTAGACTCGCTCATATGGGGTTCCGTACCATATTTTTTTCGCATTACTTTTCCAAATCCTCTCTTCTTTTTTTTCGAAAGGGGTATAACATACAAACATTACCAACAGTCAGACAAAATATACGAATATCATTAAATACAATGATAAGTTTGTAAAATTAATTTTTAGAAATCTATAAGACCTAGGATTTTCGTTGTACTTTTCTTACAAACAAGTATAAGGAGTTATATTCCTTGATTTTCTCCTATTTTTGAATATTAAGTTTGTAATTTCTAGAAATCTATAAGTCCTAGGATTTTCGTTAAATTTATATATGAAATCGTGTCCATCGTGATTATAATAAGATTAAGAAAAATCGCAGGGATGTATGTACTTGAAAAAGTCTAAATCTATAGACGAAACGTTGTACATTTAATAAATCAAATATTTTGTCCACTTTCCTGCGATTTTTCTTAATTTTATTTTCGTTAAAGTTTTCCTGTTTTCCTTTTTTTTCTTTTTGCTGTGCGAAACCCTTCTCTCTCTCTCTCTCTCAGTCACAGAGGAAACGTCTTTATCTTTATTTTTTACTGCCATCTGTTGGCGAGTTACCTAAGTAACTCCTTCATATTAGTACCGTGGTTGTATTCCTTTCTCTTACCCCCACCACTATTTTCGTCAAGATTTTTCCGTACACTGCTCGATTGGAATCAATGCTGCCTATACCGCTCCTAAAGAAGTTTAAACGGCTATGTCTGTATCGCAGGTACAGACAGATGACATGTATAGCGTTTAAAAACAAATATTTGTATTCGTTTTCATGGAACAAAATACATCCACTTTTATTTATCTTATAAAATCAAATGTTCGTAAAATATAATAAAGAAAATAATTGTAATTTCTTTTATATTTTAAATTGTTATCCAATACCTATATTGTATTTTCATTATTAAAAAAAAAATTATATTAAAAGCCTTCGGGGTTGGAACCTGCGCTTGGCGTTTGTATCTGTCGGTACACTCATACTTTTCGGCACGGCCACCTGGCTTACTGTATTTGAGACCTTAACATAGTTATACAGCTGTGTTTTATTTCACATGTCAACTACTTCCGACTATTTCCGTTTCATCTAATATTTCTAAAATGCGACCCCAGTATAAGACATCAGACGTTATTCATGTCAAAATATCAATCTAGACACGGTTCCGTTCAACACCGGTCAAATATATTACGTACTTCTGTACATAACAACATATGTAATTGTGGCATACGTTTGTCCTCACTGACAACACCGGTTGCTCTTTCTCTTCAGTAAGTTTATTACAGCGACTCCGGCTGTACGCGTTTATACCTAAACCCGTTCATTTAACCTTTTACATATTACTGAAGTGAAGCTCTATTGAAACTGTGACATCGGGCGCAAACTTCCTATTTCGTACCCGCGAACAACACAGTGAAGTGAACTGTCCCGTTGGGTCCGACTTAGAGTTTGTGTGTCAACTCCATTACTCTGGTGGGTGATTCAGTTAGTAAATTCAATGTATGTTTAATGTTTTAAAATACAAATAAATAAACGCGGAATTACAGTTCATAAAGAAGTACATCTACGAAAACCCAACTGGAACGTTTTCTTGCTATAACTTTGATTTTTAACTTGAACTAATAGATGCAGTTAGTTTCTTTTCTAGAAAACTAGTTGAATAGATGGGTGTACGAATAGTGGATTTTCCTTTTTGAGTTCAATATTTTCGAGTCGATTCAAGTGTACGGGAAGAAAATTTAACAGACAAAAAAAAGTTTTTTCAATTTTTCAGTGTCAAAATTTTTCCTGAAATGCTTGATCCGAAAAGAAAAACTGAGTACTTGACCCGAAAAAAATAATTACCTACATTAATTTTTTTCCTGCTTGATTCGATTTAGGCTTTTTTACACGTTGTTTCTTTATTATTTATAGTATTTACTATTCGACTTTTTTCGAGTAGTATTTTTTCAACTTGACTCGACGATCGAGTAACAAATCGACATATTTAATTAATTTTTTTAGCAAATGCCTAATTGTTGATATTACATTAATTTGAGTTTTCTGAATATACATAAAATTTAACTTTGAAAATTTATCTTTATGCAAACTAACAATTAATGCTTGAAATGCATACTATTGTCAATATTAAATGAAATGACATGAAATTTCTTAAATTAATTTAATCATTAATATTTAAGTGAAATTGAAAAAACAAGGGAAACGTTCTTAAATCAATTATAATACCAACTAAAGTGACCAAAAATCAATGTTCATCATTTAAGTTTTACTATTTGAAAAACAGATTTTGAACACAATCTATTTGATCGGGAGTTCTGGGTTCGAATCCCGGCGGTGCATTTACATTTTTCCTATACAGCCTTCTATATAATATCATGGCGATAGTGTCATCTGATATTCTTATGTTTAGTTACGGTCTAGGAATCTAATCATATTGATTGTTTATTTCATTTTTAACAATCTATTTGGTTTTAAAATTTATGTCCCAAAGAAATGTTTTTCAAAAATGTTAAATATTGTTCTTTCTCTAGGAGGTTTTCATCCAAAAGGATTTCAAAGTGCTTGAATCCTTGATTATTAAAAATATGAATAAAACTCTTAATAGCAAATATTTTCAGAACTGTACTGTGGCGTTTTGAGCGCGATTTCCTCAAAATGATGCTATTTTTTAAGCTGAATAATTTGTATATTACAGATACATTATTTAAAATTAAAATATTCAACTATCGCTAAAGACACTTAATAACTTTGGCAGTTGGAGCCTTTGGTTGGAGGCATAGATAAAATATATATGCTTGTAGAGTCTACAAGCATATATATTTATTCTTTTCAAATGGGAAACATTCTCCAATCTCCAACTATGTTGTTATACCGATTTCCTATTTGAGTTATGCATCTACTTGTAGATAGAAAATCGGTATAACAATATGGTTGCAGATTGGAGAATGTTTCCTATTTGAAAGGAATTACATTTCAGTTTGTTATTTACTTTGAACAAATTGTTTTTTTTCCTTTGAAAGCAAATTATAGAGTAGCAAAGGTATCATAATATTATATAACAGAATAATATAATGTGCTTGAAGCGAATAAACGACTGACAAACTTTGCTCAACTTGTTCTAAGTTGCTTATGTAAAAAGTTACTATATTTTATGCTCTTCGAAGCTCCTAACAAATTATGTACTCACTGACTGTAGATCTTGAATACTAAAATACTCTGCGATATAGTAAAACGTCGATTATCATCATAATATACATGTGCAAGTAGTCGTAGAAAGATTAAAAACTAAATAAGAATCGAATTCTGATTAGAAGGCTAAACATTTCTAGACAGTTCATGAAATGCATATAACTACTGAAAAATTTGCAAATTGAACAATATTGTCTTTTATAACAGAGTCAAATACTACATAAAACGTTTTCTTGTTTTCGACTTATTGAAAAAAAAAATAGACGCTTAGCGACACTCTGAAGACCAACGATCTCCTTCCGAAGGTATGGAAAAAGTTAGGGTCGTACTTCTTAAACAACAAAGTGAAATTCAACATTTATTTCTCAGCAGAATCCCGACCTACTAGGTAATGACAGCTTACAAGAATATAATGAATTTAGTGAGTACTGTTGACAGTAAAACAAGCTGTAAAATATCCGCCTATAGTATGCGATGTTGTGACTTGAATTCCTGGCTGATTAATATTTTTTCACGTATTTTATTTCTAGTTATTATAACGTAAACAGACAATCGGTACTCTACTGTTGTACCTGTAGCTTACATTTTATCGTCTAGTAAAAAGCTTATAAAAGTATCACGCTTTTAGACTATAGGTAATGTTTATATATGTATATACATTGTGTTTCATGAAACTTAGATAACAATGGTACAAGGAGAACCCGATAATAGCTCCATCGATTGTATGAAACGTACGATGAGTTTCTGTAGAAAAGTTACCTACATATTATCTAACTAACCAAGCCACCAGACTGTGTTTGTATAATCTTAAACAATAGTATATTGTGAGACTAGTGGGAGAAAGAGGAGATTCCTCGAGTGTGGATTTTGCCGCACGAGCGTAGCGAGTGCGGTAAAACACACGAGTGGAATCTCCTCTTTCGACCAATAGTCGCACATAATATTTTGTTCAACTACCGCAAGAAATATGTCATTTCGTGGCTCTCACTCAGACGCCAGTCGTCATATTGTAGTCACCCGCTCGGCTTTCATTTTACCTAGCCTTTTTTATTTTTTTTTTTACAGTGAATATATTTATTTATTTCCCGGTGAGATACGCCTTGCCGTGGCATCCCAGTGAGGTACGGCTCTAAGATGCTGATAGTCGCTACATCTCTCCAAATTAAAATACATATTCATTATTCTGAAGGATTGCGAAAGCTACCTACTAATTGACTTTTTCTCATATTCTCTGCTAAATTATTACGTAATGATAATGAATAAACTTTGGCATAACATCTTTGTAGCCATTTACTTATGTCACTTTTCTCTATAAATATATATAATCAACTCAATTTGCAGAACATTAACATGAATGATGAATCAGTTGGTTTATTATAAGTAGTGCGTTAGTATCAAAACCGTTTTTATCACGAACGTTATCAGAGAACAGTTGGAAGTGTGTTTGAATAAAATTGTTTATATAAACAATTGCAATTATTAAATGGTTCACTTCATTCATCAGCTAACAAATTATGTTGATATGAATTAATTACTCTCGTTAATAATTAATAAAGAAATGACTCGTTAGTAAGACAGTGTGAAAGTTGATAAAAAAAATACTATTAATGTGATCTAAAATGCCTGTGCGTATCATGTGGTTGTTTTGTGGGTTGCAGAAAAACAAGGAGCTCATGAACGATCTCGTTGCCAACTGCAAGATAAAAAATGGTAAGTACTTAAATATAACTTCTAATAATTAAGTAATATTACTATACAGTGTGTCCCACCGTAACTGTGACATAGCATTTTAACATGAGGTTACGATAATTTGTTAATATTTGCTCCCCGTTAACTGTTTTTGTCATTTTTATTTTACCATCTGGTTCTAAATGTCCCCAGTAATGATTTTGTAGACTTATTTTTATTTAAATCTCTTTAAAAATTAATAATCTTTGTTTTGTATACCAGTTTAATGGACAGGTGCTAAACGTATTATAATATTAAATAATATAATTTATTATATTAAAAATAAATATATATATTAATAATGAGCTCTCAGGATTCGAACCTGTGCTTGACGCGAAGGTAACTGATGTTGGTCAACGCGCCAGAAAATTGATCGAATTTTATAGAAAGAATTAGATTACAAGCCTTACCTGAAGTTTTCATTCTAATTTTGTGAACATTAATGCCTGTCTTGAAGAATATGTGTTTGTACATTCTCCACATCAAAACCCATTTTTTAATCGCTATCAACTATCCATATTAGTATACAGAGTTCACTAGTTAGTTGTTACGTTCGTTTAAGTGTGTGTGCGTGTATCAAACTACGTCAAGATGGGATATTCGACCAATCAGAATGGACCCTGACTGCAGGGCCTAGTCGCTTGTCCAATATCCGATGTATTTAGAAGGAAAATTACTTTTACATTCGGACAAAATGGCGTCTAGCGCCTGCCATATTGACTTTTCCGTGACCACTGATAAAATTAAATAGAGATAGTAATGTAAATTATATTATTATCATCGTTGGATTAAAATTGCAACCAGAAAAAAACACAGGAAGTTGAAGCAAAAAAATCGTAAAACGTTAATAATTTGATTAACGAAACTCAAAGACTGCCGTGTGCGTCGAGTGACGTACAGAATAAGGCCCTCCAGCCTGTACAGCAAAAATATATTTTCCGCACAATGGCTACTGTATATAGAGGAAGAAGTACATTTATCTCTACCTACAGTGGCGTACTCTGATCTTTTTACACGACTACGGTGAAGCAACGAAAAAAAAGTTAAAAAAACTAAAACCCGACTACGTAAAAGAAGAAAACAAGCAGGAAAGAGAGTTATGTGGTTGACACTCTATTGCTGAGTTCCAGAAAGCATTGTCAGAAAATCTGAATTGTCAATGATCTTTAAGATTATATACATAAATTAACAATTTTTTACCCGACAATTATTTGTAATGGAAGCTTGCTTTGTAATTGTGATAGACGCACGTGGTTTGATTTTTTTTTCAAAATTTGTTTCGTTACCTTATAATGTTAGACTTGCCTGTATGGAAAAATGCAAGATTTTTATATACGTCTGCTGAAAAAACAGGTGGTTAGCCTCAAGACACTACTAGTAGGTACTAATAGTACAAATAGTTACCATTCATAAAACAATAAAAATATATGAGCACTGTGGTTGGAATAAAAACAAAAATAAAGATAGTTACTTCTTACCACAACAGTTTTATTGATGGATGTACATTTCGAAAGCTATGCTTTCATCTTCAGCAAACACTATACATGATGTATAGTGTTTGCTGAAGATGAAAGATAGTATGAATTTTGCGACGGTATCGGTATTTTAACCATTGTTTTATGAACACACAACAGTTTTATTGATGGATGTACATTTCGAAAGCTATGCTTTCATCTTCAGCAAACACTATACATGATGTACATTTCGAAAGCTATACTTTCATCTTCAGCAAACACTATACATCATGTATATTGTTTGCTGAAGATGAAAGCATAGCTTTCGAAATGTACATCCATCAATAAAACTGTTGTGTGTTCATAAAACAATGGTTAAAATACCGATACCGTCGCAAAATTCATACTATTACCTTTTCAGAAGACGGGTATTAGTAAGTATACCTATTATTCAGTACGTCAAATTATACGAACGGCTAAATTTTCAGCTTTACAAAAAAAATTGAAGAATTGGGTCGATTTTTAACTAAAGCTATTCGGCTATAATAATTCGTTAAATTGCCCGATACTGATATTTTTTTATATACACATGCAACAACGCTTTTCATCATTTTCCATTTCCACGTGAACAAAATAAAGAAAGAAGGACGAGCTAAACTCGCTAACTTACCGTGTGCGCAATAATCAGTTTCTATATAGAAACGTAACAGAAGAATTGGCCATCCTTTTTCGAAATGCAACACATAATTAAATTTGATAGGACTTAAATATACAGGGTGCTGAATTGCTTTGTGGGTAATAGGGATTTAATCCGTAAAATCAAACTTTTGCGATTTCCTGCTTCCCTAATTATTTTAGAAAAAATATCTTCGAACAAAAGTTTTAGAACATAAAAACATATTTGAAAAATGAAGTTATAAATTGCAGGTTGATAATTCTACATCTTGAGCGTCTCCATTTTTTAACTTCCCATTGGAAGTTATTGTAATGGGTCCGAAAATCGAAAACAAAATGTATAACAAATTTTTATGTTTCAAGGTCACTACACTATTTTTAGAAAGATATCTGTGTGTGTGTATGTGTGTGTGTGTGTGTACGTATGTGCGTACGTACGTATGTGTCTATTTCTTTCTAAGACGAAATCTCGAGAATGAAATATGATATCGACTATCTTAGGGTGCCAATCGACGCGTATAACGTAAATATGATCTGAAAGAAAAAAAATAGACTCCAAAAAAGTAGATTTTACACAATATCTTGCGAATAAAAAATTATATCGACTTCGCAAGGGCGTCAATCGAGGCGTCTTAACGTCATTTTGATCCGACATAAATTTTATAAAAATTGGTTCAGCCGTTTTTTTTTTAATTATTGTTAAAAATAAATAATAATTATGTTTTAATGATTAAAATACTGGGAAGTTCGTCGTGTGGATCTCAAGGGTCGCACTTTAGTCCTAATAAACGACCCACCTCACGGGCTGTGAATTGTAGACAGAGCTTTCCGTATGACAATCACTGCACTGCTGTCTTCAATATTCTGAGTACAGATTCTCATATATGTGTTTTTCAGTGGGTTGAATCATTGTCTTCTTCCACCATTGCATTTTATCGATACCCAAAATGGGGTCATCAACTAGTTCATTACAGGCATAAAATTATCCTTGAAACCGACTACACGCAAACGCACAATGCACTCGTTGTCCCCACAAGAGAGATTTTAGTATAAATTTTGCTGTCCGCGTCCGTTCAGGAGAGATTGTAACAATAGGATTCAGCCGGAACCCGCCAAACTGTTCGTCCAAAAAACCACTAAAAAGAGGAAAATAATGAAATTTTGAGGTCGTTGCCAATTTAATAAAATATGAAGTCTGTTAAAAAGTATAGTATAGTGATTAATATCTTCTTTTTAACCAACTTCATATTTTATTAAATTGCAGGCACAGACCTCAAAATTTCATTATTTTCCTCTTTTCAGTGGTTTTTTAAAGTAGGTTTTTTTTTTGTTAAATTTTTTTTTATTTTTTACTTTTTAGTGTCAAAAAGTGAAATTTACCTTAAAAGAATCACACGCCGTTACTCACTTTTATTAAACCGACTTTCTTACGCTGTCTGATATGTCAAAAAGTGACATTTACCTTAAAGAATCACACGCCGTTACTAACTTTTATTAAAATCAGCCGAACTACTGAACCGATTTTGATAAAATTTCTATAGAACCAATCTGAAAGTATATCCTTTCAAATTAAAAAAAAAAATCAAAATCGGTTTATAAACGACTGAGTTATGAGGTAACAAACATAAAAAAAATACAACCGAATTGAGTTCCACCTTTTGAAGTCGGTTAAAAAGAGGTGTCCGTCGAAGGGTGATTTCGCTGTACACGTATCAAAAATATAGAAACTGTTATACTTCCGTACAATGGCAAACACTTTAATTCGATTAATGGATTCTGTTTGAAATATTATACTTGAGAAATCAGAAGATACTAAAAAGGTAGAATTGTCGACGAACGGATTGCCAGTCCTGAATTGATATGAATGAAAGAACTTCATATTACATTTTTATTATTTCTTCAATGTATAAAACCTATCTTCTTATGTTTAGGAATAGTAGATTGTATGTCTAGATACGTAATGGGACATATTACTGCGAGTGATGACAGTATGTAAAAAAGTATGTAAAAACTATCAAAACTAATAAATTTTTAACTTGGTAACCATGAATATAAAGACCATAGATAACATAATGACGTCACACGCGTTCGGATTCTTTCGGCGCATCATCGGGAACTGAGTTTAAAAATTAATTTTTATTTAAATATAACTTTTTAATTAGTAAGCAAAAAAATTAAATAAAAACAGTTTTGCTATAAAACTTGTATGTGGTCTTTCCATTTAAGTAAAAAAAATTCATTCAAAAACCCAATTCAATTATCTAGCTACAATTTAATTACCACACTGTATATAAACAGTTTCTGGATTTTATAAAATATACGATAGAATTAAAAAACGAACTGCAGACACTTATATCCTTTTCAACTTAATCCCTGAGTTAATGTTTGCAGATGCTGGAAACGCTGAATTATAGACAAATGTTCGTTTTGCAGTGAGAAATGATGTTTGAAATTGACTATTCATTTGAGATATATATAAATGCAGCGAGAATGAATTATTCATTTAATTTGCGTTTTGCAGTCACCCCATTTCTCCCACAAGCCAGCTTCCCTCGTTGATTAAAACAATATTAATGTTTACTCTATGATTTTATTAATGTATAAACTTTTTTATTAGTTGAGAAAATAAAGTGTTCGCTCGCTGCATAATCAACCAATGCATTACCATAACCAATATTTGCGATTGTATTATTAGATTTGCATGAATAAATGAGTTGGCTCAAAATTAAAAAAACACGCAATGCGTACTGAAAATCAAACGTATTTTGTAAACCTGCTAAATCAGCGACATACTTCCACTGTTTTCTTTTTTTTTTAATTCGTTATGTAGCAGCAATTCCGCTGTGCGTTTTCAAATAGAAATTTCTTATGATTATTAACTTACATGGACGTTCTATAAAATTTTAATTAAATTCTAACCGAATAGTGATTATAACCGACATTGTTATAAATAACTCATTTACCTTATACCGCGTTTTCCAATCCCAGTAAAAACTATCAACCCTAAATATCCGAACACACTTTGACTCTGGACAATCATAAGATCCTCTTCGAAGAAACCTGAGCCATAGACAGAACGTTGAGTTATTACCCACGAATATACAGAGAGGCCATAGAAATACAAAAACACACACATAATTTCAACCGAAAAGATGAAGGCCTCAATCTCAGTAAAACCTGGACACCAGCACTCCAACACACAAAACCAATGACCAATCGTACAAGGACGGAATACGACCGAGTAGAGAACTCACCCCCACCACTACACACTGCACAGTTGACCAATTACAGAGATGGATTACGACCGAACAGAGAACACACTGGTAGTAGGCATAAAAGAAGGGAGGACACCAGTCACTGACACACTGACCTGTGAGCCGCCAAGGAGGACGCTTCGACCGCTGCCACATCGCCTTTGAGAATGTCTACCGCAGTTGTAGACGAAACGTCAGGTAGAAATACCACCGGACCACGGCCTACAAGCCCGGAAACCATGAAGACTTGGATCTCGATAACTGTTTGAGATAATTATATCTATAACGATAAACTGGAAACTTTACTGTATAGATGAGTTTCACTAGTTCAAATTCGGAGGGGACATCTCCGATTCAACATTTCAAAGACATCCTATATTTTCTCATTGTTATTTTCGAGCGACCATAATGGTGAGGAAAGTCTTGTCATGACGAAAAAAATCGAATTCGATATTTCGACGGATTTAGACCTTTCATAATTCCTACATACTGCAAAAACGAGTTTTGGATGCCCTATTTTATTAAACATCCTAGATATAACGTTTAATTGGATTCGTAGGCATGTGGACTAAGTACAATAATGAAAAATTCGACTGATGACCAGTCCTCTATACTTCCCACCTAGTAAATATTTGCAAAAAATAAACACTCTTTTTTATTCTTTGAAAAAAGCATGGTCCTCTTTTTTGTTTAGTGATCTACTGATGGCTAGCTTAATATAGCAAAAATCATGGTTACCTTGATTTACGTACAAAATTTATTTTTTTTAGTAAAATATTTTTTTTCTCGAAAACTGTACATTTTAGAGAAAAAAAATATTTACATTTTTTTCGTATTATAACATCTAGAATTCATTTATATTTTTTTTTACCTATGTTAATACGTGACATTGAGAACGTTTTTTTTAATATCTCAGGATCCACTGAACCGATTTGACTCAAAATCTAATCAGATCTAAGTTAAAGGCTGATAAACACAATAGAACAATCGGCATGTTCGTATGTTGTTCCGTTTTTACGATATCGAAGGCGAAAAATTGACAACGCACACACACACACACCATACAGATATCGGTCAGAAAATGATCTTAAACGATTGCTAGGGTCTCAAAACGTGAAGATCTCGAAATATTTTTTTCGGACTAAATCCATTACTTCCCTACCATAGTAGAGGTGGGAAGTAATAACATAACTTTGTCCTAGATATACCTATACAGTACTGTGACTTCTCATAGTGTCCCTATTCTCCCTCTGTTAAGCCACTGCTCACATTCCATGTAATTAGTTATACGTTTATTATTAAAACTGTTACAGGTTTTGGTCCCGGAGTCAATTCTAAGGCATCGCCGTTACAGAGCACAGCGTCTCCACCCCCGAGGCGATCGCTCAGTCCTGACAGCCCTAATCCAGCCGAACCAATCACAGAGGTAAGTTGTAGCTGATACAGATTATAGTAATTTTAAAGTTAGTTGCAAGATTTGAACTATAAAAATAAACATACATGCTAGCACAGCAATTGTTAAATAAAAAGTTTGTAAAAACTATGATAATTAATTTAATTTATTTAGCTATGATATTGAGTTCTAACTTTGTCGCGCTACTCATTTTGTTTGTCTTCCTTGTTGTATTAATTAATTTTCTATGTTCTCAATCCTGTGATACACCGATACCCTGTATATCAATTTCATTATCGTAACATTTAGTTTAAGAGCTAGAAGGCTGTGACTGATGGACAGACAGACAGAATAGTGAGAACAATGAAATTCTACCCTTGAGTACGGAACACTGAAAATATATTGACAAAACATTGATACAATTCGTGACACAAGCCTGAGCCTGCAGTTTATTTACGATATCCTTAATGTTTATAAACTTACAAATAATCCAAAACGGAAAAGTATACTCCATCTTTATTCTTGACTTTAGAAAAAAAGATCTCACACCAATGCACACACTCTCACAAAAGTCACAATATAATGTCATTTTCGCAAGACGAGTTATTTTTGTTGACAAAAACCAGTGGTAAAATTCTGTTATTCGTTGTGGCTTTTCACCTTTCTGTTTTTCTTTCGTATAATATATCTCAGTAGATTTTAGATATCGTCTTTTATTCGAATAAATACAGAAGAGAAGAATTTTTTGCGAAAATCTTAATGCTTTCAGAATTTTCTAATAATTAATTGAAATCTTCATACTTTTTTAGTAAAGTTTCAGAGGCAGAGCTAAAGTTTTATTTCTCTATGTTTTATCTGTGTGATGAGATTCCGTTAAAGATTCCTTCATACATTAACGTTGGTATCGTCCATGATGGATTGAATAGATGTTTAAAATAGCGGGAACTTGGACTAAAGAAAATTATTAGACGCTAATTTTTTTTAATAATTGAGACGTTTCGCGAACGTTTGTTCGCTTCTTCAGGTAAAATTAACTGTTAGCATCCTTGTTTCATTTTAGTGAACATTCTCGTCATAATACGATATAAAATATAAGTTAGATACCTTATACGGCAAAAAGTTCATATTGATTGCCGTATGAGGTGCAGGGCCGTAGCTAGGGGGGGGGAATTAAGGGGCAATGCCCTACCTTAAAACATCCAGTGCCCTACTTTATTAAGGAATTATAAATAAGCCGCAAAGACTGTCACGACAGAATGACAGACTTGATCTATCTGGCATTTGGAAAAACAAGATTAAATTCGTTGGACTAAATGAAGTTCTTCGGAAATTTGATAACATGGCAAGTTCTGTATTTTTTTTTGAATAAATTGTCATTTACCGTTTTCTTGCTTTTGTAATTTGATATCACCAGATAAGGTGGGCAATCCAATTAAAAAATTGTAGTCTTTTGCTTCAGCCCTACTTTAAACTTTCAGTGCCCTATCTTGAATTCAGCTCTAGCTACGGCCCTGATGAGGTGTCTAACTTTTAAAAGATAACGTAATATTTTAAAAGTTGTAAATTTTTCCAGAAATTTTGTTTTTTCAATTTTTCGCCTCTAGGATCTATAGTGTGCTCTGTCCTTCATTTTGCATTTACCCGAACCCTTTAGCTTTAAAAATAGCGTCGGAAGAGCGGTAACTAACCCCACCTAAATATGTGTATAACTACTTCACTGTATACTTTTGAACATGCATACAACGAACATAAAATATCTTTTTATTTTTTTCTCGATTTATTCAATACAGAAATTCTGAAACTGTAAATATTTTTATAGTTTAAAAAACACGAGAAAACAATATGGTATGAACATAAAATTGTGCAATGTAATAACAATTTAAATGGCATTTTTAAAAGCTTATAATATTTTTAATGATTTTGAAATCCGTTATTGGTTTTCATTTATATTTATGAAATCATTATTAAAATTTACAAAAAAATGCAGTTAAACTGGAAAGGCTCTTTAAAAAAATTAAAAAACTCGGGTCGCAGTGCCAAACCCTGCCGACAATATAGTGTATTTGCTAATACAGGCATTGTGGCATTATTATGTAAACTTAAGTTTGTTTTTTGACAAAATAAAAAATTTAACCCCTTAATACATCCCTTAAAATAATTAAATTTTTCTAAATTTCAATATTAGACATGGATTTTATCAGTACACCCAATTAAATACACCCTTTCATATCTAAGTAAATCCGTATCAACAAACTAGTGTTTTCATAAAATTTGAAAGTCCGGTCCTGTCGGGCCGATTTTATTAAAATTTTAGCAGCACATTTTAATCTTTAATAAAGAGTTAAATTTCAATTTTGAAACGATTCTGACAAATTTTTCGGTATTTTTGGGCCCAAAAACTTTTTGGAACCCATAAATACAACCCTGAAAATGGTCAGATCGGGCCCATTTTAAATAGGCTTCTTGCGGTGATGGGTTCCAATGTGTGTACCAAATTTCGTTTCAATCGATTAAGTCTGTCGAGAGTTATCGTGTACACACACACACACACATATATATATATATATATAAACATATATAAACATTTTCAAAAATGGTGCCAAAGTGTTCAGGAGGCTATGAAACGTCGAGAAATTTTGGTCCGACCCCTAGGTCCCGCCATCCGACCGACGCCAATAGTGTATGTGCCATATTATGGCAAATACACTAATAAAACTCATTGGCCCATTTGTGAAAACTAATTCTTTTCTTTCAGACGCCTAGTGCCGTAATGTCGCGTATCGGTTGGGCACTGCGGACGCTGCTGTTAACTCCAGGTACTAACACGTGTCTGAGGGACCGCAAGATGTCCGGTCGCTTAGTAAGACGCTGCGCCCCCGGTACGGAATTAGTCGACTGGCTCATGTCACTATCGCCTAGCGTGCATACCAGGGCACAAGCGGCTGGCATGTGGCAGGCACTATTGGAGGAGGGCGTTATCTCACATGGTGAGCTTCAGAAAAGCGTAAATATGTTCTAAAAATTATAAGGACTGTAAAAAAAATGCTTGTGCTGGGTTTCTGATACGACTGTCAGCTTTAAATCTAGATTTAAAGCTGAAAGGCGTATCAGAAACCGAGCATTATTGTTTAACTCAAATAATGCCTTCAAAATAAAATCGATCTTTTCTGAACCCGTTAAGAATATCAAGAAATCAAATAATATAGTTACCTTTTCCTTGTTTTATTTTATTAATATCTGGATGACCGAGCTTTGCTCGGATGAGTTCAAAAAAAATAGTACTTAAAGTTCCCATTTTATCAAAATCGTTAGTCGTTTTTAAGAAAAAAAATTACATACCTATAAGTAGATAATATTATTATACGTCAGTATACGTCATACTACATAACGTATGTACCTACATATTTTCAAATAATTACTGATTATTTTAATAAGTTAAAGATTGACTGTCAGAGTAATTTGACATAAATAATGAAAATAGTTTGTTTTTTCCAAAGCCTACTCACCATACGACACTGTTTTATAACGTTAAAAAAACTGTTTTTTAAAATGATAAAATCGATAAGAAAACGAATTTTTCCAGGAATGAGACCTAGCTAGATCGATTTTTTGCCCCCCAAAACTCCTTTTCAGTAAATTTCATCCAAATCGTTAGGGCCGTTTTCGAGAAAATATTTATATAGGTACATAGATACATATATACAAGATTTGCTCGTTTTATAATATAGGGATAGAGATACATAACGTAGCAATATAAACAGCAAGCTTGATAATTACAAAATATTTTGTGAATTTTTCAAATCTTTAGTGTCCGCTGAGCAGCCTTTCAAAGACAAGTGCTTTTTATATCGATTTTGGCAAGACGAAGAAGGCGCGTCATCAGCACCTTCCATGGAAGATGTAGCAACGGCTGAAGAACAAGTTCAAGACTCACTCGGCGCTCTCATACATCGAGGCCCAGATGCTGTTATGCGCATGATCTTACGGAAACCGTAAGTACACATTGTAATTTTGTAAATGACTTTCACGTTCTCAATGGATAATCGGTTATCTTCTGCGCAGACGTAATATTCAAAATATTATTTAAGTTTAGGTAGTACCACGTTATAGTGACATTACTAAAGCGAACTATATTATAAGTATAGTACAAAGGCGGATTCAGGTGGGGGGCACCGCCCCCCCCCCCCTCAACTAGAAAAAACACATTAAGCTTTTAAATTGGCCAACAAGTCGAACAGAAATATAATATGATGCCTCCGACTCATTGCACCTTGTCATTTGATCTTGTTTCCGTCCTTTTAGTTCGCTTTTTATTACGCAGTCGGGTTTTTTTTTTTTTTTAATTTTTTTTTCTCGTTTTAGTTTTTCGTTATCTTTATTAAATCTTAGTTCTCGAGCATGAACGTTTTTTCAAGATTGTTTTTCGCTTCTGGCAAAGTATTGCAAATAACTGAACTGTTTATTTTGTAGAAGCCACGAGCGGTCATTAGAAGACCAAGAAACCATATATGAGGAGCTGCTACATATAAAGGCACTGTCACATTTATCCAATTCAGTGAAAAGGGAGCTTGCCTCTGTCATCGTATTCGAAGCGCATCCAAGAGCAAGCACTGTTTGTAAGTAAAATATTTATAAAGATTTTTTGGTTGCAGTTTATTTCTTCGCACTATTCTTCACAAATTTAAACACTTTGAATTAAACTAAATTATTGTTGTATAATCACAAATCCAAGATTCTGTTTCAAATGCACTATACTGAATTAATTAAAAAACGCTAATCGTACTGCGTACATTTTAATAACGATGTTTTGTTAATCACACTGTTACATTTTGATAGCTACGTGTTTATTGGTTGCTGCTTTTCGTTACCATAAAAACCCGTCATTTAACAGTGTGATTAAAAAAACATCGCGATAAAAATGCACTATAAACCGGTCATAGTTGTTTTCAGTGTTCATCTATTTGTAAAAATTTATGAAAACTTACTTTAAAGCTGTGCTTTTACATTTTTTTACTTTTACTATAAGAATCATAGTGATTCTATAATTGAAGCATTTTTCTAGTTTATGTTTAATGTTATTTGCAGTGTTTCATCAAGGCGATGAAGGCAGATCATGGTACATAATTCTCAGAGGCTCTGTAGATGTGGTGATTCATGGCAAAGGCACCGTCACTACGCTGCATGAAGGAGACGATTTCGGAAAACTGGCATTGATAAATGATGCCCCCAGGTCAGTTGCTTACTATTTATTCAGTTCAAGCTTATATCATTAGTATCTACATGAATCAAAATAAAACAAAACTCAATCAAGGATTTAATAATTATAAACACGAGTCACTAATTCTAGTCGGTTGCTTTTTTATATTTTCTTTAATCTTTTGTGGCTGCACAAATTCAGTTGCAACGAATATTAGGCAACTCTTCGGTATTCTGCCAATTTGGCAACTTTTTTAGGATTCGGCCGAATACCGCATATTTTTGGAGTATTGAACCTAACACCGAATAAGTTTTTATATTATTTACTAGCGGCCCGTCCCGGCTTCGCCCGGGTGGTATGTAATTATGATTTAATAGCGGTCACCCATTGCTCCGCTCACGTATATTTAGTATATTGTTAATTTGTTATCCCCCCGCGAGAATCTCCCCCCCCCCTGCGTAGCTTTCTATTAGTGAAAGGATTTTTAGAATCGGCTTAGTAGTTCCAGAGATAAGAATTTATGATTTATTACCCCCCCCCCCCCCCCGCGAGTACTCCCTCGCGAGAATCTCTCCCCCTGCGTAGCTTTCTATTAGTGAAAGAATTTTTAGAATCGGTTTAGTAGTTGCAGAGATAGAATTTATGATGTATTACCCCCACCCCCTCTAATTTTTTTGAAAATAAAATACAGCCCATGTTACTCGCTGATAATGTAGCTTTCTATAGGTGAAAGAATTTTTGAAATCGGCACAGTAGTTTTTGAGTTTATTCATTACAAACATACACACACACAAAAATACAAATCTTTCCTCTTTATAATATTAGTATAGATGTATAAAAAAGTACCTAAAAAATTATCTCCTCGTAAGTAGTTATCCGCTATAGAGGAACCATAAATTAATTCAAACGTGAAGAGAGGACAGTGTGGTGTAACGGTTAGCGTAGCGGCCTTTGGATTAGGTACACTGTCGTGGGTTCGAATCCCACCTCTGGCCTCCGCTCATGGATGTTGAGTGATGTCATTTAGTTTTAAGAGAATTGTTATTTAATGTATTTAAGACGCTAATAATCTAAGTTGTTGACGCGTCTATAATCTACAATAAATAAATCAAACGTGAAGAAATTAGATATTATAATTTGTGATTTTCCCGCCTCAAGTTTATGGATTACTTAGTTCAATTAAAATCAGAGACGATAGAAAGAAATTTAAAGTATTTAATTACAAATTGGTTGAGGCTTTCGCGGCCAGTTGATGAGCTGGTGTTGTCCTGATTCGAGTCTACATCCAGCATCGGAGATGGAAGGACCTCTGAAGAAGCTCGCCACTCGTGCTAGCGAAACGTTAGGAAGCAATTCCAACCAACGACGGCCTATAGACCCGAATCAGGACAACACCAGCTTATTTAATTACAATCTTATGAGATATGAAATGTAATTATATAAAATTATTTATCTAAAATAATAGATATTGGAACAATCATCACAATAAATTAGTAAAATTTTAATATTTAATTTTCAGAGCGGCAACAATAGTTCTTCGTGAAAATAACTGTCACTTCTTAAGAGTAGATAAAGAAAATTTTAACCGTATACTTCGAGACGTTGAAGCAAATACTGTTAGACTCAAGGAGCACGGAGAAGATGTGCTGGTACTGGAAAAAATTTCACCGCAGCATAAACAGGCTTTCTCACATTTCAAGTAAGACTTTTTCGTAAGCACAGCCCAAACTGAGTTTCATTTTCAGAATGCACATTACAATAGATTGTATATCTAGTTGCGTAATGACTTTATGTTAATACGAGCATAGCGAGTTTTAATACAAACACTAGTCATAATCAATTAATAGATTTATACGGCTGAATTGCAATTGAAAATTTTTCCTTGGAAAGCAGCCAATTATATAATTGATTGCTTTCCAACGAAAAATTTTCACTAATCATAATATTACGCACGAGATATGTATGGTATTTTTTTGCCATACCCACTATAAAATAGCTGCTTTTCACTGCATTTTCAGTATTTTCCAAAAAATTTTACAGTTCATTTGTGTCGCCAAATTCACTTCTGTAGTAGGTCGAGAGCAGGTTGTTGTGAATGTTTCAATGTATAAAATATTTCACGGACTTAATAATCCTGTATATCTGGTCCCAGCTATGTTATAAGCTTATATCTTCAACTGTAATAAACATAAATCGCTTAAAACTTACAGTTGCAATTTTATTCAATCGCTTCAGGTACACTGTTATGGCCGGTACGCCTCAGAAGATGCTGGAACACCTTCTGGAGACGCGCCTGGATGGACGAGGACTTGGTGGTCGCGACGAACTAATTCCGTCGACGGTTCACGATCCATTCTTAGACGACTTCTTATTAACACATATTATATTTATGCCAACGCATCAGCTAATCACAGAATTGGCTAGATAATATCCTTTTTATAACTTTTTAATGGAAAATACTCTAATAAACTGGAATTAAATAGAAACAAAGTGGAAATTTTACGAGGTGTTCCAGGCAGGCTTTTAGAAAATTAATTTTGAATCGACCTCTGATAGAAAAATAATAATATTATATTCTTTGCGCTGAAATTATGTATAAAACCGAGAATTAATTTTATTTAAAATTTAACATCGCACTAGGCCTATATTTATGCTGACCATAATTCATTAAGGCCTAAACGAGACGGGGAGAAAAAATATTATTCGGAAGAGTTAAAGTCTACTGACAAAAATTGCTGGTCTATTTCAGTTGTGTGGTAACCACCGGCAGATGAAATTATCATCATTCTCTACCTACAATGGCAGCCATACTAGTCTCCTATTAGATTATTAAATCGCGATTACGAGTATATATTGTTTTTTTAATATTTAGGCATATTTAAAATTTCAGTTTAAAAAATTTACTTAAATGATGTAACGGGAGCATCGGAACAACGCAAAAAAAATATTACTACCCCATTGAAAACGTACAGTCAGTCCTAACTGCATTCCAATGTTCTTTGGGAATTAGCGCTCCCAGGGACCCGAGCTCGTACCAGTCGGTTTGTGTATGCCGGCTGGCGGATTCTAATACACAAATGGATTATTTGTTGTGTTGAAGACGCTAATGACCTAATTTGTCGACGCGACTATAATCTACAATTAATTAATTAATTAAATTACAGTCAGTCTATGTATACTAGGCATTATCCCTATCGAGAGTAGGAATTTGGGTGAGGAAAAGAAGTAGTATTTTAACTAGTACGTTATATTATCCTTAACATACCTGTTCACTTATCGAGTAGATTCGCCAGGCCAAGATAAGGATTTTGTGCTGGCCTGCAAGCGAAGAGTCGTACAATTTGTTCATCGATGGGTGACATGCATACGTCAACCAGTTTTTGATGATCTAATGACAGTTGAGTTTATAGAGGTAAGGTTGATATTTTACAAAAATATATTGTACAGTGTACAATTGTATATTTAATAGACATATGTGTATTGAAAGTGTATAATAATTTTATCCACCCAACTTGGTCAATAACTAAGGTTGATCATTTCATTTAGGCCGACAAATTTTTTGCTCAAACGGACGTTTTTGTTCCTTATGAACAAGTTTTCGTTGGAGACAGAGTAAAAGAGCAAGAAAATGTCCACTGGAGATTACTGTATGCTGTTAATTCCTAGTATCAACGAAAAAATAATAAATTTAGCGACTTTACTTTAAAACTCAACACTGTATTCTGCCGTACTGTGCATCTAAGGTCACTAATTCTGTAAAATTTCTTGGACTATTTGTTGACAGCGATTTGAAATGGAAATCGCATATCGATCAGTTATGTTTAAAGTTATCTAGAATTTTATTTCTATTGCGAAAAATTGCGGAATATGCATCCTTCGAGGTAGTAAAAACTATTTATTATGGTCTTTTTCAATCAAATATCACCTATGGTATTTTGCTGTGGGGACATGCCCCTGATGCTGTAAGAGTGTTCCGACTCCAAAAACGAGCTTTGAGAATAATGACTAAAAGTAACTCAAGAAATTCTTGTAAACCTTTGTTTAAACAACATAGTATCTTAACTTTACCATTCCTTTTTGTTTACGAAAATTTGCTCTATGCAAAACAAAACTTCTCTAATTTTCAGTTAGTTGAGGAGGTGCACTCTTATAACATCAGGAGCAGTACTAATATTCGAGTCCCTTTTTTTAATCGTAATAAATTAACAAATGGACCAAACTACTTGTCACTTAAATTATACAATCAGCTTTCAGTTGCGATAAGAAATTTAACAATTTATCTTTATTTAAAAGAAATTAAACTAAAATTATCAAATAAACCATTATACCATTATAAAGACTTCTCATAGTAATTTTTTGTTTTAACGATTTTGTAATTTGTATTTGTATACTAATTTACAAATAAACTTTTCATTCATTCATTCATGTGGTGGAAGAAAAGGTGCTATACAAAGCGGAATAATATAGTACCTTTCCTTCCACCAGACGATGGAAGTAAAGTTGCTATAATTATTATTATTTCATTGCATATTACACGATCTTAAAAGATAATGGGATTTGTTTTGCATCATTAAATTAAAATTAAAATACTAATATTTTGTTAACAATTATATTAACAATCAATATTGTTATTACTTCCTATACTGTACAAATTCACTATTTTAGTGAAATTAACATAAGGACATCAGACGATATTAATCGACATAACATGCCCTTATTAATTATTGTAGAAAGGCTACATAAGAAAAATTTAAATGCACCGCCGGGAATTTTTCTTATGTAGCCTTTCTACAATAATTAATAAGGGCATGTTATGTCGATTAATATCGTCTGATGTCCTTATGTTAATTTCACTAAAATAGTGAATTTGTACAGTATAGGAAGTAATAACAATATTGATTGTTAATATAATTGTTAACTAAATAAGATACTGTAAGTAATTTTCTCGCAAATAATTGAAATTACTAATATTTTGTCACATGTCCCCATAAATTTGTAAACTAAAATTAATACAAAACCTTGTACCTTTGTTTTTGTATAAAAATGTTTATATCGTCTAGGATTTAATAAGCGAAGTTGAAGCAGACTGCATGCAGTGGGATGCTCTTCAAGAGGAAGCTAGTTTGATGCACCACGTGATGTCTCAACTTAGACGTCATCAGGAAGACTTAAACGGCCGTGCTGGTCAAAAATGGAAACTTCCTCCTACTGGTCAACCAATCAGTTTATTCAGCGGAACTCCGGAACAACGAACAGTTATTAAACCGCAAGATGATAGTAAGTTTAATTTGTTTTAAAATCACGATTTATCAAAAATCAATGTGGACATTCACGCGAGTAATTTTCATTTTTTTAACGCCGTCATTAGCGTACCGCGGGGAGGTTTACGCAGTCGGATTTATGTCTCATGGGTGCGCGTGATATTAAAATTCGAAGTGGTTGTAAAGTTAATTTGTCTGCACAAAAAATAACCTAATATTATATGATAATAAAACCGAATATTTTTTGAAATTCGTTAACATCGAGTTCACGTCATCTGTTCAGTTTGTATCTATTGATATTGTAACAAAACTGTTTTCTACGTGGGCGGAATAAATATTTATTTAGTATAATTAACAATTCGATAACAATAGACGCAACAACTATATGTCGAATCTAACAATCAACACGATAATAATAACGAACAGTAATTCTTAAACAAAGTGAAGCACTTCAATAACACTGAACAATAACTATTTATATACTGTATTTATGTTCGCAAATTCAACTCGACACTGATTCACGACTGACTGCCTGACTCCCTCGTACCTCGCTTATATAGTTCGAGCAGCTTGGCCCAGCACGCTCGCGCGCTTTCCAGAATATTCCGACGGTTACTCGTATCTTCGATGTCATTCTACGCCTCACCACTGTGACCTATTTACGACGCTTCTGTTATAGTCAGCGGCGTAACATCTTGGGGTTTGTTACAATATTATTTGAACGGTCAGCTTCGATTTTGTTGTGCAAATTAAGCCACGTATTTTCTAATTTTAATACTACTCTACAACTAATAGATTTCTCATAACAAATTGAAATGAATTAAAAATTTAAAAGATAGAATGAACTGGTGTTGATTAATGTCATCTTGTTGCAGTAATATTTCGCGTATACTGCGCTGACCATACATACTGCACTTTGAGATTCCCGGTATCATCAACTGCTGAAGAGATAAAAATAGCTGCGGCCGATAAGCTTAAACTGCGACCCAATGACGACTTGGTTTTGGTCGAGGTCAAATCCAATGGAGAACGTGTGGCCTTCAAAGATAATGACATAAGCATAGCAACTGCACTTAGCATCAACGGAAGAATATTTGTCTCACCCAAGGACCATTTAGATGCCCTGGTAACATTTTCATTTGTTTTTATCTATAATAATTACAACATAATATACTTTTTGAAGCCTGTCTTTGACTTGTATATTGTATTGTCACATTGTGACATTCTCTCACCTTCAAGTTGAGAACTCTTATAAAAGGTTTACACCATCGTTGCGACTCGAACTGTATCACTACGTAATCTGCGCAACAGATTTTAATAGAAGTAAATTTTACACCGAAAATATTAATTTAGATGATCGTGACACTGTTAAAACAAACTAATAATTGTGTCTCAATAATAAAAAATCAAATTACAGTCATATGAAAGACATTCTCAGGCATGCTGGAGACCGCATTTGATAAAATATTGATATTTAAAACACCGTAACTAATCACTGTTTTTTATTCTGTGGTCCATCTTTGTATGGTATCCCTGTCTTTACATTTGAATTGCCAAAATAACAATAGAAGAGTACTTTATAACTTATTTAAGTTATAGTCGATGTACAGGCCTGTATATTAAACAAACCATCCTTTTTAATTGTTTGATGCAGTTTTGTAAATTAAAGTCCGATTGGAAATAATATAAAGCTGAAAATGTGTTTCTGTAACCGTAAATTTCAAATATACTGAAGAGTGTTTATATTTAGGCATATTTAATATTTATAGATAGTGCTCTCAAACTGACGGAGAAAATCCAAAATCCGCAAATAATTATTAGAGTGTAAAGCAGGAGTGAAAAAACATGTCTGAAGAACGGGTTTTTTCCTAGTTTGATTTTATAATTATTAACAATTATTCCAGACATGTCTATCAGAACAAGAAGGACCAACGGAAGGTTTAGATCTTGACCTGGAACTATTCGGCACAAAGGAACTAGCGTATTACATGACTTTATTCGACTGGGACTTATTCTGGTGCGTGCACGAGTACGAATTGATTTATCACACGTTCGGCCGACATCACTTTGGACAGATTACGGCCAACCTGGATGTATTTCTTAGAAGATTCAACGAGATACAGTTTTGGGTCGTCACCGAGATCTGTATGGCATTGAGTCTTACTAAACGTGTCGCATTGCTCAGGAAATTTATTAAATTAGCTGCTTAGTAAGTAGAAATCTTCTAATGGCACTTTTTATTTAAAAAAACAAGAGTGTGTGTGTACTTATGTACGCACGTCAGAAGTTATACTTCTTTGGCGTAACAAAACAAAAATAAAAACTCGGGTCGCAGTGCCAAAACCCTGTCGACAATATAGTGTATTTGCTAATACAGGCCTTGTGGCTTTAATACGTGAACTTAAGTTTGTTTTTGGACAAAATAAAAAATTCAACCCCTTAATACATCCCTTAAAATAATATTTTTTTCTTAATTTCAATATTATTATCATTGCAACCTCTGTACCAAATTAAATACACCCTTCAGTAAGTAAATCACTATCCGCAAAACTAGTGTTTTCATAAAATTTGTAAGTCCGGTCCTATCGGGCCGATTTTATTAAAATTTTAGCAGCACATTTTAATCTCTACTAAAGAGTTAAATTTCAATTTTGAAACAATTCTGACAATTTTTTCGGTATTTTTGGGCCCAAAAACTTTTTGGAACCCCTAAATACAACCCTTAAAATGGTCCGATCGGGCCCATTTTAAATAGGCTCCGTGCGGTGATGGATTCCAACTTGCCTACCAAATTTCATTAAAATCAATTAACTCTTTCGAAAGTTATTGCCCGCACACACATATATATATATAAAAATATATATATATATATATATATATATATAAACATTTTCAAAAATGGTGCCAGAGTGTTCAGGAGGCTATGAAACGTCGAGAAATTTTGGTCCGACCCCTAGGTCCCGCCATCCGACCGACGCCAATAGTGTATGTGCCATATGGCAAATACACTAAAAAAACCCCAAAAAATTTAATCCCGCATGCCAGTACTAAACGTTTGCAAAAAAGACAATAAAATAATAAAACAAAGATATTAAATAAATTAATTTAATTCAATAAATTAGGTATTAATTTATTAAATATATTTATTTATTATATTTATATCTAATTATTTATAAAAAAAAATGTTTTTGTTGAGATTCGAACCCGGGACTTATCGCGTATGACGCGGCGGTGTTATCCATTACGCTAGTACATCTTACTTACCAGTGCTATATAATTGGTGATATCTAGTATTTACTAAATAATATTGTAAACAGCACGGCTGTTGAAGTACGAACTCATATTTAACGAAAGCGGCATAAACGAGCGTTTGTATAGCAAGAGCTTTTATTAATATTATTCAAAACAGAAAACGCTCTTGTCACATTATGACTGGTGATAATAGGGTATTATAACTTCCGACTAACTTCATGGTGTTACATTTTCGTGATGCGATGCGCGCGCATCGTAAAAATTCACTCTCATCATTTTTCCATAACGCGTCAAAAGAAGTATAATTCATTGACCTACATTTTATTAATTTAAACTCACGACACGCTAGCTGTTTGAATTTTATGCATTAATATTATCTGTTTTGTTTGTGTTAGTTGCAAGGAATATCAAAACTTGAACGCTTTCTGTGCGATCGTAATGGGTCTCAGTAACTTGGCAATCAGTCGTCTGACTCAGACATGGGAGAAGTTACCGGGAAAGTTTCGTAAACTATATACGGAATTCGAATCGGTAATAGATCCGAGTCGCAACCATCGCGCTTATCGCATAAGTGTTGGAAAACTTCAGCCACCCGTTGTACCATTCATGCCGCTACTGCTCAAGGACATGACTTTCACGCACGAGGGTAACAAGACTTGTCTCGACGGATTGGTCAACTTCGAAAAAATGCATATGCTGGCTCAAACTATGCGGACCATTAGATATTGTAGAAGTAGACATTTAGGTAAGTAAACGCTTAATATTTATTATTTTATTGTCGGAGAATTGCGATCTAGTGTCGGGGAATTGCGATCTAATGTCGGGGATTTGCGATCTAGCGTCAAGGATCAGCGATCTAGTGTCGGATATTTGCGATCTAGTGCCGGAGAATTGCGATCTAGTGTCGGGGAATTGCGATCTAATGTCGGGGATTTGCGATCTAGCGTCAAGGATCAGCGATCTAGTGTCGGGTATTTGCGATCTAGTGCCGGAGAATTGCGATCTAGTGTCGGGGAATTGCGATCTAATGGCGGGGATTTGCGATCTAGCGTCAAGGATTAGCGATCTAGTGTCGGGTATTTGCGATCTAGTGCCGGAGAATTGCGATCTAGTGTCGGGGAATTGCGATCTAATGGCGGGGATTTGCGATCTAGCGTCAAGGATCAGCGATCTAGTGTCGGATATTTGCGATCTAGTGCCGGAGAATTGCGATCTAGTGCCGGAGAATTGCGATCTAGTGTCGGGGAATTGCGATCTAATGGCGGGGATTTACGATCTAGCGTCAAGGATCAGCGATCTAGTGTCGGGTATTTGCGATCTAGTGCCGGAGAATTGCGATCTAGCGTCGGGGAATTGCGATCTAGCGTCGGGGATTTGCGATCTAGTGTCGGGGCTTTCCGATTAGAACCCCGGTTTCTTAGAATTTTGTCAACTCTAATACTCTATTTCTGCAACAGCTACGGAACCCTAAGTTGTATGCGTGTCAGATGCGCATTTGGCCGTTTATTTACTTATACTCTTTATACATGACACCATAGATATGTTCTCTGTGTGTGCCAACATGTTAATGTTTTAGTAAAAAATTGTTTTGATAGACTATTCAGTCGCAATAATGTGTAGAAAACTGGCGGAATTTTAACGACTTAATTTCATTTTTGAGTGGTTGAAAGTACGGCCGCGTGCTGCACATTTGCCTCGCTTTTCATTGGCTTCTGCCGAGGCCTTATTCACCATTTTTGTGTCTGCCGTTTTCGATATCGTGTTCTCATATTGTTTAATTAAACACTATGTAAGTGACGGTAATTTTCATCAATTATCCGAAGCTTTCAGTCTTTCTGCCGACGCTTTATCTATCAATTACATTTCTGCTAATTTTTAACGTTATCTGTGCCATCATATCATGCTGCACACAAAATTTTAACTTTATAGCTTTCACGATCAAGCATGAAAATTTTTTTGGTTCACCGCCGGTCCCCACGAACTTCTTCCGGGGCGGCGCGACATGTCCTTTCGTGAGTGGCAAAAGTCATCAAACCTTTTCAGGTTAAAACTGTAGCGAGTCACGTTGAAAAAACGTAGCCAGCTCGCAGCCTATACTCTCAAGTACACTGTAATAAACACAGAACTGGGAGTAAGTATTTCGGTGCCCGAGGTAAAAGAAACAAAAATACATCCCCTCATACCTGTGGAATTTTAAATTGGATTCGTATGAATTCTCGCCTGGACATTTTCAGTAGTGTGCACAAAAAAGAATACGTCAATTTTCCTATTAAATTATAAATTTATTTCTATTGATTTGCAGTTCTAGAACCACCATCACCGAAAAGCGAGGGTGACATCAAATCATACATATCAACACTAAGAGCGATAGATAACCAGAGAGTGTTGACAAGCATGTCTCAAAAACTGGAGCCCCGCCGTTCTTAGTGCTTCCTTTTGATGATCTTCTTACTAAAGAGCTGTTTGCATCGCTGCGATAACAGCTCGAAGTATGAATGGGATAATAATAATATACTTTACATTATTTGTGTTGTATATACTTAGTTTGTATACTAGAATACATCACTATTATATCGTGGACATACATGACCTTGGCTTCCATTTCAGTCACATGATATACCCAACAATACCCATACCGATATTAAGTATATATTGTTGTATCTGATAAATAATGGAAACATGATTATTTAACTGATCAGTTTACGTACTTTTTCAAACTTCAAAATCAATCATTTATCTATGCATTTATATTCACAAGGGCGTACGCAGAATTTTGTTCAGGAGGCAAGAGTTATGAGAGTTTAACATGGACATCCGAATCATAGTCATACTACAATTAGGTCATAAACGATAATTGAAACAGACAGATAGTTTTTAGGTTTCAGTACAATGAAATAATTGTGTTATTTATACTTAAATTACAGCTTGCCGACGTTTCGACCAGTATATGGTCATAATCATGGCCTATGATTAAAAAATTACATGTCAAAAAATATTACTTTAGGAACAATTATAACTTATGTTAATATACTTACAAAATTAGCTAACAGATTACACAATTTCTAAAAAGCATATTATTATGAGTAAAAGATAAGTACCTATTTTACATCCAGAAAATTTTATTACTATATTTTAAGAAAAATAAATTAATAATTCTTCAATAATTGAAACGTTCTGAGTGTAATTTGGGGAATTTTCAGGCGACAAAGTTCGATAACGGGACTTAAAAAAAATTAGCCACATTAGTATGAAGTAACCATAATGAATTTTCCACAATCACGAGAAATTTAGAGTGGATCTGATGAATGATGAAGAAAATAAAAAAACTCGGGTCGCAGTGCCAAACCCTGCCGACAATATAGTGTATTTGCAAATACAGGCCTTGTGGCTTTAATACGCGAACTTAAGTTTGTTTTTGGACAAAATAAAAAATTTAACCCCTTAATACATCCCTTAAAATAATATTTTTTTCTTAATTTCAATATTATTATCAATGCAACCTCTGTACCACATTAAATACACCCTTTCATAAGTAAATCCGTATCAACAAACCAGTGTTTTCATAAAATTTGAAAGTCCGGTCCTGTCGGGCCGATTTTATTAAAATTTTAGCAGCACGTTTTAATCTTTACTAAAGAGTTAAATTTCAATTTTGAAACGATTCTGACAAATTTTTCGGTATTTTTGGGCCCCAAAACTTTTTGGAACCCCTAAATACAACCCTGAAAATGGTCCGATCGGGCCCATTTTAAATAGGCTTCTTGCGGTGATGGGTTCCAATGTGTGTACCAAATTTCGTTTCAATCGATTAAGTCTGTCGAGAGTTATCGTGTACACACATATATATATATATATATATATATATATATATATATATATATATATATATATATATATATATATATATATATATATATATAATATATACATACATATATATATAAACATTTGCAAAAATGGTGCCAAATTGTTCAGGAGGCTATGAAACGTCGAGAAATTTTGGTCCGACCCCTAGGTCCCGCCATCCGACCGACGCCAATAGTGTATGTGCCATATTATGGCAAATACACTAAAAACATTTCTTCTTTTCTTAGTTTTATTACACAAACTTTTTTCAATAATGAGTAGGAGTACTCATTCCAAAGTCAATGTAGGGTGTTAAATGTTAATTAAAACATTCCAAAATTTGTATTTGTCAAATCATGAAAATTGATAAAATAATATTGATGTGAACAACTGTTCATCATCGAAAGATACTCGCTTTCCTGATTTCATCATCATTATTCCAGATCCCAAAGGGGAGCAGCTGCCTTTCCCCTCTACTGTTTTGTACGTACGCCCATGTATATTTACATGCCCAGCAATTTTGTTTACTAAGTGAAGTGGACTTAAAAAATGTTAAACATATTTCGGATAGACAGTATGAAAATCTAACCACTCTAAATCTAGTAATACCTATGCAAATTTGCCTTTAAAAATGTTGAACGCGCCTATTAAGTTCTCATACACGTTGGGCTGCAACTGAATATGGAAAACATTAAGCAAAAGGCACTATGTCCGCTGTATAAATGTGTTCTATTCTTCATAGTTTGTATTTACCTATGTTAAATTTAATGTTTACTTGTATTTACCACAGGCGAGCTCGTTGAATTAAAGAGTCTAATCTTGTACAATTTAAAAAAAATCATACTAATTATAACATAGTAAATAAGGAACCCAAGCGCGGACTGACCAGGGGCGCTGGGTGCTGGTGCATCCTGAACCCCCGAAGTTAGAAAAGGCGTTAACCGTCTAATTTCCCAATCCCAACAAATAACAAATTACTCAAGTCTCTCCCTTGGGCCCCAACAAATGTTAGCATCCCTGAAAAAATTTGAGCAGTCCGCGACTGAATGAACCAAATCTTAAATAATAGTAGATTGTATATCTAGTGGCGTTACGAGATATATTACTGAGCGATAGCGAGTTTTAACAGTCACACGAGTCATAAAATCATTACTCACGAAATATATATGGTATTTTTTGCAATACCCACTACAAAATATGTAGTTGCCTTTCATTTCATTGTCAGTATTTTCAAAATATTTTGACAGTTTATCTTGTGTCGCCAACTTCACTTCTATAGTAGGTCGAGAGCAGGCAGGGCCGCAGTAAGGGTAGGGCGGAGGGGGCGACGGCCCCGGGCGCATCAAGTTATGGGGCGCCAAAGGCGCGCCAGTATTTTATGTGCCAGGCTGATTACTACTAGACAAAACATATAAAATATACAATAAATAAAAATATTGCAAAATATAATTACTAAATTTTCTGGTTTCACGTCCATTATTGATATAATATAGCAGTTGTTAACGGGAATGTGGACAGGTACACAAATCAAACACCTTATTACGCTGTGTATAGCGTTTCGCCGGTAATTCCAGCTTCTTCAGATACTTAGCTGAATGATGTTTTTGTTATTATTTAAAATAGTCATTATGATATTAATATGTATATTGTATATCCAAAAACACAATTGGAAAATAGTTTGTCTATATTTTTTCTGATTTTAAAATTAGTTTTATTGTTAAAACAATTAATAACTGAATTCGTTATTATACTGTCTGAAATCACATGGTCTTAGAACGGTTTAGTAAAAAATTTTTATCATTTTTAATAAACCAATTTACTCAATGAAGGCTAGAAAAGTGAAGCTTTGATTTTTCGTAGACCGTAGTTAGATTATAGGCAGTAGTAGGTACCTACCGAAATTTTTTTTATAACGTTTATTTTGCAGTTATTAGTGAACATTTTTTATGTTTTTCAGTTGTTTATATTGAAATCTCTTATAAAAATCTCGTAGGTATCATGCATTTTTTGTTTTTTTGAGGGAGGGGGCGCAAATTAAAATTTTGGCCCAGGCGCAAGATTTCCTTACTGCGGCCCTGAGAGCAGGTGTCAGTGGGTAATAGCAGACGGATCAGGGCGAATAAACATAAATCACAATGGAAATGGTTTGCTTTCCCTCACTAGTGTGGGAAAGATACGTTTCCGCACACCGGCTTTTCAAAAGTCACTTTACATGCATACATACATGCATGTATAGCAGCTATTTTATAGTGGGTATGGCAAAAATTTCTATACAAACATTAGACGTCGTAAAGGTAGCATGATGAAATTCTCTGGAAACTCAGTACCTACCTACCTATTGTATAAAAACTGCCACCTTAGAAAATAGCGATCATAATTCAGTACGAACAAAAAATTTGTAAAATAATGCAAGGAATACATTTTTCGATAATATGGTTTACAAATTACAAAGTGTATGGTGTATCTTTAAAATGTGTTGTGTGATTCAAGGCCGTAATTATCAAGATCAATCCCTTAACAAATGTTATCTAAGAAACATAGTTTCTGCATTTCAAATGATTGGTCACACACCTAAAATCCCGCTTTCCAGAAATTTTTACCACTCATGAGGATCATTTGAACTCAAGTTCTACGGTTTTGCTGAGAGTCAAAACAAGTCAAAAATAAAGAACGATGAAACTGTGGTTGAACTTTTTATAAAGAATAAAATAATGGCTTGGTCAAGGAAGTTTATGACTAAATGGAAAAAAAGAATTCTGATACAATTTCTGTACAATCTAAAAATTTCTTGAGATCATTATTCTGCCTCTAAGGTTTTCATGAATATTTACCCGATTGTGACCAATGTTTGATTTTGATTATCTCTAAAATTAATTTTGCTCTTATTTTAGACATTACCATTTTCGGTTCTTTATTTACTATACTTTTGTGAACAGAATCTCCTTTAGACATCTTCAACAATCGCCATTGTCTTCCTTTAATTCCCAGTTATTAAATTACCTACTTGTCTGTGTAATTATTTTTTTAAATACTCTTTTCATCTTAAGTAACAATTATATGTTTTAATTCTAACCATATATTTTATAGTAAAATATTGCAAATTATAATTATCAAATATTATTATAGAAGTTCTATTTCTTAATTCTTAATATAGGTATAATAATTTTTTAATTATCGCGGCATTTATAACTGAACGATGTATGACGTATGTGCCTCTGTGTTTTAAAAGGTTAAAAATTACTTACATTACAAATTAACAAGAAATAAATATTTTTCAACAATAGGTACTGATATTTTCCCTGTTTAACGTCATATTCAATGTTACTATTTTCACTATGAAATTAAAGAAAGAAGAGTCGTTTATTTATTAGTTACAGTGTCTTTACTAAAATAATACCCAAAAATATTCTTTGAAACAAAAACCAAATTTAATTATGGGACATAGTAAAACTTAGAAATAAAGCTTGGCTGAACATTGTTCATTTGAGTAATTAAAAGTATTATTCAATTTACGTACCTAACTAATAAGTAATAGTAGATTGTATATCTAGATGAGTAATAGGCTATATTACTGACGAGTGATGACAGTATGTAAAAACGGGCGATAGCGAGTTTTTACAGTTACACGAATCATAATACCATTACGCACGATATTTATATGGTATTTTCTGCCATACCCACTACAAAATACCTACTTTTCACTTCATTTTCAAAAAAATTTGATAGTTTATTTGAGTCGCCATCTTTACTTTAGCAGTATGCCGTGAACTGTGAAGATCGTGAGTAAGTAAACGCATGCGGATAGAACGAATAAACAGAAGTTGCTACAACAATTTCCTACCGCACTAGTACGGTAAATACACTTTCCGCACGCCTGCCTGTTAAATGACCTATTACATGCATTGAAAGTAGCTATTCTGTAGTGGGTATGGCAAAAATGATATAACAGTTCTCTTGAAAATTAAAAATAAATCAAATGTAAAAGCCTTGTAAAGACCCCGTTACATTGTCTAATTAATTTGATATTTTCCTATTTTTTCCTAACAAAATAAAATAACCTTTTTTTAACAAATGAATCATAATTTTGAAGTGATGCCCAAAAACAAATATATAGGTATTTTCATAAAATTGCAGTTGTATTCTGTCGCTTATACAGTCATGAAAAAATGTAGGTATTTGTAAATTGTAGTGATTAAAAAGATCAAAATACATTACAATAAATTATTATTTTTTTACTGGAATGTTAGGAAATGAAACTTTATGGCTGTAGGCTAATTAATGTGAATGTTTTTTATAATAAGCTCAAAGCCCTTCACTTATCTAATATGTCATACGGGTAGCCTTTTCTATCTCTTTCAATAAATTTAATTTTTGTATATGTCCTGTGTACATGTAAAATACTTTACTTCTATTTTATGAAAAAATACAATGTATAACAAGTAGTCATGTTCAAACTTCTAAGTGTACGGGTACACAAAGCGTTGGCGATGGACTTGAGTGGAATCGGAGAGCGGGTACAGGACCGGGGCATACAATTCAATGATGACAATATGTAAACACTAAACAGTTGCATGTTACTTTCCGGCTGATGGCAACGTAGACTTCAAATTGATTTGATATTTTCGCGTATGGACTTATTTTACGCTCCAATATATACATGTTAATATACAGAATAAGGAGTGTGTGACATTAATTTGTAGTTTGTTGTAGACCTCACGCGGCGAAAGATGAAGCCACCGCGTCATAGTAACGTGAATGCATTACGCCCGCCTTCTAGCTTGCTATTAGCTGTTTTGGAGATCCATGAGCGTCGAGTGTACCTAACGGCATAAAACCCAATGTGCAGTTTTGTGTACACGGCACTGTCTGCGGGCAAGCAGGCGTTCACTAGCATATTATTGATGACGTGCCTGGCTTCATCTCTCACCGCGGGCACTCTACCGGTCTTTGAGTTCGATAATTATTGTTTGAACGTTGACCGCACTATGCTCTCTGTTTTCCATTACGCTATCTTCTCCATCAACCGCTCCTAGTATGACCGCACACTAAGGTGGATTTTATGATAAAAAAGAAGAAAAAATATGTATATATGTTCGAACTACAATCTTTGCAAAATACGAACGATTATCAATTCCATATTATACCGTAATATTATACCGTATCCATATTATACCGTAATACCGTGGGAAACAAATACGAGCGTACTTCTCTTTCACACTTATTACAGTATATTATGAAGATTATTATTAATTGTCCATAGCTTTGTAACGACTGGCTTACATTACATTTATAAAAGCATTTTTGACGATAACTTGATGTTACACTGTATGTACGCTGTAATTAAATAGTGGCGACAAACTTCTTTTTAATTGTTTCGGGTAGCAGCCCAACCCACTACTGAATGTCGTGCGAAAACTGACATTTTTTTAACACGCTTATATTAGTTCCACCTGTATGTATGTAAATAACGGATTCTTTGAACGCGATTTTCACCCACTTCAAAACTTCAGCTTGAACTGAAACTTTGCACACTTATCAAGGACCGATGACAATACAATAATTCAATAAGTTTGTCTCATTATTCTGACCAGGATCTCCAGAACTAAAAAGCAAAAATAAATTATAATTTAAAAAAACTAAAAAACACGCTTTAATGGTAAACTTAACTAAAAAGTAAAAAATAATGTTTATTGTTAAAAAGCGTGGGGTGCTTTATACCATATTTTCATACTTTATTACAACTGATATCGAGCACTCCACGGTTTTTTACAATAAAAATTATTTTTTCTTTTTAGTTCAGTTTACCATTAAAGCGTGTTTTTTAGTTTTTTTAAATTATAATTTATTTAAATCGGAATTTCCAGAGAACCATTAGAATTTTACCTTTAGCTCCTTAACTCCACGAAAAAATCCACGGCCTATAATTTTGAAAAGCGTCTGGGAAGATGCAACTTTGGATAACCAAATTTTCATTAAAAAGGCAATTGTGGCGACACACACGACCGAAGTGAAACTTATATTGCTATAATTATTGATTATTTTAAATGTGGAAACTGTTTTTTTAACTCTATATCATCTACAAAACTTAATAATTTATAAAATTATTGGATCAGAATGAGCCATGGTTACATTAATAATTATGTTCAAAGAGGATGTTAATTCGCGTGACCACATTTTTGTCAAACAAAAAATGTTTCATTTTTTGTGACGAATTTCGTTTCATCTAGCCAGTTCTTTCAGCATGTCAACCTTCAAATCGTCGAGGCATTGCCACCTAAGAAGTTTTACTTCAAAAATGTCAGTCTTCCGCGTGCCACCAAGAATGTATAAGCTATAGTCACTGGTATAAGTATAAAATAGTTGCGTTGGTGCAAAACATTTACACACCAATTATGTCCATTTTAACATAATAATATTTCAAAACTCCAAACGTGCTCTGGAAGTTTGTCAAAATTTTTTTAGTTATACCTACCATACGAGGATACATGGTTATATCAAGTTTATTTCTTGTATAAAAAAATCAAAATCGTTATAAGTAACTAGTCATAAAATTTATGAAACTTTGAAGCAATAATAAAAAAAGTTTTTTGCTGTATTGTAAATTTTATATTTGCACAAATATTAAAAGAATTATTCACTATTTGGAATAATTATCTATAATTAATATAATAATATTATAATATTGATTCGTTCAAAAAACGAGTTTTGATTATTTTACCGTTTATATTTTTGTAACTTCATCGGCCTAATGTAAAATAAGGATCAGTGAAATGTACCTATGTGTGTATTTGTTTTTTGAAAAAGTTGCAAAAATATTTACAGTTCTAAATATATTGAAGAAACAAATAAATACACAGCTCTACGATCACCATTTTGTTTGTTTTGGTCTTTAACTATTTGATTTTTTTTTATATAAATTAAAGAGATGAAGGCCAAAACAGGGTGATTCCTTCTTCATAGCTTAGTTATTGTCTATTTAAAAAATATTAAAGCATGGATTTGTTATGACAATCAGTGGTCAAACACGTATCTTAATTTCTAATTACTGATTGAATTTTAATGACGATCAAAATTCAAGCATTTTAGCAATAAAAAAAAAACATTTTTTTTTGTAACAGGTTTTGGTATAAACTATAAACGGAAGTCATATAATAGTTACTTTATGAAAATTTTACTAAATAAAATTCTGTCAGTGATTTTGGTACGGGTTGTAACCAAAATAATCACTAGTGTTTAATAATTTTGTCTGTGAAATTTTGTAAGTAGTGATAAAATTTGAATTAATTATAAATATAAGAATAAGTGTATTTGCATGTATTTAATAATTTTCTCTCCCAAGTATTTAACGAATTCGTTATTTTTACGGAATTATATGTTAAATTGTATATTTATTAACACTGCTAAACAATATCCACAAACACATTTTTCTCTTTGAATGTGAATTTAATATTTGGCACAAAGCTTAATTTATTTCTTAGGTACATGTTTTTTTTAATTACTTATGATAATTTTTCTGACAATTTTTGACACACATCAAAAATAACATATTAATTGCTAAGTCTCATTTTTATTATTTGCAACAATACCTATATTCAAAAAAACGTCAGAACAACTATTATTTGTAATTTTAATATTGTTCTAACACACTTCAATAAAACAAGTAAGGTAAGACTCCAATCAGTAAAGATGCTGTTTCAAAGCGCTCGAGACTCCGGACATCTAAGTCTAATAACAATATATTAACTGGTTGACGGAGTTCCCGCAGTTAGTATTTGGACAGCATGCATTGTACATAGCTTTTCATTAGTATTGAGTATGTTTGTAAAACCCCAATTTTTATTATGTTATTTGTGAATAAAATACCTCTGTGAAATACCTACTAGTATTTTTTTATATATCTGTATCAGCGCCGAATATTCACATATCTTAAGTAAAGGTCGCTGAATTTCAGCCTCCCCTACCTTTAAAAAAATATCATATAAATAGGCTAATTTGTTATGTTCCAAATGTTCCAATTATTTATTTAGGTATGTTTATGTGGATAGAAAAGTATAATATATATAAAGGGCAAAATATTTTAGATCTTTTAGATCTTTGTACAAATTTGCGAAATTTTTGAATAATAAACGACCCGATTCGTTTGATATTAAGTCAATTTATAGAAAAAATAGCGCTGAATCGACTCCAACAACTCGCACTTTTAGTTTCAAAGATATATAAACAGCATTTGAGAGATTTTTAAGATTTCTTAAAAATGCCAAAAGTAAGACCCTCTTTGCACAAATTTGTAAATTTTTTGAAAAATAAATTTTACCCGATTCGTTTGATATTATGTCAATTTATAGAAAAAATAGCGCTGAATCGACTCCAACAACTCGCACTTTTAGTTTCAAAGATATAACCAGCATCTGAGAGATTTTTGAGTTTTCTTAAAAATGCCAAAAGTAAGAAGACCCCCCACTGTGTACAAATTTGCGAAATTTTTGAAAAATAAATTCGACCCGAATCGTTTAATATTAAGTCAATTTATAGAAAAAATAGCGCTGAATCGGCTCCAACGACTCGCACTTTTAGTTTCAAAGATATATAAACAGCATTTGAGAGATTTTTGAGATTTCTTAAAAATGCCAAAAGTAAGACCCTCTTTGTACAAATTTGTAAATTTTTTGAAAAATAAATTTTACCCGATTCGTTTGATATTATGTCAATTTATAGAAAAAATAGCGCTGAATCGACTCCAACAACTCGCACTTTTAGTTTCAAAGATATAACCAGCATCTGAGAGATTTTTGAGTTTTCTTAAAAATGCCAAAAGTAAGAAGACCCCCCTCTTTGTACAAATTTGCGAAATTTTTGAAAAATAAATTCGACCCGATTCTTTTGATATTAAGTCAATTTATAGAAAAAATAGCGCTGAATCGACTCCAACATCTCGCACTTTTAGTTTCAAAGAAATATAACCAGCATCTGAGAGATTTTTGAGTTTTCTTAAAAATGACAAAAGTAAGAAGACCCCCCTCTTTGTACAAATTTGCGAAATTTTTGAAAAATAAATTCGACCCGATTCGTTTGATATTAAGTCAATTTATAGAAAAAATAGCGCTGAATCGACTCCAACAACTCGCACTTTTAGTTTCAAAGATATAACCAGCATCTGAGAGATTTTTGAGTTTTCTTAAAAATGACAAAAGTAAGAAGACCCCCCTCTTTGTACAAATTTGCGAAATTTTTGAAAAATAAATTCGACCCGATTCGTTTGATATTAAGTCAATTTATAGAAAAAATAGCGCTGAATCGACTCCAACAACTCGCACTTTTAGTTTCAAAGATATAACCAGCATCTGAGAGATTTTTGAGTTTTCTTAAAAATGACAAAAGTAAGAAGACCCCCCTCTTTGTACAAATTTGCGAAATTTTTGAAAAATAAATTCGACCCGAATCGTTTAATATTAAGTCAATTTATAGAAAAAATAGCGCTGAATCGACTCCAACAACTCGCACTTTTAGTTTCAAAGATATAACCAGCATCTGAGAGATTTTTGAGTTTTCTTAAAAATGACAAAAGTAAGAAGACCCCCCCTCTTTGTACAAATTTGCGAAATTTTTGAAAAATAAATTCGACCCGATTCGTTTGATATTAAGTCAATTTATAGAAAAAATAGCGCTGAATCGACTCCAACAACTCGCACTTTTAGTTTCAAAGATATAACCAGCATCTGAGAGATTTTTGAGTTTTCTTAAAAATGACAAAAGTAAGAAGACCCCCCTCTTTGTACAAATTTGCGAAATTTTCGAAAAATAAATTCGACCCGATTCGTTTGATATTAAGTCAATTTATAGAAAAAATAGCGCTGAATCGACTCCAACAACTCGCACTTTTAGTTTCAAAGATATAACCAGCATCTTAGAGATTTTTGAGTTTTCTTAAAAATGACAAAAGTAAAAAGACCCCCCTCTTTGTACAAATTTGCGAAATTTTTGAAAAATAAATTCGACCCGATTCGTTTGATATTAAGTCAATTTATAGAAAAAATAGCGCTGAATCGACTCCAACAACTCGCACTTTTAGTTTCAAAGATATAACCAGCATCTGAGAGATTTTTGAGTTTTCTTAAAAATGACAAAAGTAAGAAGACCCCCCTCTTTGTACAAATTTGCGAAATTTTTGAAAAATAAATTCGACCCGATTCGTTTGATATTAAGTCAATTTATAGAAAAAATAGCGCTGAATCGACTCCAACAACTCGCACTTTTAGTTTCAAAGATATAACCAGCATCTGAGAGATTTTTGAGTTTTCTTAAAAATGACAAAAGTAAGAAGACCCCCCTCTTTGTACAAATTTGCGAAATTTTTGAAAAATAAATTCGACCCGAATCGTTTAATATTAAGTCAATTTATAGAAAAAATAGCGCTGAATCGACTCCAACAACTCGCACTTTTAGTTTCAAAGATATAACCAGCATCTGAGAGATTTTTGAGTTTTCTTAAAAATGACAAAAGTAAGAAGACCCCCCTCTTTGTACAAATTTGCGAAATTTTTGAAAAATAAATTCGACCCGATTCGTTTGATATTAAGTCAATTTATGGAAAAAATAGCGCTGAATCGACTCCAACAACTCGCACTTTTAGTTTCAAAGATATAACCAGCATCTGAGAGATTTTTGAGTTTTCTTAAAAATGACAAAAGTAAGAAGACCCCCCTCTTTGTACAAATTTGCGAAATTTTCGAAAAATAAATTCGACCCGATTCGTTTGATATTAAGTCAATTTATAGAAAAAATAGCGCTGAATCGACTCCAACAACTCGCACTTTTAGTTTCAAAGATATAACCAGCATCTTAGAGATTTTTGAGTTTTCTTAAAAATGACAAAAGTAAAAAGACCCCCCTCTTTGTACAAATTTGCGAAATTTTTGAAAAATAAATTCGACCCGATTCGTTTGATATTAAGTCAATTTATAGAAAAAATAGCGCTGAATCGACTCCAACAACTCGCACTTTTAGTTTCAAAGATATAACCAGCATCTGAGAGATTTTTGAGTTTTCTTAAAAATGACAAAAGTAAGAAGACCCCCCTCTTTGTACAAATTTGCGAAATTTTTGAAAAATAAATTCGACCCGATTCGTTTGATATTAAGTCAATTTATAGAAAAAATAGCGCTGAATCGACTCCAACAACTCGCACTTTTAGTTTCAAAGATATAACCAGCATCTGAGAGATTTTTGAGTTTTCTTAAAAATGCCAAAAGTAAGAAGACCCCCCTCTTTGTACAAATTTGCGAAATTTTTGAAAAATAAATTCGACCCGATTCTTTTGATATTAAGTCAATTTATAGAAAAAATAGCGCTGAATCGACTCCAACATCTCGCACTTTTAGTTTCAAAGATATATAACCAGCATCTGAGAGATTTTTGAGTTTCCTTAAAAATGACAAAAGTAAGAAGACCCCCCTCTTTGTACAAATTTGCGAAATTTTTGAAAAATAAATTTGACCCGATTCGTTTGATATTAAGTCAATTTATAGAAAAAATAGCGCTGAATCGACACCAACAACTCGCACTTTTAGTTTCAAAGATATAACCAGCATCTGAGAGATTTTTGAGTTTTCTTAAAAATGACAAAAGTAAGAAGACCCCCCTCTTTGTACAAATTTGCGAAATTTTTGAAAAATAAATTCGACCCGATTCGTTTGATATTAAGTCAATTTATAGAAAAAATAGCGCTGAATCGACTCCAACAACTCGCACTTTTAGTTTCAAAGATATAACCAGCATCTGAGAGATTTTTGGGTTTTCTTAAAAATGACAAAAGTAAGAAGACCCCCCTCTTTGTACAAATTTGCGAAATTTTTGAAAAATAAATTCGACCCGATTCTTTTGATATTAAGTCAATTTATAGAAAAAATAGCGCTGAATCGACTCCAACAACTCGCACTTTTAGTTTCAAAGATATAACCAGCATCTGAGAGATTTTTGAGTTTTCTTAAAAATGACAAAAGTAAGAAGACCCCCCTCTTTGTACAAATTTGCGAAATTTTTGAAATATAAATTCGACCCGATTCGTTTGATATTAAGTCAATTTATAGAAAAAATAGCGCTGAATCGACTCCAACAACTCGCACTTTTAGTTTCAAAGATATAACCAGCATCTGAGAGATTTTTGAGTTTTCTTAAAAATGACAAAAGTAAGAAGACCCCCCTCTTTGTACAAATTTGCGAAATTTTTGAAAAATAAATTCGACCCGATTCGTTTGATATTAAGTCAATTTATAGAAAAAATAGCGCTGAATCGACTCAAACAACTCGCACTTTTAGTTTCAAAGATATAACCAGCATCTGAGAGATTTTTGAGTTTTCTTAAAAATGCCAAAAGTAAGAAGACCCCCTCTTTGTACAAATTTGCGAAATTTTTGAAAAATAAATTCGACCCGATTCGTTTGATATTAAGTCAATTTATAGAAAAAATAGCGCTGAATCGACTCCAACAACTCGCACTTTTAGTTTCAAAGATATAACCAGCATCTGAGAGATTTTTGAGTTTTCTTAAAAATGACAAAAGTAAGAAGACCCCCCTCTTTGTACAAATTTGCGAAATTTTTGAAAAATAAATTCGACCCGATTCGTTTGATATTAAGTCAATTTATAGAAAAAATAGCGCTGAATCGACTCCAACAACTCGCACTTTTAGTTTCAAAGATATAACCAGCATCTGAGAGATTTTTGAGTTTTCTTAAAAATGCCAAAAGTTAGAAGACCCCCCTCTTTGTACAAATTTGCGAAATTTTTGAAAAATAAATTCGACCCGATTCGTTTGATATTAAGTCAATTTATAGAAAAAATAGCGCTGAATCGACTCCAACAACTCGCACTTTTAGTTTCAAAGATATAACCAGCATCTGAGAGATTTTTGAGTTTTCTTAAAAATGACAAAAGTAAGAAGACCCCCCTTTTTGTACAAATTTGCGAAATTTTTGAAAAATAAATTCGACCCGATTCGTTTGATATTAAGTCAATTTATAGAAAAAATAGCGCTGAATCGACTCCAACAACTCGCACTTTTAGTTTCAAAGATATAACCAGCATCTGAGAGATTTTTGAGTTTTCTTAAAAATGACAAAAGTAAGAAGACCCCCCTCTTTGTACAAATTTGCGAAATTTTTGAAAAATAAATTCGACCCGAATCGTTTAATATTAAGTCAATTTATAGAAAAAATAGCGCTGAATCGACTCCAACAACTCGCACTTTTAGTTTCAAAGATATAACCAGCATCTGAGAGATTTTTGAGTTTTCTTAAAAATGACAAAAGTAAGAAGACCCCCCTCTTTGTACAAATTTGCGAAATTTTTGAAAAATAAATTCGACCCGATTCGTTTGATATTAAGTCAATTTATAGAAAAAATAGCGCTGAATCGACTCCAACAACTCGCACTTTTAGTTTCAAAGATATAACCAGCATCTGAGAGATTTTTGAGTTTTCTTAAAAATGACAAAAGTAAGAAGACCCCCCTCTTTGTACAAATTTGCGAAATTTTCGAAAAATAAATTCGACCCGATTCGTTTGATATTAAGTCAATTTATAGAAAAAATAGCGCTGAATCGACTCCAACAACTCGCACTTTTAGTTTCAAAGATATAACCAGCATCTTAGAGATTTTTGAGTTTTCTTAAAAATGACAAAAGTAAAAAGACCCCCCTCTTTGTACAAATTTGCGAAATTTTTGAAAAATAAATTCGACCCGATTCGTTTGATATTAAGTCAATTTATAGAAAAAATAGCGCTGAATCGACTCCAACAACTCGCACTTTTAGTTTCAAAGATATAACCAGCATCTGAGAGATTTTTGAGTTTTCTTAAAAATGACAAAAGTAAGAAGACCCCCCTCTTTGTACAAATTTGCGAAATTTTTGAAAAATAAATTCGACCCGATTCGTTTGATATTAAGTCAATTTATAGAAAAAATAGCGCTGAATCGACTCCAACATCTCGCACTTTTAGTTTCAAAGATATATAACCAGCATCTGAGAGATTTTTGAGTTTTCTTAAAAATGACAAAAGTAAGAAGACCCCCCTCTTTGTACAAATTTGCGAAATTTTTGAAAAATAAATTTGACCCGATTCGTTTGATATTAAGTCAATTTATAGAAAAAATAGCGCTGAATCGACTCCAACAACTCGCACTTTTAGTTTCAAAGATATAACCAGCATCTGAGAGATTTTTGAGTTTTCTTAAAAATGACAAAAGTAAGAAGACCCCCCTCTTTGTACAAATTTGCGAAATTTTTGAAAAATAAATTCGACCCGATTCGTTTGATATTAAGTCAATTTATAGAAAAAATAGCGCTGAATCGACTCCAACAACTCGCACTTTTAGTTTCAAAGATATAACCAGCATCTGAGAGATTTTTGGGTTTTCTTAAAAATGACAAAAGTAAGAAGACCCCCCTCTTTGTACAAATTTGCGAAATTTTTGAAAAATAAATTCGACCCGATTCTTTTGATATTAAGTCAATTTATAGAAAAAATAGCGCTGAATCGACTCCAACAACTCGCACTTTTAGTTTCAAAGATATAACCAGCATCTGAGAGATTTTTGAGTTTTCTTAAAAATGACAAAAGTAAGAAGACCCCCCTCTTTGTACAAATTTGCGAAATTTTTGAAAAATAAATTCGACCCGATTCGTTTGATATTAAGTCAATTTATAGAAAAAATAGCGCTGAATCGACTCCAACAACTCGCACTTTTAGTTTCAAAGATATAACCAGCATCTGAGAGATTTTTGAGTTTTCTTAAAAATGACAAAAGTAAGAAGACCCCCCTCTTTGTACAAATTTGCGAAATTTTTGAAAAATAAATTCGACCCGATTCGTTTGATATTAAGTCAATTTATAGAAAAAATAGCGCTGAATCGACTCAAACAACTCGCACTTTTAGTTTCAAAGATATAACCAGCATCTGAGAGATTTTTGAGTTTTCTTAAAAATGCCAAAAGTAAGAAGACCCCCTCTTTGTACAAATTTGCGAAATTTTTGAAAAATAAATTCGACCCGATTCGTTTGATATTAAGTCAATTTATAGAAAAAATAGCGCTGAATCGACTCCAACAACTCGCACTTTTAGTTTCAAAGATATAACCAGCATCTGAGAGATTTTTGAGTTTTCTTAAAAATGACAAAAGTAAGAAGACCCCCCTCTTTGTACAAATTTGCGAAATTTTTGAAAAATAAATTCGACCCGATTCGTTTGATATTAAGTCAATTTATAGAAAAAATAGCGCTGAATCGACTCCAACAACTCGCACTTTTAGTTTCAAAGATATAACCAGCATCTGAGAGATTTTTGAGTTTTCTTAAAAATGCCAAAAGTTAGAAGACCCCCCTCTTTGTACAAATTTGCGAAATTTTTGAAAAATAATTTCGACCCGATTCGTTTGATATTAAGTCAATTTATAGAAAAAATAGCGCTGAATCGACTCCAACAACTCGCACTTTTAGTTTCAAAGATATAACCAGCATCTGAGAGATTTTTGAGTTTTCTTAAAAATGACAAAAGTAAGAAGACCCCCCTCTTTGTACAAATTTGCGAAATTTTTGAAAAATAAATTCGACCCGATTCGTTTGATATTATTAAGTCAATTTATAGAAAAAATAGCGCTGAATCGACTCCAACAACTCGCACTTTTAGTTTCAAAGATATAACCAGCATCTGAGAGATTTTTGAGTTTTCTTAAAAATGCCAAAAGTAAGAAGACCCCCCTCTTTGTACAAATTTGCGAAATTTTTGAAAAATAAATTCGACCCGATTCTTTTGATATTAAGTCAATTTATAGAAAAAATAGCGCTGAATCGACTCCAACATCTCGCACTTTTAGTTTCAAAGATATATAACCAGCATCTGAGAGATTTTTGAGTTTTCTTAAAAATGACAAAAGTAAGAAGACCCCCCTCTTTGTACAAATTTGCGAAATTTTTGAAAAATAAATTCGACCCGATTCGTTTGATATTAAGTCAATTTAAAGAAAAAATAGCGCTGAATCGACTCCAACAACTCGCACTTTTAGTTTCAAAGATATAACCAGCATCTGAGAGATTTTTGAGTTTTCTTAAAAATGACAAAAGTAAGAAGACCCCCCTCTTTGTACAAATTTGCGAAATTTTTGAAAAATAAATTCGACCCGATTCTTTTGATATTAAGTCAATTTATAGAAAAAATAGCGCTGAATCGACTCCAACAACTCGCACTTTTAGTTTCAAAGATATATAACCAGCATCTGAGAGATTTTTGAGTTTTCTTAAAAATGACAAAAGTAAGAAGACCCCCCTCTTTGTACAAATTTGCGAAATTTTTGAAAAATAAATTCGACCCGATTCGTTTGATATTAAGTCAATTTATAGAAAAAATAGCGCTGAATCGACTCCAGCAACTCGCACTTTTAGTTTCAAAGATATAACCAGCATCTGAGAGATTTTTGAGTTTTCTTAAAAATGACAAAAGTAAGAAGACCCCCCTCTTTGTACAAATTTGCGAAATTTTTGAAAAATAAATTCGACCCGAATCGTTTAATATTAAGTCAATTTATAGAAAAAATAGCGCTGAATCGACTCCAACAACTCGCACTTTTAGTTTCAAAGATATAACCAGCATCTGAGAGATTTTTGAGTTTTCTTTAAAATGACAAAAGTAAAAAGACCCCCCTCTTTGTACAAATTTGCGAAAGTTTTGAAAAATAAATTCGACCCGATTCATTTGATATTAAGTCAATTTATAGAAAAAATAGCGCTGAATCGACTCCAACAACTCGCACTTTTAGTTTCAAAGATATAACCAGCATCTGAGAGATTTTTGAGTTTTCTTAAAAATGACAAAAGTAAGAAGACCTCCCTCTTTGTACAAATTTGCGAAATTTTTGAAAAATAAATTCGACCCGATTCGTTTGATATTAAGTCAATTTATAGAAAAAATAGCGCTGAATCGACTCCAACATCTCGCACTTTTAGTTTCAAAGATATATAACCAGCATCTGAGAGATTTTTGAGTTTTCTTAAAAATGACAAAAGTAAGAAGACCCCCTCTTTGTACAAATTTGCGAAATTTTTGAAAAATAAATTCGACCCGATTCTTTTGATATTAATTCAATTTATAGAAAAAATAGCGCTGAATCGACTCCAACATCTCGCACTTTTAGTTTCAAAGATATATAACCAGCATCTGAGAGATTTTTGAGTTTTCTTAAAAATGACAAAAGTAAGAAGACCCCCCTCTTTGTACAAATTTGCGAAATTTTTGAAAAATAAATTCGACCCGAATCGTTTAATATTAAGTCAATTTATAGAAAAAATAGCGCTGAATCGGCTCCAACATCTCGCACTTTTAGTTTCAAAGATATATAACCAGCATCTAAGAGATTTTTGAGTTTTCTTAAAAATGCCAAAAGTAAAAAGACCCCCCTCTTTGTACAAATTTGCGAAATTTTTGAAAAATAAATTCGACCCGATTCTTTTGATATTAAGTCAATTTATAGAAAAAATAGCGCTGAATCGACTCCAACTTCTCGCACTTTTAGTTTCAAAGATATATAACCAGCATCTGAGAGATTTTTGAGTTTTCTTAAAAATGACAAAAGTAAGAAGACCCCCCTCTTTGTACAAATTTGCGAAATTTTTGAAAAATAAATTCGACCCGATTCTTTTGATATTAAGTCAATTTATAGAAAAAATAGCGCTGAATCGACTCCAACATCTCGCACTTTTAGTTTCAAAGATATATAACCAGCATCTGAGAGATTTTTGAGTTTTCTTAAAAATGACAAAAGTAAGAAGACCCCCCTCTTTGTACAAATTTGCGAAATTTTTGAAAAATAAATTCGACCCGATTCTTTTGATATTAAGTCAATTTATAGAAAAAATAGCGCTGAATCGACTCCAACATCTCGCACTTTTAGTTTCAAAGATATATAACCAGCATCTGAGAGATTTTTGAGTTTTCTTAAAAATGACAAAAGTAAGAAGACCCCCCTCTTTGTACAAATTTGCGAAATTTTTGAAAAATAAATTCGACCCGATTCTTTTGATATTAAGTCAATTTATAGAAAAAATAGCGCTGAATCGACTCCAACTTCTCGCACTTTTAGTTTCAAAGATATATAACCAGCATCTGAGAGATTTTTGAGTTTTCTTAAAAATGCCAAAAGTAAGAAGACCCCCCTCTTTGTACAAATTTGCGAAATTTTTGAAAAATAAATTCGACCCGATTCTTTTGATATTAAGTCAATTTATAGAAAAAATAGCGCTGAATCGACTCCAACATCTGGCACTTTTAGTTTCAAAGATATATAATTAGCATCTGAGAGATTTTTGAGTTTTCTTAAAAATGACAAAAGTAAGAAGACCCCCCTCTTTGTACAAATTTGCGAAATTTTTGAAAAATAAATTCGACCCGATTCGTTTGATATTAAGTCAATTTATAGAAAAAATAGCGCTGAATCGACTCCAACAACTCGCACTTTTAGTTTCAAAGATATAACCAGCATCTGAGAGATTTTTGAGTTTTCTTAAAAATGACAAAAGTAAGAAGACCCCCCTCTTTGTACAAATTTGCGAAATTTTTGAAAAATAAATTCGACCCGATTCTTTTGATATTAAGTCAATTTATAGAAAAAATAGCGCTGAATCGACTTCAACAACTCGCACTTTTAGTTTCAAAGATATATAACCAGCATCTGAGAGATTTTTGAGTTTTCTTAAAAATGACAAAAGTAAGAAGACCCCCCTCTTTGTACAAATTTGCGAAATTTTTGAAAAATAAATTCGACCCGATTCGTTTGATATTAAGTCAATTTATAGAAAAAATAGCGCTGAATCGACACCAGCAACTCGCACTTTTAGTTTCAAAGATATAACCAGCATCTGAGAGATTTTTGAGTTTTCTTAAAAATGACAAAAGTAAGAAGACCCCCCTCTTTGTACAAATTTGCGAAATTTTTGAAAAATAAATTCGACCCGAATCGTTTAATATTAAGTCAATTTATAGAAAAAATAGCGCTGAATCGACTCCAACATTTCGCACTTTTAGTTTCAAAGATATATAACCAGCATCTGAGAGATTTTTGAGTTTTCTTAAAAATGACAAAAGTAAGAAGACCCCCTCTTTGTACAAATTTGCGAAATTTTTGAAAAATAAATTCGACCCGATTCGTTTGATATTAAGTCAATTTATAGAAAAAATAGCGCTGAATCGACTCCAACAACTCGCAATTTTAGTTTCAAAGATATAACCAGCATCTGAGAGATTTTTGAGTTTTCTTAAAAATGACAAAAGTAAGAAGACCCCCCTCTTTGTACAAATTTGCGAAATTTTTGAAAAATAAATTCGACCCGATTCTTTTGATATTAAGTCAATTTATAGAAAAAATAGCGCTGAATCGACTCCAACAACTCGTACTTTTAGTTTCAAAGATATATAACCAGCATCTGAGAGATTTTTGAGTTTTCTTAAAAATGACAAAAGTAAGAAGACCCCCCTCTTTGTACAAATTTGCGAAATTTTTGAAAAATAAATTCGACCCGATTCGTTTGATATTAAGTCAATTTATAGAAAAAATAGCGCTGAATCGACTCCAGCAACTCGCACTTTTAGTTTCAAAGATATAACCAGCATCTGAGAGATTTTTGAGTTTTCTTAAAAATGACAAAAGTAAGAAGACCCCCCTCTTTGTACAAATTTGCGAAATTTTTGAAAAATAAATTCGACCCGAATCGTTTAATATTAAGTCAATTTATAGAAAAAATAGCGCTGTATCGACTCCAACAACTCGCACTTTTAGTTTCAAAGATATAACCAGCATCTGAGAGATTTTTGAGTTTTCTTTAAAATGACAAAAGTAAGAAGACCCCCCTCTTTGTACAAATTTGCGAAAGTTTTGAAAAATAAATTCGACCCGATTCGTTTGATATTAAGTCAATTTATAGAAAAAATAGCGCTGAATCGACTCCAACAACTCGCACTTTTAGTTTCAAAGATATAACCAGCATCTGAGAGATTTTTGAGTTTTCTTAAAAATGACAAAAGTAAGAAGACCTCCCTCTTTGTACAAATTTGCGAAATTTTTGAAAAATAAATTCGACCCGATTCGTTTGATATTAAGTCAATTTATAGAAAAAATAGCGCTGAATCGACTCCAACAACTCGCACTTTTAGTTTCAAAGATATAACCAGCATCTGAGAGATTTTTGAGTTTTCTTAAAAATGACAAAAGTAAGAAGACCCCCCTCTTTGTACAAATTTGAGAAATTTTTGAAAAATAAATTCGACCCGATTCTTTTGATATTAAGTCAAATTATAGAAAAAATAGCGCTGAATCGACTCCAACATCTCGCACTTTTAGTTTCAAAGATATATAACCAGCATCTGAGAGATTTTTGAGTTTTCTTAAAAATGACAAAAGTAAGAAGACCCCCCTCTTTGTACAAATTTGCGAAATTTTTGAAAAATAAATTCGACCCGATTCTTTTGATATTAAGTCAATTTATAGAAAAAATAGCGCTGAATCGACTCCAACATCTCGCACTTTTAGTTTCAAAGATATATAACCAGCATCTGAGAGATTTTTGAGTTTTCTTAAAAATGACAAAAGTAAGAAGACCCCCCTCTTTGTACAAATTTGCGAAATTTTTGAAAAATAAATTCGACCCGATTCTTTTGATATTAAGTCAATTTATAGAAAAAATAGTGCTGAATCGACTCCAACATCTCGCACTTTTAGTTTCAAAGATATATAACCAGCATCTGAGAGATTTTTGAGTTTTCTTAAAAATGACAAAAGTAAGAAGACCCCCCTCTTTGTACAAATTTGCGAAATTTTTGAAAAATAAATTCGACCCGATTCTTTTGATATTAAGTCAATTTATAGAAAAAATAGCGCTGAATCGACTCCAACATCTCGCACTTTTAGTTTCAAAGATATATAACCAGCATCTGAGAGATTTTTGAGTTTTCTTAAAAATGACAAAAGTAAGAAGACCCCCCTCTTTGTACAAATTTGCGAAATTTTTGAAAAATAAATTCGACCCGATTCTTTTGATATTAAGTCAATTTATAGAAAAAATAGCGCTGAATCGGCTCCAACGACTCGCACTTTTAGTTTCAAAGATATAACCAGCATCTGAGAGATTTTTGAGTTTTCTTAAAAATGACAAAAGTAAGAAGACCCCCCTCTTTGTACAAATTTGCGAAGTTTTTGAAAAATAAATTCGACCCGATTCGTTTGATATTAAGTCAATTTATAGAAAAAATAGCGCTGAATCGACTCCAACAACTCGCACTTTTAGTTTCAAAGATATAACCAGCATCTGAGAGATTTTTGAGTTTTCTTAAAAATGACAAAAGTAAGAAGACCCCCCTCTTTGTACAAATTTGCGAAATTTTTGAAAAATAAATTCGACCCGATTCGTTTGATATTAAGTCAATTTATAGAAAAAATAGCACTGAATCGACTCCAACAACTCGCACTTTTAGTTTCAAAGATATAACCAGCATCTGAGAGATTTTTGAGTTTTCTTAAAAATGCCAAAAGTAAGAAGACCCCCCTCTTTGTACAAATTTGCGAAATTTTTGAAAAATAAATTCGACCCGATTCTTTTGATATTAAGTCAATTTATAGAAAAAATAGCGCTGAATCGACTCCAACATCTCGCACTTTTAGTTTCAAAGATATATAACCAGCATCTGAGAGATTTTTGAGTTTTCTTAAAAATGACAAAAGTAAGAAGACCCCCCTCTTTGTACAAATTTGCGAAATTTTTGAAAAATAAATTCGACCCGATTCGTTTGATATTAAGTCAATTTATAGAAAAAATAGCGCTGAATCGACTCCAACATCTCGCACTTTTAGTTTCAAAGATATAACCAGCATCTGAGAGATTTTTGAGTTTTCTTAAAAATGACAAAAGTAAGAAGACCCCCCTCTTTGTACAAATTTGAGAAATTTTTGAAAAATAAATTCGACCCGATTCTTTTGATATTAAGTCAATTTATAGAAAAAATAGCGCTGAATCGACTCCAACATCTGGCACTTTTAGTTTCAAAGATATATAACCAGCATCTGAGAGATTTTTGAGTTTTCTTAAAAATGACAAAAGTAAGAAGACCCCCCTCTTTGTACAAATTTGCGAAATTTTTGAAAAATAAATTCGACCCGATTCTTTTGATATTAAGTCAATTTATAGAAAAAATAGCGCTGAATCGGCTCCAACGACTCGCACTTTTAGTTTCAAAGATATAACCAGCATCTGAGAGATTTTTGAGTTTTCTTAAAAATGACAAAAGTAAGAAGACCCCCCTCTTTGTACAAATTTGCGAAGTTTTTGAAAAATAAATTCGACCCGATTCGTTTGATATTAAGTCAATTTATAGAAAAAATAGCGCTGAATCGACTCCAACAACTCGCACTTTTAGTTTCAAAGATATAACCAGCATCTGAGAGATTTTTGAGTTTTCTTAAAAATGACAAAAGTAAGAAGACCCCCCTCTTTGTACAAATTTGCGAAATTTTTGAAAAATAAATTCGACCCGATTCGTTTGATATTAAGTCAATTTATAGAAAAAATAGCACTGAATCGACTCCAACAACTCGCACTTTTAGTTTCAAAGATATAACCAGCATCTGAGAGATTTTTGAGTTTTCTTAAAAATGCCAAAAGTAAGAAGACCCCCCTCTTTGTACAAATTTGCGAAATTTTTGAAAAATAAATTCGACCCGATTCTTTTGATATTAAGTCAATTTATAGAAAAAATAGCGCTGAATCGACTCCAACATCTCGCACTTTTAGTTTCAAAGATATATAACCAGCATCTGAGAGATTTTTGAGTTTTCTTAAAAATGACAAAAGTAAGAAGACCCCCCTCTTTGTACAAATTTGCGAAATTTTTGAAAAATAAATTCGACCCGATTCGTTTGATATTAAGTCAATTTATAGAAAAAATAGCGCTGAATCGACTCCAACATCTCGCACTTTTAGTTTCAAAGATATAACCAGCATCTGAGAGATTTTTGAGTTTTCTTAAAAATGACAAAAGTAAGAAGACCCCCCTCTTTGTACAAATTTGAGAAATTTTTGAAAAATAAATTCGACCCGATTCTTTTGATATTAAGTCAATTTATAGAAAAAATAGCGCTGAATCGACTCCAACATCTCGCACTTTTAGTTTCAAAGATATATAACCAGCATCTGAGAGATTTTTGAGTTTTCTTAAAAATGACAAAAGTAAGAAGACCCCCCTCTTTGTACAAATTTGCGAAATTTTTGAAAAATAAATTCGACCCGATTCGTTTGATATTAAGTCAATTTATAGAAAAAATAGCGCTGAATCGACTCCAACAACTCGCACTTTTAGTTATACTTATAATATATTTCTATAGAAATTATCGCCAAATTCGTTAGTCGTTTCTGACTTATTGAAGATCGTAAATAATTTTTTATGAGCTTCGGTTTACTGAACTATCTGTCACATGAAGTAGTGGTTACGGGAATTGTTAAAAAAATTCTATATGCTATTCCCATGTTTAAATAGCTTTCCACTAAACCCAAATCATGAATTGTTTGTATTACCTACTAGTCTAGTCACGAGAGGAAGTCCACCTTGCGACCTCTAAAATAGGGCGGGGGAATTTTGGTGGGCTAAAAACAACGATTTTTTTGCACTTTTTTCGGTTTCTTGCTTATAACATGGAAACGGCTAGCCTTAACGAAAAAATGGTCCTATTAAAAATTAAAGGGCACAAAATTTACTTCAAAATGCACTAGTCAAATATGTTTATGTTCCCATTTTTACCGGCTCTCCAGAACTTAGAAAATCGCCAACATTTACCAAAATGAAAAAAAAGCATTTTTTCAAGCTTTTAACTATTAAAAAACTCGAATAGCTTATAACCTTCCTTAATAAACGGGCTATCTAAGAAAAAAAAAATTTTCAAATCGGCTTGGTAGTTCCTGAGATTAGCGCGTTCAAACAAAAAAAAATAAACTCTTTTTTTGTTTGAACACGCTGATTTCAGGAAGTACAAGTCCGATTTAAAAAAAAATTTTTTTGTTAGATAACCCGTTTATTAAGGAAGGTTATAGGCTATTCGAGTTTTTTTTAAATTCAATCCCAAAGGGGATAAAACGGGGGTGTAAAATTTTTTGTTATTACAAAAAATCTTACACCCCCGTTTTACCCCCTTTGGGGTTAAATTTAAATAAAACTCGTATATCCTATAACCTTCCTTAATAAACGGGCTATCTAATAAAAAAAAATTTTTCAAATCGGACTGGTAGTTCTTGAGATTAGCGCATTCAAACAAAAAAAGAGTTTATTTTTTTTGTTTGAACGCGCTAATCTCAGGAACTACCAGTCTGATTTGAAAATTTTTTTTTTATTAGATAGCCCGTTTATTAAGGAAGGTTATAGGCTATTCGATTTTTTTTTTTAATTCAATCTCAAAGGGGGTAAAACGTGGGTGTAGGATTTCTTGTTATTACAATAAATCCTACACTCCCGTTTTCACCCTTTGGGATTGAATTTTTAAAAAACTCGTATAGGGTCTCAATGATTACTACTTTGCTTCTTCTACAGACTAGTAGTTCCTGAGATTAGTACCTTCAAACAAAAAAAGAGTTTATTTTTTTTTTGTTTTTCTAAGTTCTGTAGAGTCGGTAAAAATCGGAACAAAAACATATTTAACTAGTGGATTTTGAAGTAAATTTTGTGCCCTTTAATTTTGAACAGGAACATTTTTTCGATAGGACCAGCCGTTTTTATGTTATACTATGTTATACTATGAATCATAGACAAAAAATGTTTATACAAAAGTTGTAGAGAATTTTATACTCTACAAGATTGACAATAACCATGTTTTACCAAAAATGGAACGGAACCGAGAAATTCGCAAAAAACCGTCTATCGTGAACTTGAACCTCGAATATCTGGCAACGCCGGCACGATATCGATGGGGACTTTTTACACGTTTAAAACACCATAACAAAGGTAAATAAAAAAAATCAGCCAACTGGGAATTATTCTGCAGTAGAAATCTAAAATTACTGAACTAAAAGTGCCAAACCTTACAGACGTTGATACCTTTCCGCCATCTTGAATGCTCAGTCTATGTATGGTATATACATAGTCTAAGATGATGATAATATAAATTCATCTATGGTTTTGGTGTATGATTTCAGATTTGCCCGTTGCCGGAAAGCCAAATGTAAAAGCAGTGCTTTTGCAAACCACGTTGTTTGTTGTAAAACAATATTTTTGTAATGTTAAAAGTTGTGAATAAAAAGTGGAAATTTAAACAAAATACGGGTTAAATATGTAATTTTCTGTATGTAAAGGTATGTTGAATTTAATATTTTGGTTATTTCACAATATGGTGATTGCTAACATAACCTTAAAATTTATTATTTTAGTTGAATACTTTTTATTTGAAATAAAATGTCTGTAATATCGAGCAGATCTCAAACATTGAGCTTGTCATCTATACTAAAAACTCCAAATGCGAAATTGAATCAGACACCGAAATATGTTAGGTTTGTGCTACCAGATGCAAAGAAAATTCGAACTACGTTGCAAAATTTTATTAATCGCGAGGGCTACAAAGAATATGAAGAATTGGTTTGTTTAATAAGGGATTCCGATTTAAGCGTAAGTATATTTTAGCATTTTTGTTAAATAACACCGATTATACCTACACAATATGTTAAAGCTGATTTTATCACTATACTATTTAGGATGATGATTTACGTCATTTACTGACTGAAACAAGAAGTTGTATATCGCTGTTAAATGAAAACGTGAGACATTTTGTAGAAGCATTACTGATTGTAAAATGGGCTCATCGTAGTAAGCACGCTGTCAAAGAATATCAATCGTTTTTGCTCGACTTATTGTCAGCTCACAACTACCATGCTAAATTTGCTATTAATGAATTAGTATCAAATTTCTTACCGGGTAAATATACATAATTCTAGAATCATACCTTCTTCAATGTAAATATTAGATCTTTGCTTAAATACAAACAACTACGAACTCAAAAGAGTAAGATTCTACAAATTGGGCACATACGATATTCTACAATCCCCCTGGGAATGTTTTTTGAGGAACATCCCCCCCCCCTACACCACTCCCATTTCACCGCTAAGAAAAACCCCCTGCAAGAAACTCTGCACCCCGCGAGGATTCGTCTAAAAGTCACAAAAAATCGGGTGTCCATTCTGTAGAATTTTACCTCCAAAAGGAACAGACGCAACTATATAAATTTGCAAAAGATATATAATTAACCGATCGATAAAATTATTTTTTTACAGTGGTTTTCCGTGTTTTTCAGATAAAAACTCAGTGGAATGGATCAACGGTGAGCCTTCAAAGGAAGATTATAGGAAATATCTTAGTGTACATTATGTGATAAGTTTTCTTCTCAAAATGATACCAATGTAAGCAAGTTGTTTCTTAATTTTTTTTATTATATTTTATAATTACTTCAAGAAAAATCAAAGATGTAATTTTTTTTTAGGTCTCATGAATTGGTATTACCAGCTTTAAGAACTCGATATCCGTACCTTAAAAAAAGCGCTCATTGCCACGAATGCTACGTGACGAATTTACTTTGGGTGCTCGACTACCAATCCAGCTTTCGGCTGGACATATTAATGTTAATAGCTGACAGGTTGGTATTCATATATGTTTTAACATTGCCTTATAATGATCTCTGTGCTTTATTTTAATCAACTCAAAAATCTTTAAATAAAGCAGGTGGCCATTTTCTAGAAAACCTGGAAAGGGAATTTGGTGGAAATCAGGGATTTTTGTGGAAAAGATTCGGGGGTCGCGCACCAAGGGTTTTGGTCTTCCAACTTAGCTTTGGTACCAAATTCCATACTAAATCTTTGCACGTAGCTGCGTACTTAAGTTGGTTGGAAATTTCTCTGAAACGTAAACATAAATAGTTAAGTGCGAAAAGTCAGGGAAAAAAACTAAAAAATCACCTAGAAAACCGGGAAAAGTCAGGGAAATTTGTTCTGGAGAAAAAGTGGCGACCCTGTGAAGATTTTACATCATTATTTATGAAGTGATTTTTATATTTTATTCAAAACCAAAGATTATAAAAAATATTCTTCTGCTTCTAAGTATATGCCGCTAACGCAGCATTGGAAGGTCGCCTCGGATCCACTTCTTGAACTTGTCCCTGTTCCCGGTTAGACTGTGTAGCTGGTTTACCATTATCTCCCAGCTCGCCGCAACCTGCTTTACCTTCCTAAAAAAACAAAAAATATATTACATAAAAATATTGACTGGAAGAGGATTTGACTATATGATATTTTTATTTTCAGGTTGGTATTATTAGATGTAAACGCGCCCCGTTCAGAAATTGAAGAAACGATAGCATATCATGGTGACGAAGAAATGGAAGTGTTTAACATAGATGGTGAAAACAAAAACAATGATGAAATGAAACATCCGATTGCGCATAGTTTGGATGTATGTATGGAGCGACTGTTTAAATACTCATATAGTCAGTGCCACGATGACGAGACAAAAGAATTCAATTGGGAAGGAGCGAAAACCCTATACAATGACATGATCAAGGTCATGGATGAAATTATTCTTCGAGCGAATGGGACATTTCATGTGCAGTTTATTATGTTTTATTTATGTAGTTTTAAGACAACGTTAGCCGAAGCCTTTTTAAACTATTTGTGGAAAAAATCTACTTCGCTGAATCTACCACCAATACATAGACAAGCATCTGTTTCTTATGTCGGTGGTTTACTTGCTAGAGCTGCTTACATACCACTTAGGTAATGTTGAAAGTTTTCACTTTGTTACCAGTGTCAAGTGAAGTTATGAAATAATTATAACTGATCAGTCAGTTCTCCTGAAAAACATGCTCACTACAAATGACACGATTCCCTTCATATCTGTCTCTAAATATTAGTAGAACTACTGTAACCCCCTACATTTCAATTTGTTCTCCGATCTTTATAAAAACACTTACTGGCCAGTGGCGGCCCGTCTTTAAGTGCGCTCGTGCACTGCACTGCCAGTTGAAATGCAACGCAACGCAAAATTAAAAAATTCGACTGATGACCAGTCCTATACTTCCCACCTAGTAAATATTTGCAAAAAATAAACACTCTTTTTTTTATTCTTTGACTAGGCCCAAATAACCTTAGCTGTTGGTGGTCTTTAAAACACAATTTAATTTTTATTCTTTGAAAAAAGCATGGCCCTCTTTTTTGTTTAGTGATCTATTGATGGCTAGCTTAATATAGCAAAAATCATGGTTACCTTGATTTACGTACAATTTTTATTTTTTTTAGTAAAATATTTTTTTTCTCGAAAACTATACATTTTAGAGAAAAAAAATATTTACATTTTTTTCATATTATAACATCTAGAATTCATTTATATTTTTTTTTACCTATGTTAATACGTGACATTGAGGACGTTTTTTTGAATATCTCAGGATCCACTGAACCGATTTGACTCAAAATCTAATCAGATCTAAGTTAAAGGCTGATAAACACAATAGAACAATCGGCATGCCCGTATGTTGTTCCGTTCTTAAGATATCGAAGGCGAAAAATTGACCACATACACACACATACACACACACATACAGACATCAGTCAGAAAATGATCTTAAACGATTGCTAGGGTCTCAAAACGTGAAAATCTGTTAAAATCTCGAAATATTGTTTTCGGACTGAATCCATTACTTCCCTACCATAGTAGAGGTGGGAAGTAAAAATAAATAAATTTATGAATTTACTTATTGATAAACGATGACACGTCATACGCCTACACAGAATCAAATATTATAATCGGTTAATCATGTTTCATTGAACAAATCCTCTGATCTGTTGTATTTCACCCAGGCAGAGCGTTTTTATTAGCGCACGAAACAGCTAGCATTGTTCCAATGTTAAATTAGACAAGGATAGTAAAACCGTGAGACAGGTATATTTACGTAGTTTAATATAGACGAACTTCGCGCGCCGATCCAATACACCGAAACAACTTCGGCTAAGTTCGTTACAGTTTTTATATTATTATCCATTTCACACTTGCCTGAGTGCCTCTCAGTTACAATCCGTAGACCGTAAAGTAAACAGTTCAGTACAATATTTCATTTTTCATTGAAAATTCCCGGTTTTTTAAATTAAATTCTGTTTTGTAATTTATAAAAAAATGTTTCGTGGTGAATTATGGTTATCGGCATTAAAATAATCAAGCTGTAATAATATAATGATTATGATTTAATTCATATTTGATTTTCTTCAACAATAAACTTGAAATTTCAACAATTAATTGTATAAAAATAATAATTAATTCACGCGTTGTTTTAAAAAAGAATTGTATGGTGCATCATGGTTGTGTTAGTTGTGTGGATGTGATACACTTATTAGTTTTTTTTCTGTTTTCCGTGTGAAGCTAACTGAACTCAAAAAGGCGTTAATGATTCGACGCATCTGAAATGGTAAAAAACAGTTCATCTTAAACTCATTTGCAAAATGTACATGTTATTATAGGTATACAGATTGTCCGAAAGACTAATCTGAACAAAAAAAATTAATTAGAGTAAAAAGAGATGTAGATAATTAATGAGCGCAACAAAGAGATCATATTTTTGGGTTAGGTATTTTGTGCACTACCAAAATTTCTGACCACCGGCCGCCACTGTTACTGGCTAAGAAAGAATAATTTTGATCTCAATATCTCAGTTGTAGAGTTCACTGTAATTTAGTTTTTGTCACCATCATGTTAAACACCAATTTCCTAATTAATGTCAACTTTTTATTTACAGTATTGTGAAATCTATCCTAGAGGAAATGGTATCATGGATTCATTTGTATATAACAAATCAAGAAGTTTCTGAAAATGTAGTCGTTGATGTTAGAAGGCATATGGTGTTCTACAGTGTTTGCCAAATGTTGTTTTATGTAATCGCGTTCCGACATCATGACTTGACTAATGGTCGTAAAAGTTAGTAGAATTTTTTTATGTACTTAAATTGTTTAGAAAAATTATGACCCAAATTGAAAATTCATTATAAATAAATAGTAGTACCGAATAAATTTGGTAATTGATCAAATTCCATTCAAAACATTTACTTGGAAATCAATACAACTATTGTCACAATGAAATGCATGACCTATCCAAATAAATGCGCCTGCCCAGCTAAAATTTAGTTTATACGCTGATCTCGATTGATATTAAATGGAACATACATATTAAATAATTAATTATCTGTTACATAAATCACCATATCAGCTATTGGCCCAACCGCAAATTCAGTTGATTTAAATAATATTCCGCTTATTGAGAACCGGTAACAAATAACTTTTTTTTTTAGATTTGGTATTCCTACAAAGTCTGAACTTAACGAAAATAGTTACGTGTCAGTTGAATCCGCTGCGCGTTTGTTATCCTGCCATTGTACAGAATTTCGCTGCCGTAACTCGTACCTACCAGTTGGCTTACTGTTATTCGATTATAGAACGTAATCAGCGAAATAATGTACCTGTCGTATACAAAGATGAAACCGGAAACTATACCGAACAGATGCATACTTATGTGGAAACTTGTTTCCCGTTTGACCCTTATTTATTATATAGGTGAGAAAGAAACTAATTAAACAGCTAAATAAAAGTATTTATAGATATATCAAGGCTGACTTATCCACTAGGCATATCGCCGATTGTGTAGTCTAGCAGCTTTAACCTATGGAAAGCTCCATTTTTAGTAAAAATTTTTTAAATGGATCAAAGGAAATCATTTTCTATAAAAGTGTTAAAACTATTTATTTTTTATAGATCTGGAAAGCGATTAGAAGGACTGTATTTAGAATATCAAAGCTCATTGGATTGTTCAGAAAACTGCGAAACTGTTGAAAAAGAAACGGAAGACGCAGACGATGAAGACGACTTCTTATGTGATAGCGAAATGGAAATGACAGAACATAGCATGACTTACGGCAGTACAGATATGTTTTCGTACAGCACATCTCCCGGCTTCAAACATTAATGTTTTATGCCTTTAGAAATTTCAAATTGTTTTAAAGACTGAAACATTCATGTCGAGGTGCGCATTTTCAAATTCTTTTTTTTTTGTATGCAATTTTTATACAATCAAACTTTGATAACTCGAACAAAACTGGTTGGCAACAGCGTCAAGAGCGAAAATTTATGTTATTTTTACTTGATAACTCGAACAAAATAATTGGCGCCACCTTCTATAAGTCGAACTCGGGGAGTTTCCCAGGGTCGTAGCTAGAGCTGAATTCAAGATAGGACACTGAAAGTTTAAAGTAGGGCTGAAGCAAAAGACTACAATTTATTAATTGGATTGCCCACCTCATCTGGTGATATCAAATTACAAAAGCAAAAAAACGATGAATTACAATTTAATCAAAAAATACAGAACTTGCCATGTTATCAAATTTCCGAAGAACTTCATTTAGATCCAACGAATTTAATCTTGTTTTTCCAAATGTCAGATAGATCAAGTCGTGACAGTCGTTGCGGCTTATTTATAATTCCTTAAAGTAGGGCATTGGATGTTTTAAGGTAGGGCATTGCTCCATAATGCTCCCCCCCCCCCCTAGCTACGGCCCTGGAGTTTCCTAGTCATGTGAGAAAAAAAACTTAAAATTTGAGTGAATTTTCGCTTTTTTCTGTTATCTAAACGCCATTTTGTTGAAAATGGTGGAATCATCAATGTTATTATGTTTTTCTTGAGTTGATTTATTAATTATTTATTGTAAATTAAGACGCGTCGACGACTTAGGTCATTAGCAATAGCGTCTTGATTAGATTAAATAACGATTCACTTAAAACTAAATTACATCCATAAGCGGAGGCGGGACTCGAACCCACGACAGTCTGAGGCCGCGACACTAACCACTGGACCTACTCTTGAGTTGATGTGTCACGAAAACCTGTTTTCTTTGTGTACCTGTACATAAATTGGATGGAACTCATGTACATTGCATATTTTACTGTGAAATTTGATAACTCGAAAAAAATTTTGTAACAAGTCACGGTTCGAGTTATCGAAGTTCGACTAATTTATAAAAGCTTATTTCACTGACTGTAATTTTTTGTTAAAAAAGGCATAATCTTATTATTTTTTATTTAATGAAATTAAAATTAATTTTACAAAATTTATGATCAGCGGGTTATCAGATATACTTTAAAAAAACATTGTTTTGTTAGAATAAAAATTGCATTCTAAAGAATAAAGAAAAAGAACAGTTCGAAATAATTTATTGTGTTTTGTAAATACATATTATATTTTCTATTAACGCTTGGATGTTAAAATATATTTATTTTGATTTAACATTACATTTGTATATTTACATACATTTCAAGTTCGTAAATAAATCAATTTTTTTGTTAAAGATATTTTTTGTTTTATTGACTCAAAAATGCTTTTTTTTGTAATTTACGTTTAGATTCCATTTATTTCCTTTTCTTCTCTTTCATATCAGAAATTTGCATCACGCAGATAGGAGAGTTTGTAATAATTTTAATTTTTTAATCCATTCAGCAGTTAAGGGCATTATGTACAATTACAAATAAAGTACTAGTTTTTTTGTACTGTTTTTCTATAATTGGGTTTTTGAATGATTTTTTTTTACTTAAATGGAAAGACCACAAACAAGTTTTATAGCAAAACTGTTTTCAAATATAGTACCATGAAAAACATACCTCATAGAAAGGGGTTAGAGTCCGACCCAATAGTCAGATTCGGCCACCTTTGGCCAAAAACAAAGTGAAGGTTTCGTCAAAGCTGAAGGTCCATTTAATGGCTATTTCCTACGCGCGACCCAACATCAGATGTCATGTTGCTACAGCCTGCACCTAAAATAAAATGTTAATTGTTAAAAATGAGCACCTTATCTTGAAGTAAAAGAGTTTTTTTCTCTTTTTTTTGACTTTATACAGTCCCTTTGGCTTCGACGAAAAACCAAACAAAAAAGGAATTTTGCTTCGACTGCAAAAATCGCCCTCGGTTGGTCTAATAAGGGACAAGGGTACTGTTTTTATTATGTAGAACGAAAATATACATCAATTTGACCCAAACTAAATTCTGAAAAAAAATAATAGTTTATTAAGCGAAATAATTTATTAAAATTAATGTGCTATGCATCTCAAATTATACTGACCTGACGTCATTTATCATATTTTAAATAGCACAGAAACTTTTATAAATTATTGCGCTTCAACGAATCGTCAATTTTTGTTTTGTTGATATTGCAAATTATAGACGCTCAACAACATAGTTTTGTTTAAACTGATATTTAATTCTGAAGTACGGAACCCTAAAAACAACAATTTAGCCACTTAGCACAACAATTTATTCATTTATTCAGAAAATATAATGAGTTTACAGACATAAGCCTAAGAAATTCATACAAGAAAATGATAAAGAACAATAGAAAAGTATACATTTTAAAACAATTTTTTTAAGGAACTCAAAGAGACATTCATAATATCAATACCTACTATTTTCAATGATAAGATGAGTGATGATATAGGTATTCCATGCAACGGCAAATTTGCCAAACTTACCGTTTTGCATTGGGCAAATAAAAAGTTGATGTGGCACGCATCCTGCTAACAAGTACGTTAAAAGGAATCTGACTTAAAAATGAAGAATAATTTGTCCACCAGTTTATGTATAGTTTAGTCAATGAGTGCTCACAAGGGGAATGTGGATGGAAAAGTCGAAAGCAGAAAGTTTGACTTAGGAACTTTGTTTGGACTAGTTAGTTAAAGCTGTAGAGAATTTTATCAGCTTTCATTATGTAGTACAACAAAATTTCGTACGACGTAGCGTTTTCGAGATAAAAGCAAAAAACCAAAAAACGGAACCTTCTTTGTGCCCCCCCCCCCCCTCGGGCGCACTTCGGAGGGGTAAGGACTTTTAGTATGTTTATCTCCTAACTAGTCCAAACAAAGTTCCTAAGTCAAACGTTCTGCTTTCGACTTTTCCATCCACAAATTATTCGTTGCTTAAGCTAGTAGAACTTTAGGTATAAAGTGCCGAATGATAGTTGCGAAGAGCAGGTCCGGACTTAGAGACCCAGGGCCCCATAGGCATTTCACAGTTGGGGGCCCCCAAGCCTTCAAATAAAATTGGAAAAAAATGAAAAAATGGTTTGAAATTTAGCAAAAAAAAATGCACTATTATTTATATTTCGACATTACAATGCGGATTTAGAAACATCTGTTAGTATCGCAACCGCTTACCGGTGCAGTGTTATGTGTTGCCAAATTGGGCAATAAGTCGCCAATTAGGCTATCTTGGAAATTTGGACTTTTTTTTCTCTATAATTTTCATCCCGCCCTGGGCTCCCTTGGCGACTGGGCCCCTAGGCTGGTGCCTTTTTGGCCTAGGCAGAAATCCGGGCCTGGCGACGAGAAGCTAAAGATTTGAAGTACCTACATAAAGATAATGTACCTACATTTCGAAAGCTGCCTATGCTCTCATCTTCGGCACAAAGTTTGTGCCGAAGATGAGAGTATATAGCTATCAAAATGTACATCCATTAATAAAATTGTTGTGGTAAGAAGTGACTAAATTGTTGTTGTTTTTTTAAGCAATGTACAGAGGCAGATTAAGTATTTGAAGGCCCTCAAAGGCAACTTCATTTTGAGGTCGTTTCTAGGAATACCTACCTATAATATTTTTTTATCAATTAACAAAACGTTAAACATGAACAAATCTAGTTTTCTTTTTGGCGATACTGAGCTAGAAAAATATTTTAAAATGAAGAATTATTTTAGGTAAACAATATCTAAAAAATTTTTTGGGTCAAATGATTTGATGAGAAAGGTAAAGATTTAACATTCTCTATTCATCATTTTATATGAAACGACTTGCTTGTAACGTATTTGACCTGCTTATTTAAGAATAAGTTGATTACCTTGTGGTCAGTGAAAAAGTTGCATAAATTATTCATTTGCGATTTTATAATTCAGACTTCAGAGTAAAGTTGCTGATTTTAATCCAATTTTTTAAAATAAAAAACTTTTTAACAAAAAATAAACCTCCTTCAAAAAGCCACTAAAAAGAGGAAAATAATGACATTTTGAGGTCTGCGCCAATTTAATAAAATATTAAGACGGTTAAAAAGTAGGTATAGTTAACCGACTTAATATTTTATTAAATTGGTGCAGACCTCAAAATTTCATTATTTTCCTCTTTTTAGTGCCTTTTTGACGGAGGTTTATTTTTTGTTAGAAAGTTTTTTATTTTTTACTTTTTAGTGTCAAAAAGTGATATTTACCTTAAAGGAATCACACGCCGTTACTCACTTTTATTAAACCAACTTTCTTACGCTGTCTGATGTGTCAAAAAGTGACAAACAAAAAAAAAAACAAACAAAAAATACAACCGAATTGAGAACCACCTCCTTTTTTTGAAGTCGGTTAAAAACTTAACGGAATTAAGTATAAATTAAAAAATATTGGGTAATTGCTGATGAGTGATAAATTAATCTCAACATTGATAATTAAAATCTAGTTGATGCAATTTATCATAAATTTAAAAATAAATCGCACTGTTAAATATTTAGTCTTTTTTTAACAAGTTGCAAATAATCGGCTTCGGTCTAAAATTGCCCTTTTGCCCTTTGGCAAAATATAAATAGGCTTCGGCCAAAAACAAAAGGATAGGTATATGGTCTTGCTGCATCTAAAGGTCCTACGCGTGGCCGACATAAAAAATTTCGCTGTGTACTCTTTTACTTTTTGAATTATTTTTGTTTGTTTTTGGCGCATAAAATAAAATATTGTTAACTGTTTTGTTCACTTCACGTCATCTTCAGTCAGGGCCGTAGCTAGAGCTGAATTCAAGATAGGGCACTGAAAGTTTAAAGTAGGGCTGAAACAAAAGACTACAATTTTTTAATTGGATTGCCCACCTCATCTGGTGATATCAAATTACAAAAGCAAGAAAACGGTAAATGACAATTTATTCAAAAAAAAAAAAAAAAAAAAATACAGAACTTGCCATGTTATCAAATTTCCGAAGAACTTTATTTAGTCCAACGAATTTAATCTTGTTTTTCCAAATGCCAGATAGATCAAGTCTGTCATTCTGTCGTGACAGTCTTTGCGGCTTGTTTATAATTCCTTAAAGTAGGGCACTGGATGTTTTAAGGTAGGGCATTGCCCCTTAATGCACCCCCCTAGCTTCGGCCCCGTCTTCAGTAGGTACCACAACTACTTGTTTTCAGCAAGTATTTAATATTTATTTAATATAATTACACTTTTATAGTACCTAGCAACAGTGGCGTAGCTTTACTTCGCGAGGCCCAGGTGTAAACATTTTTTTTGGGCCCCCCCTCCCCCCACTTTACCCAACTAAGAAAAATTTCTAATTATTCATGACATCATCATCCCATCAACATTTGATTGTATTCTCAAAATGTTCTACGTCATATAAACGACTCTGTAATTAAAAGAAGTTCTACTGGTATTCTTCAGATAATAATATTGCGCTCTTTTATATTTAAGGATAAATAAATAATAAATTGAAACAATAGTATTTGAATCTAGAAAGTAAATGCAATCTGCGCTTAGATCATATATTATAATTGGACTGAGAAAAAAATCGAGTGTAAGGATTAATCAATCAGTAGTTGACCCAAAAATTGGGGGCCCCTCGAGGTTAGGGGGCCCCGGTGATTTCCACCTGGAACACCTGTGATAGATACGCCATTGCCTAGCAATAAATATTTTATATCAGCTTCAGAATGTTCTTTAGGATTAGTGTTTCACAATTAACGGTAGGTTTTTTTCCCAGAACTCAAGTTAAAAAGTATCTAATGCGGTGACTGTTTAATTTTTCTGGGCGACACTGGACACAGTTTAAGAATCACTGATCTGTAATTCTGTACATATTTATGACGTAGATTTTCACCTCTTATGCTTAGTTTTGTCAACTCATTAGTACTACCTATACCTGCCGGCGACAGCCGAACTGTATGAACGCCATCCAACAAACAGTGATAAGTACTCTGTACTATAGTGTTGTTTACAATACACACTGCAGAACTGAAACTTACTTACGCAAAATCTGCATCTAAATGTTATAAATTGATATTTACAGAATAATAATAATATGTGATTTGTTTTTCGTTGCTACGGATTGTTAGTATTAAATGAACGCAAATGTTAAACGGCTCGAACTCGAAAATGAAATTGTGTTTTAAAGACTAGCAACAGCCTAGGTTATTTGGGCCTAGCAGCAATTCATATTTTCAATTCATTATTTTCTTTTTTAAATTGAAAATCCAATTGACACTTTTACCAGCTCTCGGGCTAGAACCCGGGAACTGGGGACTTGTAATAGAGGAACCATAGCAACGCCATGTAAACAACAGCACTGTTACACGCTCGGTCACTCTCATGTAAAAACCTACACTTCAAAAATAGGGGAACCGCTTGTAATTTCTTTTTCTGGAGGCTTTTTTCGGCGTTTTCGCGTGTTTTAAACGATATCGACAACGCGTTTCCAGATTTTGCATGTGTAAATATACCATTTTCCCACAGATATAGTCTGATTCTGGTCCCTATAAATATTACTATGTTATTGATTTGCACAAAAAAAAAATTCGAGTTGTCACTTTTTGTTACCTTCACAGATCCAGTCTTAAAACAATACCTATTATAGAACATAATATTTTGGTAAGATTGCATCCACGGCATGAAACGGTTTCCTTCCCGTTGTATTGTTAAGCAACAGACAAAACTCAGCAGCGCGAATGAGACGCACACAATACACATGCGTAACGCACATAATATAGGTGACTCGAAAATCTTAATCCGGTTAATATTCAGATGCAGTTGATAAAAGATCTAGGATGATGTTTTCGGGACGGCCGTGTATACTTTTTAGGATAAAGTAAGAATACCTATCATCCTATCCACCCGTCATGGAAAGAAATGTGTCTACTTTTATTTATTTTATAAAAAACCTGGCCTGTTGGTAGACTCGTACTTTTTCACATGGCCACCGTGGCTTGCTGTGTCAGAGACCTTAACATAGTTATACATGCTGTATTGTTTAACATATCAACCACTTTCGACTATTTCCGTTGCATCTAATATTTCTAAAATGCCGTCCTGATATTAGACGCTATTCACGTCAAAATATGTTTTCCTTTTTAGTAGATACATTTCAGCAAAAGCGTGTTATATATTTAAAAAAAATTAGCTCTTTATCCTTTCCATATATTTCTATCGACACAAAAGTAGTACCGAACTGGATTCTAACATTTTTTACTTAATCAGTTTTATGCAACACGCGACATTGATCAAAATGACACGCAAAGCAGATTGTTAACCTATGATTACAAAAACCACACGCATTTACTGGAAATAAAAAATTCGACGGAAACTTGTCGAAGTTTAGATTACCCAATTCCGTTTTAGTATCGATGATAACTAAAAACAATCGAGATATTCACTTATATAGGTACTTACAGTAATGTCTTTACTACTAGGCACTATAGCAAGTAGCAGCTTATTACATATTCCAAAAATCCAAACCCCTAAGCTGAAGAGGATGTCAATGCCTCTAATACTGTAGTGTCACAATGTGGATACACTGAATGTCTTTCCATTGTGTTCTGAGATTTCTGCCATTAAATTCCAAAAGAGGAAATTGAATCAGACTCGCTATATGTGACTAGGTACAGCCAAAAACAAGCCAACCTCGCTTTGCTATACGACTCACATATTCAGAAAGACAAGCGACTAGGCCCTGCAATCAGGGTCCATTCTGATTGGTCGAATATCCCATCTTGATGTCGTTTGACACACACACTCCTAAACGAACGTAACAACTAACTAGTGGGTACTAATATGGATAGTTGATAGCGATAAAAAATGGGTTTTTATGTGGAGAATGTTCAAACACATATTCTTCAAAACAGGCATTAATGTTCACAAAATTAGAATGAAAACTTCAGATAAGGCTTGTAATCTAATTCTTTCTTTAAAAGTCGATCAATTTTCTCAGTTTCAGAAAGCATGCACGAAGTTGTCGATTCACACAGGATTGCGATTTATCTATATTCCTAGACTTAAATAGTTGACTAATCATTTGTAATTTCGTTCATACGTGGACTTTGTCCAGGAAAATCAATTCTTAATAGCATTTTCTCTTTTTACTATAAAATCAAATAATATTCATTATTTATCTAATCATTATGCATTCGCTTTAGTTATACAAAAACTGAGTCTTAACTTGTACGGTGGTGCACCAATGTTTGCACTTATCATTAATTATCAATACACTTATCAGTAATAAAGTACTTCTATAATAATTTGTCCACATGTTGCGTTCAAGGTGCTCTGAGATTACAATAATATTAATATTGCGTTTAACGTTCATTTCTCGACATTATGTCAGCATCTGAGTTAAAAAGGTTATCAGTAACGATCTGAAGGAATCGTCTGGACATCGGTTTAGATTTATTTAAGGGAAACCCCTGACAAGAAAGCTAGCATAGGAATAACCACTTTCCGGCGAAAAGCAATTAGAGAAACTCCTATATAATCTCATCTGTCTCACCTGGATTCGAACTCGTTACCTTTCGATTGCAAGGTCGACAAACTATTCGATGTTGAAATTATAATATACAGGTCGTTCCCGACTTTACGAGTTAATTCGTCCCTAGGTGCGCTAGTAGAGAAATTTGGCAATTTCGATTATACAAGTATAGCCTAATATTTTAAGTCGTTGCTCGTTTAGTCAGGCTTTCGCTTTACTGCTTTCAATCGTTATCAGTCACCACTCCTGCACGCCCTGATTAAACTGCGGTTAAAGTTACATCTCAGATTGTTAGTTTAGACTAGTGGCCTCCAAACTTTTTAAGCCAAGGACCACATTGTCTACTTTAGGAAGATGTCCAGGTCATGGACACTGGATGTAAAAGAAATTAATCTCATTAAGAAAAGGACAGCACGTTTATTTTATATACAAAATTAAAATAACAAAAGTTTTAAAATTGTTTGATATTTTAATCATTACTTAAATTTAGTTACTTAACCGAAGATTAGCCCTATCTCTGAATCAGCCCGTTTTGGCGGGGTAGGCCGAATAAAATTGACTCGCGGACCGTAATTTGGGTAAAATATTATACAAAATGGATACACGCTATACACATAGTGATTTTTTAGACGAACCCTCACGAGGGGCAGAGTTACACGCGGGGGGAGGTGTTGGTGCAATGGCGTTTTTGTGGGTGAAAAGGGGTGGTGTAGTGGGGGAGAGTTCCCCAAAAAACGTTAGAAAAGGGAGAATAGAATATCGTATGTTATAATGTTACCGTAGTCTGGATGCTGTTGATTTAGAGTTTAGACTAAGAAGAAATAAGGAGAAGTCAGAAATATTAGAATACGCTCCCCCCATTAAGTGAGCGTTTTCTTTTCCAACAGCGGACACAGAGTAGTATATCGTTTAGAGAAGAGATAGTAGCGTCATTTTTTAACGCACAAACGAGTTTCGGGTCAAACGTGAATCTATGTTTTCTAACAAGGGGCACTTAGTCCTATGAATATTATGGTCAATTAGTCGTTCGTCGCCAGTCGAGACGCACCATTGACCGCCCATTGTTAGAAAACACTATATCTTCTCTAAACGATACTACTCTATATAGAATATAGCGGCTCGGTCCGGCGTCGCCCGGATGCTATGAATTTATAATTTATTAATAGATTACTCACTCGCTTCGCTCGTTCGCTCGAATTTATAATTATTTAAAACAGTACTCACTCGCTTCGCTCGTTCGCTCGAATTTATAATTAATTAAAACATTTCTCACTCGCTTCGCTCGTTCGCTCGAATATCTAATTAATCAATAGTTTTCGCAACGCACGCCAAATAATGACTTTTATAGGCAAATTTTTTATACCTTGGGTTACATCATTGTAATTTTCGTAGGGATCTCTAATTTTTTTGAAAATAAAATACAACCCATGTTACTCGCTAATAATAAAGCTTTCTATAAGTGAATGAATTTTTAAAATCAGTTAAGTAGTTTTTTAGTTTATCCATTACAAACAAACAAACATACAAAAAATCAAATCTTTTCTCTTTATAATATTAGTATGAAGTATGATTATGAAAGGAACTTTTGGTGCATTTGTACAGTAAATGCACACCTATTCACTATTGTGAAGATATACGTATAGGTAGCCATATACCTATAATACCTATATTACACACTGTCTGAGGCTATGCCATGCGGCCATATACCTTGCATACAGTCATGGTTACTGGTTACTGGTTAGTCAGTCGTCTGTCTGCGCGTAAGTTGTATGGACATGTCCAAATCGCACGAACTGCTATGGTTACAATATATCGCGTTAGTTAATATACACTATCGTTACATAACATTATAAGACAACAGCTGTTACTAAATGACTGACTGCGAATTGAGTGTGTGTGTGTTACGTGTAACGATGATAACGGATTCAGTCGAAAACTGTAACAAAGTACCTATGTCTTTAGAATGTTGTGTACTTCAAACTCTTGTAGAAAGTTGTTAAAACATTGAGAACGAATATTGTTTTAGGTTTGTTAATGTGCTGTTTTTGTTATAAACTAATAATTAAAATAAATACCTATACCGTTTCACAATAATCATAAATTTTAAGGTGACAATGTTTGACACCTTAAAATTTTCTAATTTGTCATAAGATTTTATGTATTTAAATTAAGAATTAACCCTGTAGCCAGATGTGCAGTTAAAAATTATCTAAAGTAAAAATAGTACGATGAATGTTAAAAGAGAAACTACAAATTTTTTTAGAACTTTTTGAAGAATTTTTAGAAATAGTTGATTTAAAAATTCGATCGGTTTAACTTCGCTCTATTTTCTTTAATATTTATGTACCTATTATACTTACGCATTTGAGAATTGTGCCATTTAAGCTATATAAAACAGATTGCAATAAAAAGAATTTATTGATATGGAAATATTTTAAAGGAAGCATTTGAAAGAAAAGTAAATATGACCCAGATATGACCTTACTCAAAAATAATTTATACAAAAATATATTTTCTTTAAAATGTTCAGAAGTCATTCTCAATAACCATAAATTCTCAAGAATTTCCATCTGAAACCCAAGGTGTAGTGAAAAAATGCAGTAGTACTATTATTTGCAACTTTCATTAAATGTTTGAAAATAAAAATGTTGATTTGGGATCGTGTAAAACCATCAGTAACTTTATAATACCATTAATTTCGTTTCTTTTGACGTATAGGACTACGTTTATTTTCGCGGGTATACGCCACTTACTTCGACTTACTCGTGCAACGCTTTTTATAAAACAGGCGAAATCGGCATAACTTTGTGAAAAATAAAGATATAACTATACTTGACGTGTCATTTGGAAGCCAAAGATGTCCTCAGCGTCGTAGCTAGGATCATCGGCGTCCCTGACAAGATTCTAATTTCGCGCTCTTTGCTTGAATATAATCATAATCGCGGGCCCCAGTTGCTAGACCCTAGCTACGACGCTGGATGTCCTGTTCATTTATTATTTAAAACTTTTCTCAATTTAGAATATTATTTAAAATTTTAATTTGCGTTTGTTAGTTTGTTTAGTATACAATTTTAAAAATATCAATAAAATATGTACATTGTAATATTTTTTTCAAAAGACGTGTGCTACGTAAAACACTGAATACAGCCTGCAAAGCTGAATCCACCTCATTTTTTATCAATTGAAATAGTTTGCTTTCCCACACTAGTGTGGGAAAGATACGTTCCGGTACACCTGCCTGTCAAAAGCCACATTACATGCATTTAAAGCAGCTATTTTATAGTGGATATGGCAATTCTACAAAAAAAATATAATTTTTGTAATCAGCATCTACTTTCTACATGGTATTTTTGTAAGTTTCGAGATTAGAACTTTGAAATTGAGGCACAGCTTAAAGATTATACTGGGAAGTGGGAGTTAATATTGACCTCACCAGTTAATATTAATTCAATGAAGTTCGGCTGTATCCAAGGTAACAGTCGTAATAGTGTACCTAAACATTGAACCCTGTACCAGCTACGCCATTGTAGCTCAACCTTTTACTCCAGTGATTTTAGAAATTAAAACGACCCACCTGCAGAATAATTCCCAGTTAGCTGAATTTTTGTATACACCTTCATTATATGGCGTTTTAAAAAACGTGTAAAAAGTCCCCATCGATATCATGCCGGCGTTGCCAGATTTTCGAGGTTCAAGTTCAAGATAGACGGTTTTTTGCGAATTTCTCGGTTCCGTTCCATTTTTTGTAAAAAATGGTTATTATCAATCTTGTAGAGAACGAAATTATCTACAACTTTTGTATAAACATTTTTTGTCTACGATATATAGTTTTTCTTATTTATGTACCCGCGGCTTCCTCCCCCTCGATTTTACATAACGGGATTATGTTGCCAAAACATTACAGAGCGCTTGATATTTTTTGACTTAAAGCTGGCATTCACTCCATGTTGAAATTTGAAATTTACAATCCTTCGTAATTTATTCGTAATAATTCTTTAATTTTAATATACAAATTATAAACACATCTATTTATACTTGCTTTTGAATTAGATAATTATTCTTCAGCCTCTATTAATTTCTCGCCTTAGAATGACGCAAAAACCATAAAAAGTGGGAAAATTATGATTCATGAATTATTTTTCAAACCCACGTCAGTTTATTTAATTTATAAAACAACGGTGTTCATTTTTTAATTAAGTTAATGCAGTCGCTATAAATATCACAAATAATAATTTATTAATTAGGTGAAATCGCACTGTAGTATTATATTTCAAGTAGGTACGGGTACATTGATAACTATAATATAGTCTTAAATTAATTCAATGGAAATACATATTTGGCAAATTTTTAAACTTTTAATAACTTCATTCAATAGGCTCGTCTCAAATTTTTTTTAGGATTACAATCTACGGTACAAATAGATAATAACAATTTCTTTGAAAATTTTTTGGAAGTTTTTTTTACAAGAAAAAAATTCCCTTAAGTACGTATTTTTCAATGTAATTTTAAACATAGAATTATACCACCACGGAATACGTCATTCACAGCCAACATTCTCTAATTGGCTGCTGTAGTTGAATCACGCCCACTGATCTTATAAATAAAGAAAGAATATGGAGAGAACATAGTACACTGGTTTGTTTATATGTACAGTTGACAGGCCGGCAGTTAGAACTTAGGTTAGGTTCTTCACGAGTTCCGTCTGACGAGGAAGTAGTCCTCTCTTTCCATAGACATACCTCTCTTTATCTATATGTGGACGTATATGTCTGGCTTCATTGATCTGGCCTTTACGTCATCATATGGCGGTTATAAGCTCATCCGTTTGAAATGAACACAGTTTTTTAAATCTTGTTTGCAATTAAGAGGAAGGATATAAGAACAAAAAAAAGTTGGTTTACATTATTTGTTTATGTATGAGGAATAACATACGTCATACACCGTTTAAAATTATCCAATTTTGATATGCGGGATGACCCTATTCTCTATTATCAATATTTTATAATCTCGCACGATAAGTAATGATTCTTGATGGTTATGACACCATAAAAAATTACAAAAAAATTAAATAAACAACCGTAAACGACATTTCCACAATACTGTTTAGATATAATACATCTGCTATTTTTAGTCTCGTATTAGATAACCTGAATAGAAACGAATAATTTTATCATCCAAATTTCAAAATAGTGAAATTAATATTTAAAAACACTCGATATACATAGATATCCCGTTTATTGAGGAAGGTTATAGGCTATTCGGGTTCTTTTAAATTCAAGCCCAAGGGGTAAAACGGGGGTGTAGGAAATTGTGACTATCTATACTAATATACTGTAGTAATATTATAAACTGTAGGCAAGTACGCGAGCGAAAATTTCTCGCGAAGGGGGGGTAATAAATCATAAATTCGTATCTCTGAAACTACTAAACCGATTCTAAAAATTCTTTCACAAATAGAAAGCTATACTATCCCTGAGTGATTATATAGGCTATATTTTACTTTGATAAGTTTTTCACATGGGGGGATAATTCCACTTCGCAGGGGGTGAATTTCTCGCGGGGGGGGGAATAATAAATCATAAATTCTTAGTATCCGGGCGAAGCCGGACGGGGACCGCTAGTTTAAATATATATATTTGAACGAAAACCTGAACTCTAAAAATCGGTGGTTTGAAATCACAAATTAATTTTGAAACGATGTTCATTTTGTTTTTTACACTTATTAAAATGACATTGATTGTCCTTTTTCCAAAAATAACAAAATAATTTTACGCGTTTAAAAAAAAATAAAAACAATGATGAAAAATGTATTAAATCTGAAAATAATAGCTAAATTACAAACAATATTACCTATGTAATAATGTGTAAAAAATGTTCGAAAATGTAAATTTGTATTGTAAATGCCAAAAAAGAAGTGGTAAAAAATATTCTTTTGATGACATTGATCACTCTTTGTCACCCTTTCCCTATTCTCAATCTCATCCACCTCTGAAACTGCATCTTGGAAACATTTACTTTGCCGAACATGTACTTATGAAATATATTATTGGAATTTATATTAATTAATGTGTACTAACAAACCTTGATTTAAAACCAAGGCCACTCTTAAAAAATGAATTTCTCGTAAAAACTTACATTGCAGAACTTTGATTTGACAAATGAATAATCACTGACAAGTGACAGAATACTACTTTATTTAAAAAAATATTCTTTCTCTCAATTAAAAAATAAACAAAAACATTTGAGATGCTTTCTTTAAACTTTTTTGTATGTCTGTAAACCTGTTATAAAATAAATATCGCTCTATACTTTTGATTTACATTGGGTGAAAGCGAGTTCTAAATCTGTGAATTTTATCGACAGTATTTTTTATAATAATGACCAATAATGTTTTTGTATCATGCAAGAAAAATATTATAACAATACCTGAGCATGAGTCGATAAAGTATAAGGCGTATAAAATATAAAAACACGGTATCTAGTGCCACAAAAACTCAATCAAAACAATGTAATGTGAGTTTTATAGATTTAAATTTATTTGAACATGCAATCGAAACATATTTCTGATTGGTATCTGTAAATACTTTGAAATCAATACTTATATAATATACAGGGTGTCCCAAAATTGCTGGGATACGTGTAGTAGATACGTGTAGTAGAGGTCAAAATAAGTCGATTGGACCCAATTTATTTATATACCAAAATGTACCGTTTGCCCGTGTGAAGAGTTCAAAGTTTACATAAAATTTTGTATATAAAATTTTATATTACAATTTTATTAAACTTGTACTAGGAATATCTGTTAGCATTATTTAAGAAAACATTTTTTTTCTTCCGAACTATGTGGAATACGAAATTTTTCCAAGAGTAACAAAATGAAGATAATTAATCAGTCTTCTCGCTAAAAAAAATTGAGAACCGTATTACCACCCCTAAGAAAGTTCTGAAAAAAATGTCAGGGGGTGAAGGTGGTTTTAACCCTTCTACAATTTCTTTTGGGTTTCTTTGAGTACCGAAAGGAGAGTAATCCTCTAAAATGCACTTTTGTCAAATTTCATTTAATTTGTTTCACTCATTTCTGAACAGCGTACAAACGGGCAAACGGTACATTTTGGTATATAAATAAATTGGGTCCAATCGACTTATTTTGACCTCTACTACACGTGGTAGCTCTGTGTCCTAGCAATTTTGGGACACCCGTATAAGCGCTTCAAAAAATGGGTATGTCTGTATTGCTGGTACAGACAGATGACGTGAATTGCGTTTAACACAAATAATATTGTATACAAGATTGATAATAATCATATCTTACTAAAAATGAAACGAAACCGAGAAATTCGCAAAAAAACCGTTTCTAGTGACCTTTGAACCCTCCTAAGATTTTTAGCGGCACTCAGATCGGTGGGGACTTTTGAGATTTTCTTTAGAACCCAAATATCAAAGTTCATACCGAAACTCAGCTTTCCCCTAATTTTTCCGAAGTTAGGCTTTCTTTTTGTCTAATTTCCCTGGATTATATATGTATTTTTAAGATACAAAATATAAAACGCTATTATTTTATTTTATTAAATAACTATGCCAAATTAATTTCGGATCGAATCCAATTCGTTAGACAAATTTTCGTCACCAAAATATTTTTTATTAATACGTAACTGTCGTCTTACTTCCTAGAAGTATAAAATATGAACAAAGTGCACTGCATAGTCACTGAGCCAACCGTCGGACCCACAATTATTAATATTTTTATTCTGTCGGAAAATGAAAAATCAACATTGCCAAGTGGTTGCGGCAGGAACTCTGAGACTCCATGATGGTATGAAAGTATCCGTTGAGACCGACATTTTGACGCCAATTTTATTTATGTAGTCGATAACATAAGAAGACAGTAAAAAAATTGAAGACCGCCAGGGAGTTGCGGCAGAACGAACTCTGGCACCCCATGATGATATGAAAGTATACACGTTGAGGCCGACATTATGACATAAGACATAAGATGACAATTCAAAAAAAAGTCAAGAGGTGTTATGGGACACCCGACAGAAGCTATGCTTTTTACGCATTGTATATAAAACCGAATTTATCAAAGCTATAGACAATACAATTGAAAAGTTATTATTTGATCGCCATTTTGAAATCTGATTCAATTTTATTTTTTTGTGCCCTATAAAACTCTTAAATATCAATTTTCAAAAATATCGGATAATTTTTACAAAAATACATATGGTCGCCATTTTTAAATCTGACGCTATTTTATTTTTTTGTGTCCTATAAAACTCTCAGTTATTAATTTTTAAAGTAACAACAGGATACAAGCCTTATAATTTAAAAACAGTTATTCACTTATCATTTTTAATGGCCAACGTTTCGGCAAACATTTTTTTGCCTTCCTCAGGAGCTTAAATATTTTAGTGAAACGTCACAAGGTCCTGAGGAAGGCAAAAAAATGTTTGCCGAAACGTTGGCCATTAAAAATGATAAGTGAATAACTGTTTTTAAATTATAAGCCTTGTATCCTGTTGTTACTTTATCCAATCATTATAACCAAGGTGTTCTTATTATTTTATTATTAATTTTTAAAAGGATTGGATAATTTTTACAAAAGTACATATGGCCGCCATTTTGAAATGTGACGCCATTTTATTTTTTTGTGTCCTATAAAACTCTTAAATATCAATTTTCAAAAAGATTGGATAATTTTTACAAAAGTACATATTATGGCCGCCATTTTGAAATCTGGCGCCATTTTATTTTTTTGTGTCCTATAAAACTCTTAGATATTAATTTTACATAGGCCACTGCGCGTGCGCCAGTATATTACTTTCACCACTGGCCATAGCTATAGATATACTTTTAATAACATGAGCGTGACGGTTTACACCGTGACGCGAACCTATAAGTTTTTCCCCTGCCAGAAATCGTCTAAGCTTCAAAAATTACCGGAAATGACGTCCAGGATCCTATGATCCGAAAGAATAAAAATAATAATAATTGTGGCTCTCTGTTTGTGTGTCCCAATGCTAACTTACACAGACAAATTTGCCTTTGTAGTCGATACCTAGGATATTTGACCGTGGGATCTCCGTCTAATATACAAAAAATATGTACATACATAATATTATAATAAATAAAATAAATATACGTGCATGTATAATGGAAGTCTTCACATATTAGGCAAATACGTCTTAAGTGAGTAGGTACCCACTTGTATAATTATTTAGACGTCAAAAATTCAAATACATAACTGTATTATAAGGTGGGTTTCTTCCATGAGAGAATATGTGTCAGACAATATGAAGTTTACCTTAAAGGAATCACACGCCGTTACTCACTTTTATTAAAATCAGCCGAACTACTCAACCGATTTAAGTAAAATTTATATGGGACCAGCTTCGAGGTATACCCTATCCAATAAAAAAAGAATTTTCCAAATCGGTTTATAAATGACGGAGTTCTGAAGTAACAAACATAAAAAAAAAAATACAACCGAATTGAGAACCACCTCCTTTTTTTAAAGTCGGTTAAAAATATGATTTTTTGTGTTTTAGTTCACGTGGTCAAAATCGTTTTAAAAATTAACTTAATTTTTGGTGCAGTATTTAACTGTCATTAGGGAATCATTAATATAAAAACAGCAGCAAAAATACACACATTTTCCATAATAGACGTGTATTAGAATATATTATAATTGCTAATTAGTAAATAATGTATATGTAATTATTTGTTACATCTTTAGAATTTTAACGATTCGCTGATTAACTTTTTTCCTTTATTACAGATTTCATTAATCATTCTAAGTGGATTTATTCAATACACATGTACGAGTCACGAGCGCATCAACTTGAAGTGTTTTCAGAGGAATCAGTGAAAATAAATTTCTGGTGCAGTGTACTATAGTGCATGGTGATTGGTTTAGTGTATCTAGTGACGTCATCAGGTACAAATACAGCGATCATGTTACGGTGTCACACTGATGGTGGTGTTGAAATACTATTAAATTAATTTTGCATCGACTTAGGTGAGTCAATTTTTATGTTCTACTCTCTGTATCAGGTTTGGTTCAGAACTACACTGGTTTGAGAATAATTTCGATCTTAAATTACAGTCAGCGCTTTGAATTTACACTTTTTCAAAGTAGATGTAACATCGTACTCTTATTTTTGAAACTTTCGCGGAACTTTAATTATTGAGTACACCTATAAAAATAAGCTGGACGTCTTAGCTCAGTTGAGTTGTTAAAAAAAATTGATATGAGATATCACTTTAACTGCAGTCTCATTATGGTGTACAGGAGTAGGGACTTGTGACGGTTGAAAACTGTAAGGTGCAGAAAGACAAAGGCTAGAAATTTATAGTGTTAGAAATTATAGAAGCGTTGATTAAACTAGCAACGACATAAGCTTGATTTATATTATCCGGCCAGACACGGCGCGGGAACGTAACGTTTCCGGCAAGACAATAGTATATTGTGAGACTAGTGGAAGAAAGAGAAGATTCCTCGCGTGTGTTTGCCGCACGAGAGTAGCGAGTTCGGTAACTCGCGAGTGGAATCTTCTCTTTTGACCAATAGTCGCACATATTTTGTTCAACTACCGCAAAACAGTGTAAAACTGTGATTTTTGGGTCGTAATATCTCCAACACTTGCGTAAGTTTATTCCGAAATGAGCGTGGGCGAATTGCCGCCCACTCTGTACGTCAACAGTCAGGGAATTCATTATTTCGCCCACCCTCAGTAGAGCCACTAAATTACATATTTCTTGCGGGTATTGAACAAACATTTTTACATGCATTTCAAATACCAGTATTGATACGTGTCTGAACGGACGGGATCCGCTATAAGTATAAATATTTGTATTTGAAATGCATGTAAAAATGTTTGTTTTGCCGGAAACGCTACGTTCCCGCGCCGTGTCTGATCGGATAATACAAATCGACCTTTAAAGGTAAAGTTACTACATGTACAGTGCACACTATTTGATTTGTAAGTAATTGTGTAGGTACCGGTTTCCTATAACTATGTAATGTAATTTTTATCTTGAAGTTTTAATAAAAGTATTCCGTTTATTTTGAGAACCAATTATTTCAATTTGGAAGTATTTCTGTATTATTTTCATGTCTATAAATCGTAAGTAATATTTTTCTTTGATTTATTGATAATCTTATAAAGAGCGTGTGTAATAATAATTTATCCACACGTTGCGTTCAGAACGTTTTGATACCAGTAATCCGATTTCGACCACAGCTAAAGCCGAGCGCACACATATCGATTCTGCCCGGGCCTGGCGCCCAATGCGGGTATCATGGAGGTTCAAATATCAAACTGACGGACTAACAGTGTTGCGTACCCGTACACCTTTATTATTCTTATCGGCCAGAACGCAAACGGTGAGCATAGGTGGATGCACCCAGTGCATTTACTTTTTTTGATATTTCAAAATAGTTGTGCGATCACCAATAATTCGTGGTCGTCCATTTTTCTCACGCAAGCGTGCGAAAGTTGAAGTAGAATTGATTTTTTTAAGAACGCGATCTACCAGCATGTGTGCCCGAGCGCTCTGCCCGATTAGAATCGGTATGTGTGCCCCCGGCCTTAAAGTAGCTGGTTTGTGTCACAGATTCATTATCTATATTATGTAACCCAATAATCAAGTTACCCAACCTTGATGAAAAAATGAAATTTGATCTATGCAGTCATTTAAGTAAATAAAACAAAAAAAAAATATCAGCAGAAAATAACAATAACAAAATTGTTGATAAGCAAATCTGATTTGTTAGGTAACTCTAAAGATTTTTTAACAATGGCTCTGTCGGTTGATGGTCTTGTATTAAAAATGTAGCATGGATTCAGTTTGGACATATGATACTTAAGTATCAAGTTGCTGTTTATTCGCTACTGGCTACTGAATCAACTTTCTAAAATAGATTCTAAGGAAAGGTACAGACTACAGAACATTAATGTTTAATTTAAATTTGTGTGTTAAGTTTCTCATATTAGCAATCAGTAAATCACAGTGTAATTAAAAAAAAAACAAAACTGCATCGAAGGTCGAAGTTGCAATCATGAAATACCTGTAGTAACAACATGGCTTGTTAACTTCCCATTACATTGGAGTGTTATTGTATTGGGTCCGAAAATCGAAATCAAAATGTATAACAAATTTTTATGTTTCAAGATCACTACACTGTTTTTGAAAAGATGTCTGTGTATGTGTGTACGTCCGTACGTACGTATGTGGTCATTTCTTTCTAAGACGAAATCTCGAGAATGAAAAATGATATCAACTACGTTAGGGTGCCAATCGACGCGTATTAACGTAAATATGATCTGAGAGAATTTTTTTCAAAATCGGTCACCCGTTCTTTTTTCTTAACCAAATAGACTCCAAAAAAGTAGATTTTACACAATATCTCGCGAATAAAAAATTATATCGACTTCGTAAGGGTGTCAATCGAGGCGTGTTAACGTCATTTTGATCCGAAAGACATTTTATCAAAATCGGCCCAACCGTTTTTTTTGTTTAAAGAAAAAGACTGCCAAAAGTCGATTTTACACGAAATCTCGCGAATAAAAAATGATATCGACTTTGTTAGGGTGCATATAGAAGCATATTAACATCAACCGACCCGAAAGAAATTTTATCAAAATCTATCAAGCCGTTTTTTTTTGTTTAAATAAAAAGACTGCATAAAAGTAGATTTTATACGAAATCTCGTCCAAAAAAATGTTATCAACTTCGTTGAGGTGTCCATCACAACATGTTAACGTTAACGTTAACGTCACTATGATCCGACATAAATTTTATAAAAATCGGTCAAGCCGTTTTTTTTAATTTATTGTTAAAAATAAAAAATAATAATTATGTTTTAATGATTAAAATGATTACTTTTCTGTGTAATTTGTAATTTAATTATTAATATTAAATATTCATCAAACTGGAAACTTCGTCGTGTGGACTTCAAGGGTCGCACTTGTGAGTCCCAATTAAAAGTCACTTTTGTCCTAATAAACGACTCGCCTCACGGCTTGTTTGCAATGCTTTTACCCATCGACTTATATATTACTGGACATGCTCTAGCGCTATATCGTTGTAGTTATTTTTCGGATTCACATGAGTGAAGAGGATAGAATATGGTTATGGCATATCTCTATCCTTTTCTTAGTACAGTGCAGGAAGTTTACGGTACAATTTTGAGAGAGATAGAGATTGACACATTCATTCTATCTTTTTCTTTCGGAGGAACACTTTTTAACCGCTAGGATACGTCCAGTAGTACATAAAGTCAATTCTTTTACCCAGCTTAAGTTTTACTTAGACACCAATACAGAAACTTGATTGGTAAAAAAAAATTTAGTGTGTCATAAATAAAATTTAATGCTAATAAAATTCCACAATAACTTGTGTTTTAAACGTACATTGTTAGTTTAGTAGCTATATTGTATTGTATTGAAAGTTACTTTTTTAATTTTTTGAATATAAAGAAACAAAAATTACTAATCCAAAGACCACTATACTCAATGGTTTTTCCTGAATTCATGTCTAACACGGTTTCGTTGCGTCGTAGGCGAATATTAACATAAATATAATATAAAAAAAAACCTTTATAAAATACAACTTGTCGATAATACTAAGAATTGACATGTAGGTACAGTGTGTCCCGCCAACTGCTGACCATACAGAATCTTTAATAAACATGAACATTTTTGTAAATTTATTTAAGATGATCGTTTGTCAGAGTTCTCCATAGATCCGGAGGGTTGTCTGGTCTTATGGATGGAAATGTTGGTTATACGGCTAGCACGTTGTTTTTATAAAACCTGTAAATCCCGTAAACCTTTCTATATTTTATAATATACTGACCAAAAGCATACAAAAGACGCTATTTTCATGACAAAAAAAACATTACAATTATCAAAATAATTCATTTTGTCAAAGTATATTATTTTAACCAAAGTTTTAAACATTAACAGTTTTTAGGTATAGTGCGAAATTGTCCTTTGTAAAATCAAAACGAACTGTTTGTACACGATCTTGTATGACTATAGTTGGGGAGAACACGCTGTATCTGTTTCTTCTCAATAGGTATAGGTATACATATTATGCAAAATAATATATTTTAATAGCTTTCCGACACACCGAAGTCGTGCATAACAATTATTGTTTAATTATAATTATACGGTAAAGGCCCAGTGTACTTTGTGAAAAACAATAACAATACTCTGCATATTCCGATAGTAAAAATTGAAATCTTATAAATTAAAAATAACATATAACAAAATGTATACTCAAGAGACTAGTATCTGGAGTGCAAATAAAAATTAACTCAAGTTATCGTTTGCTTTTGGAAGCTAATATATTCAGGAAGTAGCTTTTGGATTTTCTGAATTAAGTAGTCTCTAAATGGCAAATATAATAGTTTGAGTAGATTTTTGTTCGCCATTTTTATTATATTTTTTTCACAATTTGTTTCACATTTAATTAAATGTCCGACAGATAAAATTCGTTCTGCATCATATATACTTTCTTGGTTTGGGTTATCACTAACCTAAAATATTAATTCACTCAAATTTAATAGCATTTTAATCGTCAACACTACTATCACACAAGGTTATTAGAGCACAGGTTGCCTCATTCCATCTGACCAATCAGCGTAAGCGCGGGAATGACGTCAGCTAGAATTTAGTTTAAATCAAGTACAAAAATTGTTGAAGATTATGCTTATTTATATTAGGTGCTTCGTGCAGATTTTTTCTTAAAATTAACAGGAGACAATTAATAGAAGTATAGATGTTAAAAAATAGGATAATTTTTATTTTTATTGCAAAATTTAGGTTTTAATATCTATAATATAAACAAACAAAAAATTAAATAATGCTCAAGAAATGGCATATCTTGTTAATTACCTATTTTTTTAAATTTAAGAAACGAGTAGAATTAACTAACAAATTGATAAATTAATTTATTTTATCTTTTATATTCACAAAATATTAAAAATAACCACAAAACACCATAACACTTAACAGCTATAGGTTGTGTGCACGAAGCGTACTAGCGCCGCTAGTGGGCATTAGTGTACGATTGAACTATTTTTTATTGTTGTCTTATATTGGGAAATTTTTTAATAAACGAATACCATTTTATCTAGCTGTGTGCAAATAGTATAAATAGCATAGCATAAAAGGTACGTGAAAATTATTTATTTTAAGTTTTTTTCTTCTTCAATTTTGACGTATAATAAAAAAATAATCGTGTATGTTTTCTACTGACAGCTGCATAACCTCAAACTATGGCGCCGGTGATTTGTGGACTGGGCTTGAAAGTATTAAGCACGCGATCTCTTTTATTGAGGCTGCATTGAAGAAAGGCGAGAAATTAGCTTTCTGTCATATTAAACATATTGAAGAATTTCGTGATGACACCGTTAAGAATAGAATTATTGCAAAGTGCATCCGGCAAACTTCTGCCACCGAGACACCGTTTTTGAAAAAAAATGACTGTTACGGGTGGTCTGCCTCACCTATATATTATAATGTTGATCATTTATATAAATTATATTAAAGTTGGTGCAAATTGAATAGTTTAATAATTGTATGAGAATACGTTTATTGTGATTTTGTCATTGAAAAATATAATTATTTATTTACATTTAATTATTAAGAAATAAAATTATATCTACATTACATTATTGCAAAAATAAAAGTAAAAAAACTAAAACCCGACTACGTAAAAAGAAGAAAACAAGCAAATCAAAACGTAAGACAATATTTTTTTGTTATCAATAGTCGGAGATTCGAATACCGAATTCTTTCTTCAACTCCCAAATAGGTTCCCGACTATTGATAACAAAAAAACTGTCTTACGCTTTGATTAGTTTGTTTTCTTCTTTTTACTATTCGAATATCTACTTTAATTTGAAAAATTCGGAGCATTACTATACTATCTTTTTACATATCATTCCATTTTCTTGTATTAGTAAGCTTAATGTTTTCCACTTCGAAACCGTTTGAGTTTTGACTCCTCCGCATTGCTCTCGCAAACCTATGATAGAAAAATAAGTAGGTATAAAACGTGTTTTTTTTCATGTAAAATAAATGTCAATGATTTCATGCCTGTAGTAGTTAGTCATATGGAGTATAATAACTATTTAATTTATAAATTATGTAACTCTTTAGTCATTACGATTTACGAATGAATTGTAAAGAATATTATTTTATGTTAAAATAAACCGAATATCGTATAGTAAAGTATTATATTCCAAGTTATCACAATGCCTATTTTGTGCTTTTAATTGCATCAGCACTAAAGAAAGACGAAAAATTTCTTTTACAGATTTACATTAATAATTTCCAAATAAGTTGTAAGTAATATCATGGTTTTACTTACTTTACTTTTATTAACGTTTTGATCCACTTTGGTCGTTTTTCGAGGTTATAACTCCACGCGGAGAATCTATAAAATTCTATTTTACTTGAATCGCTATTAACACAACAGCCTGGAACACAAAAAGTATTTCCAGAACGCGTAGTTTTTCCCATGTTTTGTTTGTAATAATAATCTCTTCTCTATGTTTGTAATCGAAAAACTTTATGACATTTGTAAATAACAATGCTGAATGCTCACTGGACTATAGTTCAAAGCTTACAATATATCACACTACAAGCGCTCGCATCGATATTTTTATAACTCCGCCCCCCTGCACACAGTCTATAGCAAAATTGACAACTTATCATATTTTTTTCACTAATCATGTTTCTATTAGGTATTGAAAAAACATATCACACTACCATGGTTACAGTGATTTTTATTTCCAAAAATTAGCAGCGTCCATCGTCTGATCTTTTCTATTGAAGTGAGCAAACATGGTATATTCTGAGTGACGTCATCCCCCCCACTACTATCTATCGGAATGAGGCAACCTATACTCTACTAACCTTGACTATCACATATGTAATTTTTTTAAAACCGCAATTTTTTGTCGGCCATGTCTTTGAAGCCACACCCACATGTCAGTTCCCAATTCTAATTTTTTAAAACTTTGTAAAAAAGTTCTTTTTCTAAATCTTATAGTTTTGTAGATATTTTGACAATAAAAAAACAGCTGCTTTTTTGTTATGAAGTAAAGTAAATCTAATCGGCTGTTCATCTATTCTGTCATTCGTTGACTAATTTCAGTGAAATTAATTTAATGAAAACTTTTTAACAAAAAAAAAAACCTCCTTCAAAAAGCCACTGAAAAGAGGAAAATAATGAAATTTTGAGGTCTGCGCCAATTTAATAATATCTTAATATCTTCTTTTTAACCAACTTCATATTTTATTAAATTGGCGCAGATCTCAAAATTTCATTATTTTCCTCTTTTTAGTGGCTTTTTGAAGGAGGTTTTTTTTTGTTAAAAAGTTTTTTATTTTTTACTTTTTTGTGTCAAAAAGTGACATTTACCTTAAATGAATCACACGCCGTTACTAACTTTTATTAAAATCAGCCGAACTACTGAACCGATTTTGATGAAATGTCTATGGGATTTCTATGGGGTAATAAGATAAATTAAACGACAGATAGTACTATCTATACGAACAAGTTCCATCGCCCAGTTGACTGGAATTTTTTCACCATTCAGCGTTCTCCTTTATATTTTATATTGTATCTGAATAAATTTAGATCAACGGCTCGGCGTATGACATTTCCATTGAAATTATTCCATTTTTATATTTGTTTCGTACCTGTTCTGTGGTTTCATAATATGAAAAAAGTCTTCGGAACGTTGAATTGATTAAAACCAGTTAAACTTAGGCATTACACAATAAAAATCACAAATAGAAAACTAATATATATATATGATAATTATATAGTTTGTCTTAATAGGATGGTTGTTGGAATTGTTTTTAATTTTAACGATGGAAATTACTTTAGCCATTGAAGAGAACATAATAAGCTTTTTAGTATCATGGAAAATAATGAGTCGTATAAAAATAATCCATTTCTCATTTGGGAAGCTTTAAAAGTTTGATGCTTAAAATATCTCCGGAACCGTTTATCGTACAGAAAACAGCTTTTGTAAGAATTTTCTACTCATAATAAGCTATGTTTCGTGCGAAAACCGCTGGACCGATTTCAATTTTGGTTTTTACGGTTGTATAGACTATTATCCAGGGAGTGCTTTCGTGGGGCACATCATCATTCATCACGGGCACTGACAGTCATTTTTAGATTTAATATTCTAGAATAATATTATAAAACGTAGCATTTATTGTTGTAAAAATATATAAATATTGGCTGTAAGCACCGTTTTAGCAAGTTTATCCCTGTAAAATCCGAATTTACCTCATCTCTGGAGTATGAACTGTACCTATATCCACACCATCTTACTTACTTCATTTTGAGCATATTATTATTAACCTTATTTTACCCAACAGTAACCATTCAAAAGTAGGCACCGATAAAGCTTCACCACCCTTAGCGTTATGCTCCAAACATAGATTCCTTAGTCCTTGGTTGTACTATGTAACTATACTGTCTAAGATTTATCAAAATATATAGTAAAACAATTTATCACAAAATGATTGTTAAGCACTTTCATTAACTGCTAAATGTTTAGTTTTAATTACATGAATTACATGCAATTATAGCCACGCAATTTTTACTTTAAATGCGGATAGGTATATCGTATGTCCTCGGATTAAGATTGCCAAAACATCTAAGTAACAGACATTTTTGCTTGAATTGAAACAAACAATTTTATATATTTAGTAAAGAAAAATTTAGTAAAGAAGCCTACTGTAAAGCCTGTAATGACGTTAGTTTTAAATTGAGGCGAACAAACAATATGCAAATGTATATGAAATACATATTATGACGAAATGTTTCCGCGAATAAACGCGAATTTTTAACTTTTATTTTTCGACTGTATAATGTAAAAATAACCCGTTTTGTACGGTACATTTTCCATAAATGCATCTAAATGTAAAATTATAATTTAGAGGTAACATGTTCTTTGTTAAATTTAGGTTTTTTCTTAGCCGTAAACAATGAGCTAGAAAAAAACCGGCCAAGTGCAAATTCGACTCGCATGCAGACGATTACTTTTCTCAACCCCCTCTTCATTTTTTCGAAACAGACAGACAAGATATACGAGTATACAGGGTGCTGAATTGCTTTGCGGGTAATAGGGATTTAACCCGTAAAATCAAACTTTTACGATTTTCTGCTTCCCTAATTATTTTAGGAAAAATATCTTAGAATAAAAGTTTTAGAACATAAAATTCTGCATCTAAATCATTAAACAAAATTAATTTTGCATGCTTTGTAACGGCAGAAATTTGATATGAAAATGTCAAAATTACCTCAAAAACAGATAGCGCTAGCCATGGAACTTGAACAAAATGATTAGAAATTATTCTGACAGCTAAAACGTCATCATTTTGTTCAAGTTCCATGGCTATCGCTATCTGTTTTTGAGGTAATTTTGACATTTTCATATCAAATTTCTGCCGTTACAAAGCATGCAAAATTAATTTTGTTTAACGATTTAGATGCAGAATTGTATGTTCTAAAACTTTTGTTCGAAGATATTTTTCCTAAAATAATTAGGGAAGCAGGAAATCGCAAAAGTTTGATTTTACGGGTTAAATCCTTATTACCCGCAAATTCAGCACCCTGTATAATCAAACAAAATGGTAAGTTTATTTCTTGATTTCTAGAAATCTTGAGGATCTAGGATTTTCGTTATAGTTTTCCTGTGAACTTCAAATAAGGCGGTATATTCCCTGAATTTTAAAAATTTTAGGACCAGCAGTTTCGGAAATAAGGTGGGGGAATGCTCTATTTTGGCATATTTTTCGAAATATTTTTTTAAATAGATACCTATGCTATTTAAAATTATGAAAAAAATATTTTGTATTCCATCATAACAAGCCCATGCGATATATAAATTAAAGAAAAATTCGAGTACTTCATTTGTCCACTCTTTATTTCTTATATGAAAATTTTAAAGTGTTGACTAATGCAAAATAGGTAGGTCAATAAGATATACATCTTATTTTTTACGTCGCATGGTTTCTGAGAAAATTGGCTGTGACAGATACATGAGTAATCTTATAGGTTTCCGTTTTTTTCCCTTTGAGGTACGGAACCCTAAAAATGAAAATATCATCAAATTTGAACCCTGAATAACTATTTATAAAAATTCACCCTAGGCCTACAACATTCCAAGAGGTGTAAAACCATTACTTAGTTACTATTATTGTACGGCATTACAATTAGGTATTTCTGGGTGAACCACACCTCATATTTAATTATTTTTGTAAATTCATTATTTGTACATAGTTTTTACATGAAATTAACTATTTACCTTAAAACTTTTCACACAGTTTTTGATGAAGGCCGAATTTTGATTTTTAAACAAAAAAATCTTAAATTATGCATGTTAAATACATAAAAACTTGAACCACTTTTTATTAAAAATTAATAATCTGCATATTTAATTGACAACAATGTCTGAGAAAACCTGTTCAAAATGCATCCCACCAAAAACATAAATGTGAATAAGTGGCCAAGTTCGGTACAAAGAACAGCTAAGACGTGGTCTAGGTTTTTGATGAATGAGTGAGCGATAAAAATGGCACTTTTCAGACCTTAATAACTCAAAAACTATAATAGGTTTCTTCATGAAATTTAGGACTAATGGTGTTTGTGAATACTAAATGGTGTTTGTGAATACCAAATCGGACCATTAAATAGTTTATCAGTGTGATCTACCTGTTAAATTAGTTATTGACTATTTATGAATATGGCCTATGTGTTCAAGCCTTATTATAGACATGCAAAATTGCAAGTGTGTAGGGCTAATATTTTTTGAGTTATGGGGGTCGAAAGTAGCTTGAAATGGTTCGTGTAGGTAATATACAATACACACTGCCGGTGCGTCGCGTTCTTTTCCGAACTTGGCTGACACACTGCCGTATGTCTAGATATTACCTGTCAGATATGTTTTTTTATTACTATATAATCTGTCATTCAATATATTTGTTTTTCTTACATTTATGTTGACTATTAAATATTACTTAAAATTCAGATTTTTTGTCTTTCTTTTTTATGTTGGTATTCGTAAACAAGTCTGGAATAAATTTTGAAAATAATAATGATAAGCGCGTTGGCCTTCACTCATTATATAAAATTAAACTACTAACAATATTATACCCTACTTCATAAAATTTAAAGACACTTGGGAAAACATTGTTTTTGAAAATTGACTTCCTTTTGAAACAAAAAAATCGACTATCATTGCACAAACGAATCTCAGAAATGGCGGTTTTACACCAAACCGACAAAACAGCAACTCGAGTTGAAAAAAAACAAAACCGCAATTTTTTGCAGATTTATTGAAGGTTTTTCGGCAACTTCTAGTTTTCCAACAGTTGCTGTTGTGTTTTTCGTTTCCCGATCAAAGTCGGTAACTTCAAAGGGTTGCTGCGTGTATTGCAACTTAGTCGGCTTAGTGTAAACAGCTCGGTAAACAGTGAGTTGTGTTTTAGTTTCACGTACCAACAGCCAACCACACACGAGAATAAAAAACCGTTCCTCACTAAACATATTAATTATTTTTTAAACAAATAATAGAAAAAAACGACCTACTTCCTTTTGACTGGCAAGAACTGAACTGAGAAACAAAACAAAATTGCAACTGTTTCTCTGGTTTAAATGACAGAAAACAAAAACACAACAGCAACTTATTTTTGTCTTTTCTGTTTAAACAGTCTTTTCATTGTGTTGGGTTTTTGTTTTTGTTTTTGAAAACAGCAACTCAACTAGTCGGTTTGGTGTAAATCCGCCAAAAGAATCCAACATAATTGTTTTTCAAACCCATTTGCACCGTTTTGGCTGTATAGCGTGTCACAAAAAGTCACATTTCCAAAGCGAGTAGAAGTAGATATAAGCGTTATCTGCGTTTTATCATATTCGTCAACACTCAGCAGTGACTGGTACAGAAACCATTCAATGATTGTTATTAATTTATCCCAGTCGATACTGAAACAGGATTAAAGGTGTGGAAAATTAATATTCTTTTTTTCTGTATACAGACCTGTAAAATGGCTCTCAAACTCGGTTCTAATTTTTATACTGTGTTACCAGCATACGAGGTCAACTACTTCCAAATATCGATACATACATTAAATAACATTCCGAGATTTATTTTGCATTTCCTTATTTTTATTAAATAAATGTAAATTTAGTATAGTACCTACGCAATAATAATAATAAATAATCGTAATTTTACTTTTGCAACACTTGCATCAAAAGTACAATTTTAGATAGCTGTGTACCGTTTGAAAAGTGCAGATTCTTTATGGAAGCTTCTGATGCGTTCGAACGGTAGTGTTTAAAGTAAATTTTAACGCACTCCGTTCTATAAAGTAATACTGTTTTGTTTTACTTTATAACTGCACGTGCGTAAAATAGTACTTTATAGATTACTTTGCTATAATGTCACTAGGGCATGCAAATATTCGGATGTTTCAGGTATTCGAATATTCGCTCAAATTTTAGCCAATATTCGAATATATTCGAATATATTCGAATAATTGGTAAAAATAATAAAAACACTGGAACTTCAATAAATGACTTTTAATTATTTAAAATCAACACGCCTGCTGCACGTCCATAAATCCAATCAATATTTTAACAACAAAAGCAGCTTACTTCTAATTAAAAAGAGATCAAATAATCATTTTTACTTTACTTAGTTACGTAAAAATTCAGATCAAATCAACTAAATATTAGAGCGCACATAGCTTCCGAGAACCATAGATCAAATGAACATATTTAAGTAATCAAAAAAATTCAAAATTCTTTCTTTCTGTTTTTCCTATTCAAACAAAAATATTAAATGAGCATCTAAGACGCATTTTTATTAATTAGTACCACAAAAGTGTGGGATATTGCTCCCCTATAAAAAAAATACTTCACAAATAAATAATACGTCTATTAGCACGTGCGAAGAGCAAATCAAGCAATTAAGTACACGTACGTAACGTAACGTAAGTAAATAGTTATATCAAATAAACATGCAATAATTAACAAAAAAAAAACTTTCCTCGCCCCGTTTCGATTCCCCTCCCACGCCCTAGCGCGAACTTAGAGCTAGTGTAGCGTTTGTAAGATGTTTTAGCGCCGCCGTAAACCGTTTTTAAACAATTTTAATTCTTAACAAATAATTCGAATATATTCGAATAATAGGAATTACTATTCGAATAATAAATGCAGCCGAATATTCGCTTTATTCGAATATTCGAATATTCGAATTGCATGCCCTAAATGTCACTAATAAAATATTTATCCAAATTGTGTTTTATTTGCTTAAAATTAAACTTTTGAAGCAGTTGTTGCAAAAAATATTGTATGTAACGCGTGGCTAAAGTGACGGATCTGACAGTCGCAATTTTATTATACTCTCTTAGTTATGTTGCATTTATACCAGAATGAGTGTGATTACCGCACTCGCCTTCGGTTTACGCGGTAAACACACACTCGTTCTGGTATAAATGCAACATAACCTTAGACTCGTATCGCAAAATCGCGACTGTCATATAATCCGTCACTTAAGCCACTAGTTGCATAAATTACTATTAATATATTATTCAAAACTAAAAACAAACACAATCTATGTGATAACAATTGCTTGATTTATATTTTTATAAATATACTGTAAGAAATGAGAAGGCCGATTATCGATGGTCCATTTGTAGCCAGCAATTAATCTGGTAATAAGCACACAAAGAGACAATGGCGTCGCAAACAGGTATCGTCTGCACATCGCGTAGATTCCATAAAAACACATTGGGCATGCGTGGTTACTAATTTTACATTAATTTGTTTTGTATTCATCCATTTTATATATGTAACTATACATTTTATTTTGTAATTTTTACACATTTTATTGGAATATTACACAAATTATGTAATTTTAATTTATTTTATGTAAAAATCACAAATTTGTTTAACTTTACAGTAAAAGTCCAAGTTTTTATGAAGTTTTCTGTGTAAAAATAAATAATAATGTAAAATCACTTAGAAAATCGAGCGAATTCTACCTTAACTTTCAAAATATTTTTACATCCATTTTTTACAGTGTATTTTATATTTTCTTAATTATATTTTTTTTAAGTCCCTTCTTATTGCCTCTTTTGACCCTCATCGTTCCCCTTACTTCCCTTCAACGGCCCTTGCTCCTAAATCCACCATCACTCCCTGGATTTTTTCAGCACCCGAAAGGGAGGGCGATATCACCCACTTTAGGAATCACTGGTTTAAGCAAAAGCGTTCTAAAAAAAAACTATTCACGTAATTTTATACGTCGACATCATAAATAATAAACAGAAAAAAGCTATGTCGCTGCAAGCCTGGCATATCCTTAACCTATCGCCCTTCACTTTATGTACAATGTTTGTGTTATGCATGTACAATTGTTAACAAAAACAATGTTCAGATATTATAAACACGTTGTTCAGTTTTTTCCGTGCAAATATTATGGCGAATTCGAGTTATCAGCTCGAAATCTTTTTATGAACGACAACAGTCAAAGCCGGTACATCATGTTGAGCGCTTAACAAATTTCTATCCATCGGTGTTCGTTCAACCACCTTAAATTTTTACACTTTTTTACACTTTTAAATAGCTTCATTGTTAAACAAAACTATAACAAGGCTGGAGTCAAAACAGTAGTATATTTTGTCGCCCCCACTTCAAAAAGGGTGAGCGTAAAGATGCACAGTGCGGACAAATAGTTTTTTGTTTGGTATTGTTTGTTAATACGTTTGCAATTTTATTTTTATGTGATTTCCAACCACATGAAGACGTCATCTGGAGGTATGCACTTTATTTTTTCCAATTTCTTCAATAGATTATACTTTTAATTACGCGTGTTTGTTTTTTGGTGTGATACGCAAGTGACACGGGTTACTAATAATTTACAAACAGTATGCTAGATTAGCAACCTGTCCAAAAATATCCGCAGTTATTCGTTTAAAATGTGTAATCAGTGTAAAAAACAAAAGTTTATAGAATAGAATAAAATGTAATTTTAACAACTATTTTCTTTAACTTGAATTTGTTTTTGCACAAAATAAAAAATTTATCTAACCCCTAAAATGCTTATTTTTTATTTCAATATTCGGCATACATGTTATCAATCCAATTTCTCTAGAAAATTATATACTTACACTCTTCAGTAGGTAGGTACCTATAATTCATTAGATATATCCGCAAGTCCGGTCCTGTCTGGCCGATTTTATTAAAATTTTAGGTATACATTTAGATTTTAGATCTCTTTTAAAGAGTTAAATTTCGATTTTGAAACAATTTCGCTAATTTTTTCGGTGATTTTTTGCCCAAAATACAACCCTTAAAATGGCCCCATAACGTCCATTTTAAACAAACTTTGTGCAGTAATGAATAAGTGTACCTCTAAATTAAATTTAAACACAACTTTTCCCGTTTGGTTGTAATTTCGTCCAGTTAGATTCGCCGACTGGACCACTGTGCGTAGGGAGCACAAATTGAAAAAATGTCACATATATTATGCAGAATATAAAAATCAAAATCTCAAAAAAGGGATGCATATTATTATAGGTTCTAAAATCAAAAGCATACGTTGTACGAGAATTGAATATTATATGAATCAGCTATATGAGTGACTTTAATGCTCAGTAAAGGCACATTTAGAATAGCGGTCGTCTTATTGAAAGATAATAACATAATTTTGAAACAGTAAACATCTTTGAAATAGTAAACATACTAAGGTGTGTCAAATATTAAAAATTAAACGCATCAATATTTATTACTTACGTACATTCATTATTTTAATTTTCAAATAAAATGACGATTAAAAATTGTATAGATGCCTATAAAACACATCATATTTATGGGTATTTTGTAAGGTGTCTGTAAGATTGATAAAAATAATAGTGATTAAATTACGATTATGCAAACGATAAAGACATACATTTTTTTATTTTTTTTAGGGTTCCGTACCTCCGAACGGAACCCTATTACTGAGCCTACGATGTCTGTCCGTCCGTCCGTTTGTCACAAGGCTTTATTTCACAAACGGTAAGAGGTATAGCTTGTTGAAATTTTTTTCTAAATTGTATGCTGACTATTTTGCTTACTTACTGTAAAATGTTGTGAAAATTTTAGATACCTATTATTATTAACTTCCCATTGGAAGTTATTGTAATGGGTCCGAAAATCGAAATTAAAATGTATAACAAATTTTTATGTTTCAAGGTCACTACACTATTTTTACACTATTTTTAGAAAGATGTCTGTGTGTGTGTACGTATGTACGTACGTACGTACGTATGTGTCAATTTCTTTCTAAGACGAAATCTCGAGAATGAAAGATGATATCGACTACGTTAGGGTGCCAATCGACGCGTATTAACGTAAATATGATCTGAAAGAAATTTTTTCAAAATCGGTTCAGCCGTTCTTTTTTCTTAACCAAATAGACTCCAAAAAAGTAAATTTTACACAATATCTCGCGAATAAAAAATTATATCGACATCGTAAGGATGTCAATCGAGGCGTGTTAACGTCATTTTGATCCGACATAAATTTTATAAAAATCGGTTCAGCCGTTTTTTTTTTTAATTATTGTTAAAAATAAATAATAATTATGTTTTAATGATTAAAATGATTACTTTTCTGTGTAATATCTAATTTAATTATTATTATTAAATATTTATCAAACTGGAAAATTCGTCGTGTGGACCTCAAGGGTCGCACTTTAGTCCTAATAAACGACCCACCTCACGGCTTTTTGTTTTATTGTACCTAGGTATATATTATAGAGAGAGAGGAAAGTTACCTTCTCAGAGCAATTAATTAAATGACAGATCTGTAATTTAACTTTGATCATTTATCAACCTTGTACATATCCATATTATTTATCGATATATTGACGTAGATTGCCAATAAAACATGACGCAACAGAAAAACAATAATAATTTAATAGAGCGAAATCCCGAAAGATAAATAATATATGTGCCTGCAATTCTGACTGAAAAATCTAATTATCAGAACGTAAAGTTTTCCAATTCAACTTTTGCTATCCATTTTTTTATCGAACCAATAATCTATATCAGCATTTCCTAAACTTTTTCGCCTACGGAGCTATAACTTTTGAACGCATTGTTCGATTTTGATCTTTAAAACAGCATTCGACGCAGTTTTTAAGCTCTAAAAATATTGTAAGAGGTACAAAATCGATTGGTTGAGAAATCTCGAAGTTATTTTGAAAAAACTCTTTTTTCGAAATCTGTTGACTAGGTAATCTCTCGAACGGATTAACCGATTTTGATCCGCGTAGCGGCATTCAACGCAGTTTTCTGAGGAGAAGAGCTGATTAGATTATGAAATCAATATGTTCAATATTCTAGAAGTTATTTTGAAAAAACATCATTTTAACAACTTTTTTTTTCGGTTTTTTTGAAATTTCTCAAAATCTATTGGGCCGAATCGGTTCAATTTTTCAGGAAATCTAAGTTCAGTGGAACCCTTTCGAATGCCGCAAATCGCGATTCGATCGGTCAAGCCGTTCAAAAGTTATGAGAGGTTTATACACACACACACATACATACATACAGACAGACAGACATACTGACATAATCGTAAAAATAGTCAGAATAGCTTCTTAGGATCACAAAACGTCGAGATCTGATGAAAACTCGATTTTCGAAAATCGGGGTGAAATCAATAACTTCCCTATTTTTGAAAATTTTCAATTTTCTTAGCGGGAAGTTAAAAATGCAGCAGTAAACAAAAACAAAATTATAATATTAGGTCAGAATTCATATGTATTATAAGAACAAAATACAATGGTTTATAAAAAATAAATTAATGAGGGAGATGATTGAAATGTTTAAAAGTGTTTAAAATCGCAAATAAATGTTTTTTCATGTTCGATGAATATTAGTTATTTGTGTTTAGTTCTTGCAGATATTTAGTCTAAAACAACTAGTTAAAAATTATTTATAGTCAATAATAATCAAGGGTTTTCTTTCAAAAGTTAAATTTTTGTGATTTGGATTATCTAAGAATTCGGATTAGCTGCCTACGGATTATTGAGGTCATATACTGTACTTGCGTAAGTGAAATTTAGCATTAACCACAACATTAATTTAATTTAACATAAAACGAGATAAAATTAAAATTTAAAGCTACTGAAATGTCAAAAACGTTGCAACATATGGTATGACACGTGCATTTAACATGTCATATACTTAAGTCTATTAATACAGTGTGATTTTAATTTTTTACTTTCGAAGATCGTAAAGAAAGTTTTGTAATGGTGAAAAAATAGAATTCGAGATTTCGATGGATTTGGAAGTTTTATAGTTCCTACATGGAAAAAGCGAGTTTTGAATGTCCGTCCGTATGTGCAGAGGCTGACATAATGTTCAACGAAACGAAACCGAAACTTATAGTTTTGATTTTTCAGGTTTCTTTTTATTTTTTCTCGTATTAGAATTTTAATTTTTCGGCTAGTTCAAAATAAAAATGTATATCTATAAATGAAACATAGAGTTATTACTTTTGACTACACTATAAGTAAAAATTTTTTGATAAAATTTGAAGTACATACAAAGTTCCCCTTTCTGTCTATGTTTGTTTGCTATTGACTTGAAAACTGCTGGACCGATTTCAGTTAGATAGATTATAGAACACAAACCTAGGATTGTTTTTGGATCATCACGCTAAGTCATTAGTGGAACGGGAAATGCCGGGTTTAAAACCACGTATTCATGGTAAACAATTGTTGAGCAACAGTTGCGGGTCAACATTGTTGATAGCAACTGCAAATGTTGCTGGAAACAATGTTTACAGCAACCTCTCTTGTCCACACTGCCAGTCTGCATAGGATGTTGCCAGAGGAAGTAGTGCTGTTGTGTTCTCTGTACCTAGCATATAATCGAAAAATTTTCTACTCTTAATTTTCGATTTGTGTTAGCGCCCTGAAAGCACGGGTGTCAATTTTGAGACACCCTGTATATCTGAAAAATATTAATTAAGGAGACCGGAAAAGGTTTAATTGGAGAGAAAATCTATGTTATTTTTTTTGTAACTCGCTGTGACATAGTTATGTACACCTATTTTTTAGCACAAATTAATCACGACCATACAATTAACAATAAGTGTAAGGTCATGGAAAATATGGAAAACAAGTAAATTAAAACCGGTAGCAAAATATTTTTTAATTAAATATTTCCGTTTATTTCCAAGGCTCGTCTATTACAATTTTCCGTTCTCAGGTTCTAATTTAAGAACTTGTGAAAGTTAATACAAAAAAAATTATTTAAAGAACAAAAAACCCAATTGCGTCTAACACAAAAACACATAACAAGTTTCCAATATGAAAAGTAGTCGGATAAAAAGATATTCCAAGTCTTCATGGTTTCCGGGCTTGTAGGTCGTGGTCCGGTGGTATTTCTACCTGACGTTTCGTCTACAACTGCGGTAGACATTCTCAAAGGCGATGTGGCAGCGGTCGAAGTGTCCTCCTTGGCGGCTCACAGGTCAGTGAGTCAGTGACTGGTGTCCTCCCTTCTTTTATGCCTAGTACCAGTGTGTTCTCTGTTCGGTCGTAGTCCGTCTCTCTGTAATTGGTCAACTGCGCAGTGTGTAGTGGTGGGGGTGAGTTCTCTACTCGGTCGTATTCCGTCCTTGTACGATTGGTCATTGGTTTTGTATGTCGGAGTGCTGGTGTCCAGGTTTTACTGAGATTGAGGCCTTCATCTTTTCGGTTGAAATTCTGTGTATGTTTTTGTATTTCTATGGCCTCTCTGTATATCCCGTGGGTAATAACTCAGCGTTCTGTCTATGGCTCGGGTTTCTTCGAAGAGGATCTTATGATTGTCCAGAGTCAAAGTGGAAAAAAGATATTAGTTTTAGTATTATCTCACTACTAGCATACTAAAACCTAGTGAAAATATGAATTGGTCCTAGGCTTGGTAGTTGATGGCTGTTAAAAAATATTACGGAAGTAGGATTTTATACTGTGCCTATTTACATCCTACAAAGTGGAAAGCATAATATTAAACGAAAACAATTTTTTATATCTAAATTATTTTGGCAAATGTAGCTCATCTCGTAATATGGTCCAAGACACCACAGAAAATAAAATTAAAGCCTTAATCATCACCCTCAACTCATCTAACTAAATCGGATTAACATTAAAGAGCAGTTCTCACATTGGTGACATGTGACGTCAGGACACGACGCGATGCAACAGTTTTATAAACTTAATAATTACATAGCGACGCGACGCAACAGTGTGCTGTCCGAAAAATTTTGTTGCGCTGTTGCTGCCGCGTGACCGCGTCGCGTCATCATGTAAAAATTGGACTTTAATAGTAATATTTAAATAGTAACGGAAACCCGGAAATATCGACATAACTAAACCGAGTCGATGTGTTTTACTATAGTTATAAAAACTACCTTTTTCCCACTTTTAAATGATGTGCAATCATTTTTATGACACTTGCATGTGCGTACGCCGTACATAACAATAAGAAAAATTCACACCTGTTTCTGACATGAATATTTGTTATTCAAAAATATGTTTGTAAACAAAGTCGTTTCTTCTTCCAGCGATGTAGTTATTAAACGTGCGTACTGAGCGTTCATAAAATTGTATTGTTGTGAGTTTAATAAATATAGTTCTCAATCCGGTGATATCTACACCCTGTATATACAGTGCGTCTCACGGCGAGGTATACATAGGGAATTTAGCATTGGTTTAGCATTAGTTAAAATTATTTAAATCAGTTACAATAGATAATGATTACCGAAACATTAATTTTATTGTAAACTTGTTTGTAATAACCTGTTGTATAAGTTGTAACCTATAAGCTGTTGACCTCCGTTTTGCTCGCATTGTTGTAGGGTTTGACGGGAATTCCAACTCAACTTGAGCATACCTTTCATTAAAATTGGACCTGCTATTTTCAAGTTACACATTTACAAGCAGACATGACAGACAAAATTTATAGAAAAGTATTCTCCTGTTTCGATTGTTTAGACATACAAAATACCCTAAAATCTGACAAGAAATCGAAATTGCAGACAGAGGTCCCGTTACTATTTTTAACTTCCCATTGGAAGCTATTGTAATAAGTCCGATTCTGCGAATAAAAAATTTTGACATGTCTGAACGTGTTGAGGTCCCTAGAGTCTGAATCTACTGTTTCTCTCTCTCTCTTTCTCTCTCTCTCTTTTTCTCTCTCTCTTTTTCTCTCTCTGTACGTATGTTCATTCGTTCGTACACGTACGCACGTATGTTCGTTCGTTCGTACACGTACGTACGTATGTTCGTTCGTACGCTGATGAACTTTTTTTCGGCTCGCATATCTCGCGAGAGCAAATAATGATAACGACTCCGGGTTAATGTCATTCGACACAATATATTATTTACATAATGAACACCTGATTAAGTTTGCAGGAAAATTCAATTAGTGTTTTTTTTTTAATCTCTAAGGGCACCCAATGGGAAAGTTAGCAGTGTGGTTTACCCACACACCAAGCCTCTTTTATATATTAGAATCGATTGGTTTTGAAAACTTAAAATTCTAAATAAGTTTCCTATTTTGAAAAGAACTCATATGAAATTAAAACACTTCTTAAATAAACAATACCTTAACCGCTGGTGTTATTCGACCTTTTGAATACTTATTAAAAAGCTTTAAATGTTTCTTTACGTACCGTACCTGGAAAATTATTGTTGAAATTCTCAGTAATAAAATGACCAATTTTTATTAAGACTTGATTGTACGATAATTGCTTTAGACAAGATTAATTATTATTAATACCTAACGGCCGTATTCATAGTTAACCCTTAAGTAGTAAGGAACACTTACTCATACCCTCAAATCGAATATGCGTTTCATAGTCAAAATTGATGCCTGTACGGGCCCTTACATCACCCTCACCTTAAGGGTGGATAGTATGTCCCTTAAGTGTCGAAAAAGTAAAAACAGTAAAACACATGAAAAACACGCATTTATATCAAAGATGACAACTAAACACAATCGGTCTGCACTATGACCAACTGTTCTAAAGGAAAAAATCATGGAGGTTTACTATAATTCTTCCCTCACTCAAGGAAATAACTATGAAACGCTCCTTTAAATAAGGTGCCCTCAGCACTTAAATGACCCTCAGCGAAGGGACCCTTATCACTTACCTTAAGGGTTAACTATGAATATGGGCATAAGTGAAGAAGTAGGTACATTATCTTTATCTCATATAGTTATTTAATTTATATATAACGTGTAATAAATGGGAGTTGAAATTCCAGTTTACAAATAGAAAATCTCGTTTAAGAACTAATTACTAATCAGTCACTACTTACTGACGAGATCATCGACTCGACATCAGCTATACAAGGTTGGAAATACAGGGTTCATCAAAAAGTAAGCTTATTGTTACAAAGGGAAATTGAACTATAGGTACCTACACAATATTGAATACTACTGGCTTGGTTTTAATTTATTTGAAAATAAAATAAATAAATATGCAATTAATTACACCTCAGAACTTTATTATTAACTACTTAATAAATTGCTTTCAATAACTGCTGTTAAATATTTTTGGTGTTGACTAGTGAGAATAGTCATTAACTGCAATATAACATGTGCTGTCTTAAATGAAATTTAGATACTAATAAAAAAAAAACTACGGTATTTGGTGCCAGAAAGGTTAGAACTTTACACATAGCTGATGTGTATTTAAGAATAGAAAGTTTAAAAGTATGAATTAATTGTTCATCATCAATCAATAATGTGCTTTGATTTGTGCTATAGTGTTTGTTTTTATATGAAATTACTTAATAACTTTTAATGCCAACTGCAATTTTCATTTCACAGTTCTTTTTATTATAATATTATGTAATAAAAAAAACAACTTCTATATTAGACAAAGTAAGAAAGTCACAAGTGCCAAGACGAATTAATGTTTTTTTAAAATATTTTTATACCGACTCGACTTAAAAATAGTATGAGATCATCAAGCAGTTGAAGTTTTCAAAAAGATACAAATAATAAATGACCCGGGGTAACTTTGCCCCGCTTACCCCCCCCCCCCCTAACGCCGACCCTGGTGATACTAACACAGACAGAGAAAAATACTAGAAACGCATTTTTTCGTCTAGATTCCAGGTAAAAGAGAAACTAGCAAGAAAACAAAATTACAGACAGAAATCAATTAGTTACATTTTTCTATATGTAAGTATAGATAATATCATAGCGCAAATGAAAATAGAGAAAAAAACAGTAAAATAGGATAACGCGAACAACTAAACGAGGAATTGAGTTCTACAATCGAAAGTTCATTTAGGCAATCGATATTTATATTTGATATTCCGGAAGTCTCTGAAAGTCCTTGACGCATTACATGGAGAATTTGACATTTGTGTAGAACATTGTAGCACATACTCATACCTACGTTATTTTTATGCTATTATAGTCGGGCCGCTTAACAGATGGAGTGATCACGTAAAAAGTACATGAATAGCTTGCGCCGCAGGCGTGGCCTTCGCATATAGATTCGTTCCCGAACGTTCAAGCGGTAATCACCTATTTTGCGGTTAATAAATAACAGTTCTGAAGAGTATTCTGGGTCATATGACTATGACGAAAGTTACTTTTTAGTGAAGCTGTATTTGCCTATAGTATACAGGATGATTCAAAAATAGAAGCGGAAAAAACGTGGGTATAATGAAGTCTAAAGAACACGTTAAAAAATTAATTTTATAATATTTTAAATTTTAATTTAAATAAATTATAATTTAAAAAAACTAAAAAACACGCTTTAATGAACTAAAAAGTAAAAAATAATTAATTTTATTGTAAAAAAGCGTGGGGTGCTTTGTATCATATTTTCATACTACCCCACGCTTTTTTACAATAAAATTAATTATTTTTTACTTTTTAGTTCATTAAAGCGTGTTTTTTAGTTTTTTTAAATTAGATATAATTTATTTTTGCTTTTTAGTCCTGGAGATCCTGGTCAGGATAATGGGACAAACTTATGGAATTATTGTATTGTCATCGGTCCTTGATAAGTGTGCAAAGTTTCAGTTCAATCTGAAGTTTTTTGCTTTTTTTTTTTAGTCCTGGAGATCTTGGTCAGGATAATGGGACAAACTTATTGAATTATTGTATTGTCATCGGTCCTTGATAAGTGTGCAAAGTTTCAGTTCAATCTGAAGTTTTTTGCTTTTTTTTTTAGTCCTGGAGATCCTGGTCAGGATAATGGGACAAACTTATTGAATTATTGTGTTGTCGTCGGTCCTTGATAAGTCGACAACGTTTAAACTAAATCTGACCGTTCAAAGTTGGTCAAAATCAAGTTCAAAGAAGTCGGTTACAAACTGACAAACAAGCAAGCAAACATACAAGTGAAGCTAATAAAAGCGTGTTAAAAACCAGAACCATCCCTATCCCGACGCTTATGAAAACTGTATAGGCAACAAAAATGATGTAATAAGTCATAAATTCTTATCTCTGGAATTATACTGAACCTATTCTAAAAATTTTTTCACAAATAGAAAGCTACGCAGGGGGAGAGATTCACGCGGGGGGCAGGGGGATAAATTATTGCGGGGGGCTAATAAATCATGAATTCTTATTTCTGGAACTACTAAACCGATTCTAAAAATTCTTTCACTAATAGAAAGCTATGCAGGGGGGAGATTCTCGCGGGGGGATAACAAATTAACAAAATACTAAATATACGTGAGCGGAGCAATGGGTGACCACTATTAAATCATAATTTCATACCACTCGGGCGAAGCCGGGACGGGCCGCTAGTGTATTTAAAATTCGAGCGAATAAACACCACCAGCCCGACTCGCCGGGGGGCGGGATAATAAATTATTAATCGAAATATACGTGGGCGAAGCCACGGTAACGGCTGGTAAGTATATAAAAAGCCACGGAACAAAGTAAAGAAACATTATTTTTGTAACACATATAATACTACTATGAAATGTACATCATTCCGTGTCTCTAGTTGGTTGCCTAAAATAATATATATAGCACGCGAACAATAAATACATATTTTATGTGATACGACAGCATAGCTAGGCGTGCGTAAAATATAAACACAAGTTTGTACGTAAACAGGCATATTTTGTTTGAAATGCGTTTCCATATATTTATACCAAATTAGCAGTATCGATAAACATGCTTTATAATTGGGTTTTTAAGTCAAAAATTTTTTTGTCATAAATGGAAAGAACGCATATAAGTTTTATAAGAAAACAATTTTTTATTTTTATTTTGTTATAATAAATAAGAAGTTATATCAAGTTAAAAATAAATATTTAAACTTAGTACCGATGACGCCCGACAGTTCCCGAGAAAAACCCGAGCGCTTTGTGACGTAACTATGTTTAAGCTGATTCTAGTGACAGGTGTGATTTTGTTTATAATTTATTTATTCCTATTCTCAACGTCGGTGTATTGATTATTTCATTGAAAATGTCAAATCTCAAAAGTTTTTGGACCTGTTTCGTACCACTTTGTACAAACAATACAAAAACAAGTCCTGAAAAAATGTTTTTAAATATGCCACAAAATTTTAAACGTCGAAAGCAATGGTTCCGAACATGTATTTGCCCTAAAACTACGTCAAATTTTTTTTGTTGTGAAGATCATTTCGATGTAAGTATTTTATTATAATTATATTATAGTTAATAATGATTTATATCAGAATATAAATACAATGCATATTATTATAGTTACGTACCTACATCAAATAAAAATTTGTCAGAAAATTAACTCCAAATCAGAACTTTCAGAATTAATAATAAATTTGTATACTGTTATCAAATGATTTTTGTTTAATTCTTAGTTTTAAAAGTTATGTTCAGCTAGGTTATACATGTACTAAATGGACAGTGTAAATTGATATTTTGCAAAATATATATGTCATGTTGATTGTTCCGCAGTCAAAATGATATTGAAATCTGTCACCATAAAAATATCCACAGCAGGTATATTATCAGAATTGGCCTTTATAAATCCTTTATCACACATTACTAGAATAAATTTATAAACAATACTTTTATTTCACTAAACTTCAATAATTTTTACAGTTGACAGTACTCACATGAAAGCACATAAACATAATTACGTCACAAACATGGTAACCATTCATGGAGTGTTTTGTAGTCACGTGATATTTTTTAAATTTTATACATTTTAATTAATTTATAATTAATTGTATATAAATTTTAAATAAATTTTCTCATCGATTTTCAATATTATTTATGATTAAGTATTGAAATAAAATAAAAAAACTGATAATTATTTTTTATTAAACAACCCAATTCCTTACCCAATGTAGGGGACGTGATTGCGATCAAAAGGTACGCAAGTAGGAGGAAGATTAAAGTTGCGAGCTAGATTTCTGAACGTACAGGGTAGTAAAGTTAGTCCATGAGATCGATACGAAGTATAGAGCGACAGCGGATCGGTGAAGGTCAAGGTTCAATGAAGACAATGGTTAGCGTCGATAACATCAAAACATATGGGCTGATACGGCTTCTACCGAAGAAGAATTCAAAAACCATACGAGGTGGATGGTGTGAATGAATGAATTGTAGATTTTAGACGCTCGACAATAGAGGTCATTAGCGTCTGGATGATGTGTAGAAGTGGCCGGGTGAAATAAAGTGAAAGCGGTGGAGGCTTCCGAAAACCATTTCCAACACCAGTAAAATTTTTAAAAAGGCCATGTATCACAAACTCATACTATAGGTTACACGTAATATAAACTATACGCATGATCATCTATAGTCAGTGATTATTAAAATACAGTTTATAAAAAAATATTATCTTCAAGGCCTACACGTTAAGTATTAAATATATCTGTTCATTTCTAGAATATTTTTAACCGAGTTAAAAAAAGGAGGTGGTTCTCAATTCGGTATTTTTTTTATGTTTATTACCTCAGAACTCCGTCATTTATAAACCGATTTGGAAAAAAATGTTTTTATTTGAAAGAATATACTTTCAGATTAGTCCCATAGAAATTTCATCAAAATCGGTTCAGTAGTTCGACTGATTTTAATAAAAGTTAGTAACGGCGTGTGATTCCTTAAGGTAAATGTCACTTTTTGACACATTAGACCGCGTAAGAAAATCGGTTTAATAAAAGTGAGTAACGGCGTGTGATTCATTTAAGGTAAATATAACTTTTTGATACTAAAAAGTAAAAAATAAAAAAACTTTTTAACAAAAAAAAAACCTCCTTCAAAAAGCCCCTAAAAAGAGGAAAATAATGAAATTTTGAGGTCTGCGCCAATTTAATAAAATATGAAGTTGGTTAAAAAGAAGATATTAATCACTATACTATACTTTTTAACCGACTTCATATTTTATTAAATTGGCGCAGTACCCAAAATTTCATTATTTTCCTCTTTTTAGTGGCTTTTTGAAGGAGGTTTTTTTTTTTTGTTAAAAAGTTTTTTTAAGGAAATATTTTGACCACCAAAATAAAGGAAACGAAACTGAAAAAAGTGCGCAGATTTATTTTTTATGTTTGAATCAGAATTTATTAAGTACATTTTAATTGCTTTATGGCATTACTGTAATTTATCTTTTTAAGTTTTTACGACTTTGTCGTTTTATAAAACATTTATGCCGTGTAAGATGTACTTACGGAAAATTTTACACTAACAACTCTTTAAGGAAAAATTTCCCAAACAAGAGATCGTGGACTTAGAGGGGTTATAAATTATAATCATTATAATAATATATATTTGTACAAAACATTATTAGAATACTTTAAGAGTACAACTTTTTTTAAATATGGTTTCTATAAAATAAATAAAATTCCAGTTGGCTGTTAATATTTTTTCATTTCTGTTCTGTTTCTCAACAAATGCTTAAAATAAAGCTACAAATCATTTTGTTAGGACCTCGGGAAGCAACATAATCCCGTTATGTAAAATCGAGGGGGAGGAAGCCGCGGGTACTTAAGTAAGAATAACTATATATCATAGACAAAAAATTTTTATACAAAAGTTGTAGATAATTTCGTCCTCTACAAGATTGATAATAACCATTTTTTACAAAAAATGGTACGGAACCGAGAAATTCGCAAAAAAACGTCTATCGTGAATTTGAACCTCGAATATCTGGCAACGCCGGCACGATATCGATGGGGACTTTTTACACGTTTTTTAAAACACCATAACGAAGGTATATAAAAAAAATCAGCTAATTGGGAATTATTCTGCAGATGGGTCGTTTTAATTTCTAAAATTACTGGAGATACTACTCTGTATAATCGAACAATCAAATATATTATAAAATGCGCTTCAATGAAAGATATACAAATAATTTCCGTTGTAAAAAATATCTCCTGTTAATTTTATCGTTATACAGTCACACTTATTTTTAATGAGATGATAAATTATTTTTGTCAGCTAAAATTAAATTATCAATTGTCATCCATCGTTTACTTTTACAATTGGGTTTTTAAATGAATTTTTTTTTTTACTTAAATGGAAGGACCACATCAACTTTTATAGCAAAACTGTTTTTATGTAATTTTTTTGCTTACTAATTAAAAAGTTATATTTAAATAAAAATTAATTTTTAAACTCAGTTCCGATAACGCGCCGAAAGAATCCGAACGCGTGTGACGTCATTATGTTATCTATGGTCTTTGTATCCATGGTTACCAAGTTAAAAATTTATTATTTTTGATAGTATGTGTAATACATATACACAAATACCGACAAATGCAGACACATTTTAACATAACGACGTCACAAACATTCCTGGCGCGTTTTGAAGTCACGTGATATTTTTTAAATTTTTATACATTTTAATTAATTTTTAGTAATTTATCCATAGCTTTAAAAAAATGTTTCTTTTCGATTTTCAATATTATTTATGTTAAATTATTAGAAAAAATTAAAAAATCAATAATTTTTTTTAAACTTAAATACCTAATTGTCATCCATCGTTTACTTTTACAATTGCGTTTTTAACGCTATTATGAATCAATATTCATAATAATAAACATATTGTTGAGAAGAGAAGTATAATTCCATAATTTACAATGTCATCTCACCGATTGCTGATTCAAAGGAAAGTTGCCGGAATTGTTACATCAGTGCCGGATTTACACATTTCTTAAGTATACAGGTTGCTGACATTCCACCGGGGCGTTGGAATGTCAAAACAAATTTATATTTAGTATTTATACGACAATTTTTAAAAGTAGGGGCTACTTTTAAAAATTATCGTATAAATACTAAATATAAATTTGTTTTGTTTCAATCATTTATTTAGGTAAGTTTATGAAGATAGAAAAACAATATATAAATAGATCTCTTTATTTCTGTAAATGCTATGTAAAAACAACGTAGAATGCGACACAAATATATAAAATATTGTTACGGATCACCCTGCATATAAACGGCAGGCAAGAGTTCTGAGAAACGGGGTTTGCTTACTGTAACAACTAGTACCTGCGCGAAAGTTCTAGAGAAAGCGAGACAACACTAGACTTAGGCCACGCAGCATATATAAACAGCCAGTGCGAGTGAGTGAATCAATCAGTCAACGATGAGTCACGCAGTCAAGTCTACGGTGGATCAGTGATATAAATAGTGCCGTGATATAAATAAAAAGATTGATAAAATAAATACTAGTGTAGTGGAAATAATTACGAGTTATTAGTAAAGTGCTATTTATTGTTTTGTTTTGCTTTGTTTAAGAATTACTGTTCAGTTATTGTTTACTTGTGTTGATTGTTAGAACTGACTTTTCGACGTTGCATTCATTATTATTGTGTTTTTAATTATTGTAAATAAATATTTATTCGGCCAACTTAGAAAACCGTTTTGTAACAATATAAAAAATTCGACTGATGACCAGTCCTATACTTCCCACCTAGTAAATATTTGCAAAAAATAAACACTCTTTTTTTTTATTCTTTGACTAGGCCCAAATAACCTTAGCTGTTGGTGGTCTTTAAAACACAATTTAATTTTTATTCTTTGAAAAAAGCATGGCCCTCTTTTTTGTTTGGTGATCTACTGATGGCTAACTTAATATAGCAAAAATCATGGTTACCTTGATTTACGTACAATTTTTATTTTTTTTAGTAAAATATTTTTTTTCTCGAAAACTATACATTTTAGAGAAAAAAAATATTTACATTTTTTTCATATTATAACATCTAGAATTCATTTATATTTTTTTTTACCTATGTTAATACGTGACAATGAGGACGTTTTTTTGAATATCTCAGGATCCACTGAACCGATTTGACTCAAAATCTAATCAGATCTAAGTTAAAGGCTGATAAACACAATAGAACAATCGGCATGCCCGGATGTTGTTCCGTTCTTAAGATATCGAAGGCGAAAAATTGACCACATACACACACACACACACACACACACATACAGACATCAGTCAGAAAATGATCTTAAACGATTGCTAGGGTCTCAAAACGTGAAAATCTGTTAAAATCTCGAAATATTGTTTTCGGACTGAATCCATTACTTCCCTACCATAGTAGAGGTGGGAAGTAAAAATAGTTACTTTAAACTATAGTAAAATTCCAATTCTTCATGGTTTCCGGGCTTGTAGGCCGTGGTCCGGTGGTATTTCTACCTGACGTTTCGTCTACAACTGCGGTAGACATTCTCAAAGGCGATGTAGCAGCGGTCGAAGTGTCCTCCTTGGCGGCTCACAGGTCAGTGTTGAGAATGTCTACCGCAGTTGTAGACGAAACGTCAGGTAGAAATACCATCGGACCACGGCTCTACAAGCCTGGAAACCATGAAAACTTGGAACAATGCCGGCCGTGAAAGCTTGCACACCTGAATCGCTGATGTGATAAATAAAGTTCTCTACAATTGTAATTGTATTTTAAAGACCACCAACAGCTAAGGTTATTTGGGCCTAGCACCAATTCATATTTTCAATTCATTATTTTTTTTTTTTTTTAAATAATAAATTGAAAATCCAATTGACACTTTTACCAGCTCTCGGGCTAGAACTCGGGAACTGGGGACTTGTAATAGAGGAACCATAGCAACGCCATGTAAACAACAGCGCCGCTACACTCTCGGCTATTCTCAAGCCCAAAGTTCTCTACACATCTACGCGATCGCGACGGCGATCGGACACGTTTTTAGTAAACAAGTGAATCCACACATACTTGTTGCGATTTGTTGGAGAATTTACAAAGACGGGTTTTTGATCATCAACATATCTATCGCGATCATGGTCGCGATTACGTAGATGTGTTGACTGTAGAGCGCTATATTTGCAGCTCCGAGTCGTATAATCCTTATCTTTATATATCTTCGTGTAAACTTCAACTAAGATATGAAGTTACGAGTCTACGGCTCAAAGTTTCACAAACTATCATCAGTTCGTCGTGCAATATTCTCATTTCTCAGTTTGAGTTTATTTGTTGATGCTTATAGACTAGTTGTTTGTGGTATGTTAGATAAAGACAACTTTCCTCACGAACTTGTAAATTTCGTTTGGAAAATAACCAAGTTGTATAACTATATATTGTGAGTCTATGACGAAGGGTTGTCATACGTCAGTTATTGAACAACATAGAAAAAAAGTGTTCACACATAATACAAATGTATAAGCCAGGATTAAGTTCACGGTTGATTTGACCCTTGCGAACAATAAAATGTAATTAAATTTTTTAGCACCTTTTGCGACTAATGAAATATCTACTAAAAATAGATTCGTTTTATTGTTATGTAGAATGCTTGGAGGTGTTTTTTTTTTTTTTGTTTAAAAAAATAACATTAAAGTTTCAGCAATCCATAACCGATTGGATATTATGTAGGTACTGGACATTAGGTAGGTACAGCTAGGGAATGCAATCTCGATCTCGCGAGATCTCGGTTTAGCGATATCTCGAGCCATTTTTCGAGATTTAATCTCGTGGACAGGAACTCTCGTTTTTGAAATCTCGTTCGAGATCTCGACCTGGTATGGTCGAGATCTCGAACGAGATTTCAAGAACGAGCGCGCTGACTGCATACTTAATATGTCTAAGAACAATTCAAACCAAATGTTCGTGAACGTTACTAAAAGTAACTTACCCTATGCTTCCTAAGAAGTTATTTCCAAAATAATTGATTGACATATAGTGTGCTGTGTGGCTGTGTGCGTGTGTGATTTGTTGCGTAGTGCACTGTGCAGATGGTTATTATTTATTACCTACTTTTCTTAAATATAAACGTTGATTTTTTGTTTCAAGACTCAATTAATGTTTTGTTTTATTTTCAAAATATAACAGCAATACCCCAGGTAAATAGTTTTCATTAAGTTTAAACATTTTTAATAAAAAAATAATACATCCTTTTTAAAAGTATCGATATTGTCGAGATCTCGCCAGACAATCTGGCGAGATCTCGAATTACAAATCTCGGCTCGAGATTGCATTCCCTGGTTACAGCCTACAGGTCACAGGATTAGGATATCCCTTTTACTAAATAATAGGTATCTAGAAAAATATTTTTAAACATTTTTGATAACTTTAATATTGACTGAAATATTGTCGAAATTTCGGAAATCCAACATTTTGCGAATTAGTTAAAAACTGCAAAAATTCTCAGGTTTCTAGTTTGAATGTTTTTGAATTAAAAAGTTCATAGGTAAGTGACAACATGTTTTACACGTTTTAGTTACCGTGCAATCACATCGAATACAAAACACCCTGTATATTATGCGATGCATGAACGTTCAGTTTAGGAATATCACAACTGATTACCTTGAAACTTTCTACTAAAAATATATTTCCATATTTATCTTTCAAATATATTAGAAAAAGATGCTAAGAGGTCCGCCTAGTAATTGGAAGGTCATAAGGTGAAATGACTTTTTTTTGCCAAAAACTGAATTCTTTGATTTTGTTCTTTTTAAACGACTTCAAAAAAAGGAGGTTTCTCAATTCGACCGTATATATTTTTTATGTTTTATGTGTGTTCGCGGATAACTTTGTCGTTTATGAACCGATTTTGAATTTTTTTTTATTTGAAAGGGTGTACTTTCAGATTGGTCCCATAGAAATTTCATCAAAATCGGTTCAGTAGTTCCGCTGATTTTAATAAAAGTAAGTAACGGCGTGTGATTCTTTAAGGTAAATGTTACTTTTTGATACTAAAAAGTAAAAAATAAAAAAATTTTAACAAAAAAAAAACCTTCAAAAATAATGAAATTTTGAGGTCTGTGCCAATTGAAATATGAAGTTGGTTAAAAAGTATAGTATAGTGATTAATATTTTCTTTTTAACCAACTTCATATTTTAATTGGCACAGACCTCAAAATTTCATTATTTTCCTCTTTTTAGTGTCTTTTTGAAGGAGGTTTTTCCGACAGCTGAGGTCATCTATAAGATGGCCACTTATAAAATAGGCCGCACAAAGAAAAAAGATTTCAAATTTTAACAAAGTTTTTAAAAATAATACGAAGGTAAAAATTTCGAAAATATTAATATTTGTAAATAAAATATGAAGTCGGTTAAAAAGCAGATATTAATCATAGGTACTATACTTTTTAACCGACTTCATATTTTATTAAATTGGCGCAGATCTCAAAATTTCATTATTTTCCTCTTTTTAGTGGCTTTTTGAAAGAGGTTTTTTTTTGTTAAAAAGTTTTTTATTTTTTACTGTGACATTTACCTTAAAGGAATCACACGCCGTTATTCACTTTTAAAATCATCCGAACTACTGAACCGATATTGATAAAATTTCTATGGGACCAATCTAAAAGTATACCCTTTTATTTAAAAGCGTATACTTTCAGATTGGTCCCATAGAAATTTTATCAATATCGGTTCAGTAGTTCGGATGAAAAGAATTTTCCAAATCGCTTTATAAATAACGGAGTTCTGAGGTAACAAACATAAAAAAAATACAACCGAATTGAGAACCACCTCCTTTTTTTGAAGTCGGTTAAAAACTGTACTTTTTCTCTATCTTATTAACAGAATTAGCTTTAACATTCATGATAAGGATCTGCAGATTGAAGAAAATTTTAAATCACGGTTTAAAATTGCATGACCCCGCCAAATTTATTTTATTTATTGTAGATTATAGACGCGTCGACATCTAAGGTCATTAGCGTCTTTCAACTACACTAAATAACAACTCTTAAAACTAAATAACATCACAAAACATCCATGAGCGCAGGTGGGATTCGAACCCACGGTAGTCCAGTCTAGAGGTTGCGGGGCCAAGCATGCTAACCACTAGGCTATACTGCCCCCGACCCCGCCAAAAGCGGTATTACGACATCACACGGTAAAATATGCGACAAAAAAATGCGGGACGGCTCTATTACCTTACATTTTCCTAGAAAACAAGACACCCTATACACATAATATGTATAAAGTTCAATCTAAGCAAAGTTTGACGTATTTTATCAATTATATTCAGTGTCAGTACGTGCCTTAGCGAAAGTCCGTCATTGTTAGACTTGTAGCATAATTTGCACCATGAGCTCTTGGGGAAAGGTGCCCATTCAACAGTTTGTGTTGACCATACAAAGGTTTACAAAAATGTCAAAGAGAAAAAAAAGAAATCAGATTAATTACAGTGTCTTGTTGAAATGTATTTTATTTTTATTTATTTATTGTAGATTATAGACGCGTCGAAAACTCAGGTCATTAGCGTCTTTAACACAACAAATAACATATTTGTGTATTAAAATCCGCCAGACGGCATACACAAACCAACTGGTACGAACTCGGGTTGCTGGGAGCGCTAATTCCCAAAGAACATTGGAATGCAATTGCGATAACAACTACATCCCAATGTCCCCCCTGGGGGGTGTTGAAATATATACTTGCAATAATTAATGATCTACCATGAAATGACTTTGCAAGGAAATATTGTCGAGGTCATGACTCACATACTCACAAAGATTATTCTTGGACGCGAAATAAATTTTATTAATGCGACTAAGAATTTACAACTTTCCTCCAAATTAAAACATAAGTAATAATATTGTGTATCGTAAACTAACAGAGATATCCCATTCCACAAAATTACAAACTGTGACTATAATTTATAAATAATAATAACATTATCTCTCTAGGTATCGTTCTGAAGACATAATAACACATCTATTACTACAATTGCATATTTAAATATTATGATATTACGTATTGTAAAAGTCTTTAATTCCAAGAACAGTGTTAAAATAATAAATAGAGTGCATAAATTAATATTTATAAACGTTATCAGTGTTATTAATCTTAAGTTCGCTTTTTTGTCGAAATTTTAATTCATTATTAATATTGAGTTTTAATGTCAATAAGGTGATTAGAAAGAGATTTCATCAGTGAAAACGTGACAGTTTTTTTTCTATGGTAACACTACCTATATGTATTCATGTCAAAAAAAATTTTGTGCTGTTGTTTTTTGAACTATTTAATTAATGAATAATGTAATTTGTGTGTTAAAACCGGAATCAATGAGGTAAGAAACAAGTACCTAAATGTTATTAGCTTTGCATTATTTTTTTTCTGAATTGTATGTAAAATTGTAAAGTTTAATTGCGTTTTTCTCGAAAATTGTATTACTATAAAAAAATTACTGTCTAATAATATTAGCCCGTATTATCTCCGCGTATAGTATTGTTAAAATTGTAAGCCAGGGCCAGGGGTTAAAAATTTTAATGTTATAAAAAAGCAGCAGTTGAGTGTCTTAATAGAATAGAAGACGACAAATCGGTATAAAGATCTTTTTGACTTGATATTTTATAATATTGTAGATCTTTATATAAAATTAATAATAAATAAATAAAACACAACAAAATTTGATTTAATCAAGACGAGCCTAAAATAGGTCTGATCACAACGAAATTATAAATTTTGAATAACTTGTTTGTTTCAAAAGCGTAGCTCATAGAAACTCCAAAACAAAACAATGTTGTGGTCGACTATGTAGAGCATTAATAGGTGCGTTTGGTATCAAGGTGTAGTGTAGTGTAGTGTAGATAATTTTTCACTGAAAAGTGTAAAAAGTTCACCAAAAGTGTAAACTAAATGTACACTTGTAACAAACGGGCTAGTGTACATTCTGAGTAGATTGTACATGCGCATTACAAAATAAATTAATGACAGATTGGCTGAGTTCATTATTTCTAGTTTTTACAGTTTTTTTTGGTCGTAAAAATGTTAAACTCGCTGCCATATTTATCTTGTACCATTACATTTTGAAGCTCATTCATTTTTAAGAGACAAAAAATGTAAAAAATTGAGTACGAAAAAAGTATCAAATCTGTCAAAGCGATTGTCAATTCAGACATATATCACGTGACCTACACTACACTACGTGCACCTGCTCAAAAGTCAGGACTAATAGTTGTTACACTTTTAATCCCACACTGAAATAACAAACAGATCAGTTATTTTACACTTTTGTATAACAAACGTAATAGTGTCAAAAGTGCTTACACTCTTTACACTACACCTTGATACCAAACGCACCTAATGTTGACTCAAAAAGACACAACATCGGGAACTCGACGTTAGTGAATTTTATGCGACATTTGCCATTTGAATACATAACTTTTACTGTTTTGGGCAATTGAAGTCACATCCTGGCCTTTTCTAATTTTGAATCTCCACAGAGTATATTCTCTCTCATTAATGTCCATCATTGTAAGCTGACTTGAATACTGCAGACCAAAGTTTCATGAAACCGGAGGAGTTATATACCAACAAAACATATCTTCTTTTTGACTACCTGTCTTCCATGATCACAATCCAGAGAGAGAGAGAGAGAGATTGTAGATTATAAACGCTCGAAAACTGGGGACATTAGCATCTGTAAGACTGTATTCACAAATCCAAATCCATCAGAACCGAAAGTGGTAAATCTATAGGTACTAGGTACTATAAACAACTTTGTAAGCTTTGTTTGGACCGATAATAAATACAACATAATTATCCACGTAGCGTTGTAATCTGTTCTTGTAATAGTCTGATAAAATTGAGTCAAAACAAAATCGAGGTCAGAGAAGTGCATTTTAATTATTAAATCTTGATAAAAGTTGGTACATTTTGACGAACTGTGATAATATGCTAATTGTATATTGAACGATGACAATATGTATGCTGGGTTGCAGAAAGTGTTGTTAAAAAAATTCATATGACAATGACCTTAGATTGTGATCATATAATTACAATTTTTGTAATGCAGGAACAGTCTAACAGGTTTGTCAAACTCCCTGTCAAGTAGAATATTAGATTGTACTCACACAAAAACAAATGATTGATCTCCATTTTTCAAGCTAAATTTTGATCTATATAAGTAGAAAAATGTTGTTTTGAAGTCGAAATTGTGCAGAAAACTATGTTAAATACATGCATACATAGTTTAAAAAAATATCGCTTCATTCGATCAATTATTTTTCGAGGAAAATCGAGGTCATTGTTAAATCAGATTTTCTGACAATGCTTTCTGCAACCCAGCATTCATGTGACAGAACACAATAATTAATTAGTTTTTTTCTATGTTATTAAGCGCAAGCATTCTCTGGCGTGACAATAACTTATTATTAATGCACGATGTCAGGCTTCATATCCTCTGCCATTAAATGGTAATCTATTACGTATTATTATTATTTTTATCTATTTTTAATTATCATTTTGCATCGCCATGTAAAGTTAATAATATATAGTGGTGTATTTTTAATTGCACTTAATGATGCTTAAGTAATCATAATAAAGTAGTGCCTCTATAAACGCAAAAAAATTCAAAATACAGGGTGTCCCAAAATTGCTGGGACACAGAACTACCACGTGTAGTAGAGGTCAAAATAAGTCGATTGGACCCAATTTATTTGTATACCAAAATATACCGTTTGCCTGTGAGAAGAGTTCAAAGTTTACATAAAAAAACACATTTTTGTATGCTGTTCAGATAAGAAATGAGTGAAACAAATTGAATGAAATTTGACAAAAGTGCATTTTAGAGGATTACTTTCCTTTCGGTAATCAAAGAAACCCAAAAGAAATTGTAGAAGGGTTAAAACCACCCTCACCCCCTGACATTTTTTTCAGAACTTTCTTAGGTGTGGTAATACGGTTCTCAAATTTTTTTAGCGAGAAGACTGATTAATTATCTTTATTTTGTTACTCTTGTAAAAATTTCGTATTCCGTATAGTTCCGAAGGAAAAAAAATGTTTTCTTAAATAATGCTAACAGATATTCCTAGTACAAGTTTAATAAAATTGTAATACAAAATTTTATAAGTATACAACATTTTATGTAAACTTTGAACTCTTCTCACGGGCAAATGGTACATTTTGGTATAGAAATAAATTGGGTCCAATCGACTTATTTTGACCTCTACTACACGTGGTAGCTCTGTGTCCCAGCAATTTTGGGACACTCTGTATATTAATTCTTGACCCCGATGTGTGTGATGTAGGGATAAAGAGGACCCGTACTAAGAAGAGGTGTTTTCGCTAGTTAAATTAAATTAAAAGGCTTACAATACAGATTTCATCCTTGTATTGTTTTCTGATGCTATTATAAGTAGGTACCTATAATCCGAGCTATAATCTATATTAAGATTCGCAATAAAGATATTAATTTATTCTATTCTATTCTATAGGTAATAAGCACGAGAAAAAAGCATGATATTTCATATGTTTAAAATGAATAATTATGATTATATATTACTTTGCAATATAGAATAATTCATTTTTTCAACCTGTCACAGTCGGGACTCAACCCCGAATCTTCCATTATCGCGGCGCATGAGCTATCAGTTATTCGCCGTGATAGTGGAAGATTCAGGTTCGAATCTCGACTGTGACAGCTCGAAAAAATAATTTTTTCTAGATTGCTAAGTAATATTATTTATTTGGTTGCTTTTCTAATAAACCTAATCATTATATAAATTCCAGTCGTATTAAACTCATATACAATAAATAATTACCTATATTTTAATAAATAAACAAAGGTTTGAGTTCTTGTGGACAGTAATATTAGGTAAATGATAAAATCAAACGATTTTTTAACCCCTTATATCCACAACAATATTATTCACATAACAATTAGAGGTGAAAATAATATATATCAGACAGCCAAGCTGCCATGATTTGTATAAGCTATATCTAAAGGCCGGTTCTCACGGGGCGATTTTAGTTGATCAACTTTAGTTGATCAACTAAAATTGAACTTAAATTGAACAACTTTTCGTTCCCACGTTTCAATGAAAATTGATTGACTGTTTCAACTTCAAAATGGCGCCAAATGCAGTTTTCCATGCAGGTCTAGGAATAATAGCCACTTTAAGGGACGAACTAAAAAAAAATTTAATGAAAATGACGAAACAACGCAAAAAACGTCGTTTTTGGGTTAGACGGTGGATTTCGAGAAGATATCAAATTTAATTTTATTTTTAATGTCCGCTATAGACAGGTCTTCTAACCTCATTTCACTCTTTATAATATGTAATGCATTTTCTCGGCAATCTTTATCTCTGTATGAGTCTAATTTGTGATTCCACAAACAATCGTGTTTTTGATACAACTCTAAGAAATTTAATGTTAATTTTTCTGACCACTTCATTATTATAAATAATAATATAACACTTCGGAACACCAGACATTGACAGTACTCATATTGACAGACGAATGAACTGAAGTTGACTGACAATACAATAGTTCGCAGTTCACACGCTTCAATCATGTTTCAAATAGCAGTTTCAACTAGTTTAAAGTTGAATATGACTCATACTTGAACGATAAAGTTAGACTCAGTCCAACTTTTGTGGAACCGACTAAAATTGATCAACAAAAGTTGAAATATAGGTTCTCACGCTCATTTTCATTCGATTTTAGTTGATCAACTAAAGTTGATCAATTAAAATCGCCCCGTGAGAACCGGCCTTAAGAAAAATTTAAATGACCACTGTCGGGACTTGAACCCGAAACCCGAAAATTTATAGGTAAGGCTTCCCGGCCTAACGAGTTATTTAAGTTAAAATCTTAAAAAATGTTAGCTCTCGCATGTTAATTGACTTGACTGTTTTAAATGGTTGTATTGTGCATTGTAGCTTATTTAAATAATCAGCTCTCGCATGTAGTGAGTTTTCATATCTGAAATTGCTATATATAAGAGGGGATCAGTTACCATTCTCGGGCACAGTGGAGAAATTGGTAACTCACTTAGCTGGAAACTGGGAGTTTCGGGTTCAAGTCCCGACAGTGGTCATTTGATTTTTTCTTAGATATAGCTTATACAAATCATGGCAGCTTGGCTGTCTGATATATATTATTTTCACCTCTAATTGTTATGTGAATAATATTGTTGTGGATATAAGGGGTTAAAAAATCGTTTGATTTTATCATTTACCTAGTTCTATATTTTAATACTAAATAAAAGATTTTATTTTGTGATAAAAATTAAAAAACTAGTTGTAGACAAATACACAATTCAAATAATTTACTTGTATAGATCATTATGTGTAATAAATAAACTGATAGATTTGATCATTCGATAGACAATGTTATGTGAGGGATAAAATAACATTATAAAGATTTTACGTAGAATTTGGAAATAATATGCGGTTCAGCGTTATTTTTGAAGTGTAAAAGCACCCACAGACCAACGCGGGACTGCGGTAACGGCGCAGGATCAAATTATAGGACGGGATATTATGTTAGCAGAGTATCGCCATAATATAATTTGATCCCGCGCTGCTCCCGCATCTGTCCCTCTCCCTCAACCCCGCAGGACTAACCAAAAAGGTACGTTATTTATGATAAGAATCTGTTTTTGATTGAAAAAACAGAATATGTGGTGATCCTGATGAAATTGGAAGAAAACGACTCAAAAATGGCATAAGGATCCAATTAAGAAGCAAATACTGTTATATTGGATTTATTCGCTAACTTTTCGAAAAATATTTTTTCATCATCAGAGCTCTGTATACACATTGTAAAAAATTAATGCAATTTTACAATGTTTATACAGAGCTCTGATGATGAAAAAATATTTTTCGAAACGTTAGCGAATAAATGCAATAAAACAGTATTTGCTTCTTAATTGGATCCTTAGCCATTTTTGAGTATGTTATTTATGTGCATGAAAATGTTCACACTATATTTTAGTCAATTTTTTTCGTCCGTACAATGAAATTGATTTTGATTAAAAAAAGTTTTCATCCTCTCAATGCTTCTTAGAAACACAATGTTAAATGTACCTTGGCTGAATATTTTTTCAAGGTATAGGTACTGTTTTCGGTAAACAACAAATTTCTTTTAAAAATCGTATAGTTCGGTTCTGTAATGCTTAATAATATGAAATTAGATATGATTAGATAAAATTAGAAGTAAACAAATCCTACACCTTTGATATTTGTTAAACTGTTAGAAGTATTTACGAGTATTAAATTAACGAATATACAACATTATACAATATACATATTATACAGGATGATTCAGTGACTCGTGAACAAACTCCTAGGGCAAGTAGCTGAGAAGTATCTCAGAAACGGTCGACTTAAGCGATTCTTCCAATATGTAATGTTTTAAAGAGGATTACATTTTCTACAATTTTCATTCCTACAACTTTTCTGTGGTACTAATGGTAAGCGCGCTGCAGCTTCTTGAAAATCACCCGCTCGGCTTTTTGTAACCTTGGTAACCAATGTGTAACATGTGTATTTTCAATTTAAAGTTCGATGAAGAACAAAATAAATAAAACTATTGAAAAGAACATTACATTTTAACCATTGGTTACCAAGGCTACAAAAGGCCGAGCGGGTGATTTTCAAGAAGCTGCAGCGCGCTTACCATTAGTACCACAGAAAAGTTGTGGGAATGAAAATTGTAGGAAATGTAATCCTCTTTAAAACATTACATAATGAAAGAATTGCTTAAGTCGACCGTTTCTGAGAGATTTCGAAAAAAGCAAAAAAGGTGGTAAAATTTCGTGGTTTTTCGGCTCCCCTCACGTTAGCACAGGGTCCTCGAGGTCGAAAACTCATATTCTACAGTACCCACAAACAACATACCAAAATATCATTAACTTCGGAATACTTTCCAGGTAAAAAGTACCTGACTTCTGGATTAATAACGAAACGGAACATTCTGTATAATACTATTAAGTAGATATTCAAAGAGATATATGGCATTGTATTTTTGTTTCAGTATAGTTTCGCTCCAATCATTGCACCAGCTCATTATTTAATTATATTTATTTTTATTGTAACGTCCTCGAAATGACGTATCTCCTATCATTGCCGCCATGGACCTGTGATTTCGCATTCATTCATGATATACGCGTACACCGTAGTACCATGAAAACTTAAAAATACATAATAAGAAGTATTAGAAATGCCTTGTATTTTTGGTGTCCGTCTTGTGACTTCATGTGTTGTTAACACGACGCGTTTCAGCAACGAGTTGCCATCTTCAGGTGTGGTTAATTTTTACTTCCCACCTCTACTATGGTAGGGAAGTAATGGATTTAGTCCGAAAAAAATATTTCGAGATTTTAACAGATCTTCACGTTTTGAGACCCTAGCAATCGTTTAAGATCATTTTCTGACTGATGTCTGTATGTGTGTGTGTGTGTGTGTGTGTGTGTGTGTGTGTATGTGGTCAATTTTTCGCCTTCGATATCTTAAGAACGGAACAACATACGGGCATGCCGATTGTTCTATTGTGTTTATCAGCCTTTAACTTAGATCTGATTAGATTTTGAGTCAAATCGGTTCAGTGGATCCTGATATATTCAAAAAAACGACCTCAATGTCACGTATTAACATAGGTAAAAAAAAATATAAATGAATTATAGATGTTATAATATGAAAAAATGTAAATATTTTTTTTCTCTAAAATGTATAGTTTTCGAGAAAAAAAATATTTTACTAAAAAAAATAAAAATTGTACGTAAATCAAGGTAACCATGATTTTTGCTATATTAAGTTAGCCATCAGTAGATCACCAAACAAAAAAGAGGGCCATGCTTTCTTCAAAGAATAAAAATTAAATTGTGTTTTAAAGACCACCAACAGCTAAGGTTATTTGGGCCTAGTCAAAGAATAAAAAAAAAGAGTGTTTATTTTTTGCAAATATTTACTAGGTGGGAAGTATAGGACTGGTCATCAGTCGAATTTTTTATATTATAAAACACACATCGAGTATTCGTAACACGTTATAATATTACGTCTAGATTATTATGTGTAATCTGATAGTGTGTAAACTCATAGCTTTGACTGTGTGTTTATTCAACTGCAAGATTGAGTTTTAAAAAGTCATGTTGGCATAAGACGTTTTCGAATGATTCTAACCCAGCATATACATATTATTAGTAAGCAGTTTAGCGGAACTTCAAGATTTTTATTGAGGTATTTATTTACGAATCACATTTCACCTGCGTTCGTTTCACTGACAGATAGCGTCCTTTAGCATTGCGCACTGCGCTCGGGTTTTCCCAACTGGATAATCTCTGTTGACCGCAACGGCGTAATCTCAGACTCCAGTCTTCATTCTACGTACATCTTCTACTTAATAAAACTTTAACACTGACTAACTGACTGACTGACAGACAACGCACAGCCTAAACCAATGGGTGTAGATTCCTAGAAGCATGAAATTTTGCAAAGGAGTTCCTTATAATATAATGTAGGTGAGCACTAAAAAAGAATTTTTGAAAATTCATCCCCTAAGGGGATTAAATAGGGATTGAAAGTTTGTATGTGACAAACAACGCACAGCCTAAACCGAAATTTGTATTATTAGTTCAAGGTTCAAATTTTAATATGTTGTTACGGCGACTGTTTTAAGCATATATTTCAATTTGCAGAACAAAATGTCAGTATTAACATTTTGTTCTGCAAATTGAAATATATGCTTAAAAAAGTCGCTGCAACAACATATTAAAATTTGTACCTTGAACTAATAATACAAATTTCGTCGGCTACATGACACGTTTAGGGTGATCTGCCACCCCTTTAATACTAACCAATCGATCTGCAAATATTATAATGGCATTATTGGGTCACCGACAAGCTATACAAACAATTTCAGCCTTGAAGCAATAATAATTGTGACCATTTTTTTGTTACATGTTGGGGGCGGTTTGCATCCCTCCCATACCGCTATCTAGCAAAATCCCTTACTCAGGGCACTTTAATATGTCTCCCTCAACATCTTCACAAAAATAAGGCCTTAAATAAATAACACCAAAAAATTGTCACTAGCTCTCGGTCTATAGGCAGTGTTTAAGCTAGGCTTCCCCTCGACATCTATGCGAGCGAATCTACGGGCAAAATTGACGTTACGGGAGCGAAACTTTAGGTAAAAGATAAACAAAAATATATATGACAAGAGTGATACCGCGGGTTCATGTTAGTATTAACTAACATAAATATAAAACCGGTCCGCGGTCGACCACAAGTGATTGGTTGGTTACAAGTGCCTTTACCTTATAGTACAGCAAATATCTTCAATATATTAATGTTTTTGTGATGTGTGTTGAACATACTCACAAAGTTTGCACTCTGCAACATTCCATCTTACATCTACACTTGAATAATTAACTGAATAGAAACATACCACGCGTTCTTCAGTACTTTGAACTTCCTGTAGAACATATGACGTTCGTCGGGTAATTCCCTTCGCTGTAGGCGATTTCACCTGTCGCAAACTCGAACTGTCTAAATTGATCGAAATCTCTATAAAACAAATTTATACTATTATTATTTACAAAGGTATACTTGATAAATAGGTAATAATTCTTAGCTTTGATCTTTTATTTTTAATATTTCATCTACTAAGATTAAACCACAGAATACTCTTAATATCAACCCAGCGATGTAGCTTAGTGGGGAGGTACTGGGTTCGAATCCCGGCGGGGGCAGATGTGGCTAGGACTTTTTCCTACTGCCTCACGCCGAGAAACGGTAATTCCTGTACCGGCCATCTTGTTTGAGGTTTTCCATGGTTTCCCTCAATAATTCCAAATGAATATCGAGATGGTTCCTTATTCAAGGCCATGGCCGAATACCTGTCAAACTCCTATGCTCCCAAAGTTGCTCAAACTGAGGCCCGGAGTGATGTTTTATTTCGAGGCCCCTTTAAAAAAAATGCCTACTACATAGGTCAACAGTGTTACCAGTCATATTTCTTCTAAGTTTTTAGTAATTTTTAGGATGTTTATTAACTTCCCATTGGAAGTTATTGTAATGGGTCCGAAAATCGAAATCAAAATGTATAACAAATTTTTATGTTTCAAGGTCACTACACTATTTTTAGAAAGATGTCTGTGTGTGTATACGTGTGTGTACGTATGTGTCCATTTCTTTCTGAGACGAAATCTCGAGAATGAAAAATGGTATCGACTACGACGCGGATTAACGTAAATATGATCTGAAAGAAATTTTTTCAAAATCGGTTAAGCCGTTCTTTTTTCTTAACTAAGTAGACTCCAAAAAAGTAGATTTTACACAATATCTCGCGAATAAAAAATTATATCGACTTCGTAAGGGTGTCAATCGAGGCGTGTTAACGTCATTTTGATCCGACATAAATTTTATAAAAATCGATTCAGCCGGTTTTTTTTTTTTTTTTTTAATTATTGTTAAAAATGAATAATAATTATGTTTTAATGATTAAAATGATTACTTTTCTGTGTAATATCTAATTTAATTATTATTATTAAATATTTATCAAACTGGGAAGTTCGTCGTGTGGACCTCAAGGGTCGCACTTTAATCCTAATAAACGACCCACCTCACGGCGTGTTAGGATGTTTATTTAGTTTTGTTTTATGTCAAAATGATACGGAATTATAAATATATGCCATGGAGAAAGCCCCCCCTTGCCGAGGAGGTCCTGGTAAAAAATGGTGTGAAAATAATTATACACAGTCAGTTTAAATTTATTCAAATAATTACGTATGTAAATTTTGCATTAATTGTTAACACGAAATCAAGAATTGTAATTATTTATTCTGCTGTTGAATGTATATCTTACATTTTTTCTATGGGATTGAGGTAAATAACTACAAAACACGCCGACACGTTTTTTGTTAAAACAATCCACATGCAAAATGCGAGCTGGAACATCATTTTTATTAAATACTTGCCTATTAAAGATAATTATAAAATACCTATATTATTAAATTAAATTATAATAAACACTAGCAGATCCGGATTTAAAATTGGCAAGTGCTGTTAGTAAGCTGACAGTTGTTCGATAGTTTAGTCAAAAGGCGATCGGTGTGGTTTATGATTTTTTAGTCGGACAACTATCGTGTCGAATGTATGCGCTGTCCCATCTGCTCCAATAGCCTTTTGACAAACAACTAAGCAGTTGTGCGATAAAAGTTGTACGTATGCGAGGGCCTCTGTACTGAAATTCAAAGCCCCGACTGAATTTTTTATGACCATTTTCTGATAGCATATATGTACCGGTGATTACATATAAAATGCACGTTAAATGTTAAATGGTATTTTTTTAGGAAACCAACAAAGTTGAGTTAATTATCATTTAGATATATGACATCGCAGTAATTTTTTTTTAGGAAATTGATTTGTAGGTACTCTAGAATGTGCATATTTTTACTTCCCACCTCTACTATGGTACGGAAGTAATGGATTTAGTCCGAAAAAAATATTTCGAGATTTTAACAGATCTTCACGTTTTGAGACCCTAGCAATCGTTTAAGATCATTTTCTGACTGATGTCTGTATGTGTGTGTGTGTGTGTGTGTGTATGTGTGTGTGTGTATATGTGTGTGTGTGTGTGAATGTGGTCAATTTTTCGCCTTCGATATCGTAAAAACGGAACAACATACGGCCATGCCGATTGTTCTATTGTGTTTATCAGCCTTTAACTTAGATCTGATTAGATTTTGAGTCAAATCGGTGCAGTGGATCCTGAGATATTAAAAAAAACGTTCTCAATGTCACGTATTAACATAGGTAAAAAAAAAATATAAATGAATTCTAGATGTTATAATATGAAAAAAATGTGACTATTTTTTTTCTCTAAAATGTAGTTTTCGAGACAAAAAATATTTTACTAAAAAAAATAAAAATTGTACGTAAATCAAGGTAACCATGATTTTTGCTATAATAGGTGCGTTTGGTATCAAGGTGTAGTGTAAAAAGTGTAAGCACTTTTGACACTATTACGTTTGCTATACAAAAGTGTAAAAATAACTGATATGTTTGTTATTTCAGTGTGGGACTAAAAGTGTAACAACTATTAGTCCTGACTTTTGAGCAGGTGCACGTAGTGTAGTGTAGGTCACGTGATATATGTCTGAATTGACAATCGCTTTGACAGATTTGATACTTTTTTCGTACTCAATTTTTTACATTTTTTGTCTCTTAAAAATGAATGAGCTTCAAAATGTAATGGTACAAGATAAATATGGCAGTGAGTTTAACATTTTTACGACCAAAAAAAACTGTAAAAACTAGAAATAATGAACTCAGCCAATCTGTCATTAATTTATTTTGTAATGCGCATGTACAATCTACTCAGAATGTACACTAGCCCGTTTGTTACAAGTGTACATTTAGTTTACACTTTTGGTGAACTTTTTACACTTTTTAGTGAAAAATTATCTACACTACACTACACTACACCTTGATATCAAACGCACCTAATTAAGTTAGCCATCAGTAGATCACCAAATAAAAAAGAGGGCCATGCTTTTTTCAAAGAATAAAAATTAAATTGTGTCTTAAAGACCACCAACAGCTAAGGTTATTTGGGCCTAGTCAAAGAATTAAAAAAAAAAGAGTGTTTATTTTTTGCAAATATTTACTAGGTGGGAAGTATAGGACTGGTCATCAGTCGAATTTTTTATTTTAAAATAATCCGGATCTGGTGGTCTAATAACTTCTTAACGGATTCAATTAATGATCTATGACTATGTCTAATATATGTGGAATGGAAATATTTCGTTCAAAGTTGAAGGTCTTTTATTGGGTTTGTCTTCCTCTGTTCAATCCACTGGAAGCTGATGTCTAATATTATGTAATATTATTAATACGGTATATATGACACAGTGCAGAACTTATCTACGTTCAAATTAAAACGGGTTAAATTCTCGTCTTGAATTATAAATGTCAAAATCATATTTATCTTTCGAAGTACGACTTAAAATTGGGAGACTATTAGAAGAAATGAGGGGCTTGAAAATAGCCGAGCGTGTTGCAATGCTGTTGTTTACATGGCGTTGCTATGGTTCCTCTATTACAAGTCCCCAGTTCCCGGGTTCTAGCCCGAGAGCTGGTAAAAGTGTCAATTTATTATTAAAAAATAATGAATTAAAAATATGAATTGGTGCTAGACCCAAATAACCTTAGCTGTTGGTGGTCTTTAAAACACACAATAGAAAAAACGATCTGACTCTATTTTATTTGAGCAAAGGTTTTAGTTTGTAATTAGAACCTATAAAATAGTTCTTGTAATCTGAAAAATAATTAAAATATACACCTCTGAAATTTTGAAACACTTTCTAAAATAGTTTCAATTACAGGTTAATTTTTTATTATACTCTAGAACAGGGGTCGGCAAATAATTATAGGTGGGGTCCGGATACTGTTGAAAATTTTTATCGAGGTCCAAAAAAAAAAAAAACAACTCATATTCTTTACTAATTTTTTTATTTTAATTTTCACTCACAAAATAATGTGAAATACAATAGATAGGCATAATTGTATTCAAAAATCAATGGGCGAAATTACATTTGCGGTCTTGAGTCAGTTTTTTAAAGTTAGGTTCACGCGGGGAGCAGCTTATGCGAAGAGTGTCTTCAAGGTGGGCGGTCGTTAATTTTGAGTGATATTGGTTCTTCACAATGTGCCTCTTTGTTACCGCCACAAAGCACTCGAAAATAAAACTTTCGTAGCGGAAAGTACAAAAAAATATTTTTTAAATAATTCAAACAAATTTTGGTGGTCCAGTTTTTGACCTTCCGCGGTCCGGACTTGGACCGCGGTCCGCCAGTTGCCGATCCCTGCTCTAGAAGTTGTATTTTTAATCTAATGCATTACTTATAATTCGATATTTTGTTGATTTTATTTTATTCATATAACTAAAATCGGACTTCCGTTGTTAAGTATAATGCTTCTGTATGGTTCGTATAATATATGCTCTGTATATTTCTTGGTGAAAGTACTTAAATTTTTTAAATTATTATTACGTATTCTAACAAATTAATGTAAGAAAAATACACGATATCTGTATCATGCAATTTTATGCACGCAATCATACAATCATTGTAAATACAGTGTTGTTTATTAATGGTTTTCATTCATATCAATTCTTCGACACGATATTGTCTCCATATATCTGACATGGCAACATTGTTATCTGGAAACTGTAACTTTCGCTAATGAACGTAAGTTCGTCTATGGAATAGAAGTTTATAATGACTGATTATTAAAACTAACGCGTTAATTATTATCCACAAATTACTCAAATCTATTTATATATACCTAATTTTATCTAACCAAATGTCGAACAACGTATATATTGTAGCTGTGCTATCTCAGAAACTTACAAACTTACAAATTAGTTTAAAAGACTGTATTTTACAAAAGATCAAGTGACTACTTTGTCAAAGGGTGCATTTAAATATAATTGAGACAATTATTTTCTTCCATGTTTCATTAAGGAAATGCAAATACAGCTTATCGTCAAGCACGCCTACGTTTTGCACAAAATGATCTGAATTATTTGGAACAATGTGAGTCTGTTCTGTTCTCGATGAGACCAGGAATCAGGATATGCCTCTATGGTAGCAGCCGAAGAAGAGAAGTGTACCAGAGACCAAGAGAGCAATTTGCAGAATGCTGCATTGAAGAGCGGATAACTTGTGGAGATGATCTGGGGTGAAATTTCTATGGGAGCACGAACCGACTCTGCTTTCATCCGTTGGCACGACCGTGGTCACGGGAAAGGAGGTTTAACGGGTACTAGATACATCGAGGAGATTTTAGCAGTTAATGTGGTACCTTACGTCGACTACATCGAAGTAAATTTAATTTGATGCATGACAATGCGAGGCCGTACACCGCAAGATTCGTGCAAGATTACATTACAGAAGTCGGGTTATGGAGTGGCCAGAATGCAGTCCCGACCTTAACCCAATCGAACATTTATGGGATCAGCTGAAACGTAAAATTCGTGCCTCAATCTCGATCCCACAGCTTATTGTTGCAGTAAAAGAAGATAGGCTTAACATCCCAAAAGAATCAATATTGAACTTGATTAGATCTATCCCTAATCGTATGAGAGATGTTATTAGGGCAAGAGGGAGTCATCCTAATTATTAAAAATCAAGAGTTAATTTAGATAATTGTCAATAAACCATACTTCTTTTAGTAATAAAAAAAAGTTAATTTGTTTCATGCACATTACATTTACAATTTTAAGCCTAAGAAGCCGAAATAAATTTAATAAATTTAGACTAATATCGAAGCATATTAAATTGTCTTTCAAACAGCATATAGACTTTTTTGATCTGATGAATAAAAAATATAGTTAAAGTCAAAAGTTAACAGTGGGCCGATTTCTATGCACGCAAGTGTAGTTTATCTATACTATGTTACTTTTGTTTACAATTTAAATAGGTAAATGATGCACTTATAATAGATATTATACAACTTGATATTTCCAATAAATAAATTATAATAAAATGCAGTTACATATACCACGAATTGATCAATTTTAGTATTATCGATCGATGTTCGTTATCATTATTTTAATTTGATGATCTGGCTTTTAGTCGTTTTAGAGTAAATTTTGCGTAATTATTATTGAGTGAAAGTGCAATTCTAAATCCTAGAAATGCAACAGCAGCAGAGCGGCAGCAATGCAGTGCAGTGAAAGTTCCGAAGCGGAATCGCGTACTTCATTCATAATAATAATAATAATGACATTCTCTTGTGCAATACTCCAGGGATGGGTTTCGGGCTTGAGAATGGCCGAGAGTGTAGCAATGCTGTTGTTTACATGGCGTTGCTATGGTTCCTCTATTACAAGTCCCCAGTTCCCGGGTACTATAGCCCGAGAGCTGGTAAAAGTGTCAATTGGATTTTTAATTTATTATTAAAAAAAAAATAATGAATAGAAAATATGAATTGGTGTTAGGCCCAAATAACCTTAGCTGTTGGTGGTCTTTAAAACACAATTTAACACACAATTTAAGGGATGGGTTTCATATGGAATTATAGCTTAAATTTAGGGACAGGAACTACGCGATTATAAAATAACCAGCCGCTACCCGTGGCTTCGCCCACATTAATTTAGATTTATGATTTATTACCCCCCCCCCCCACGAGAAATTTTCCCCCTGCGAAGCAATGTCGGGCTGGTGGTGTTTATAATATTAGTAGTTAAAGTCAATAAAGGGCTCTTAAATCGTTATAATAAAAATATTATAACAAGTTGCCGCAACAAATAAGTAATTTTCCAGTTATAAAATTTAAAAAAAAATTGAAATACTTTCTATTACAGACAAAATTTTATTCCATTTACGAATTTTTTAATACGCCAATTGATTTCTTAGACTTTTAACTATACCTACTATTTATAAATTGAGATAGTTTTAAAATTTAATTTAATGTTTGTTTTCTTTTCTTTCTTTTTAAATTTTAAATTTGAATTTTAAATTTTTGTTAATTATTGTTGACTTATTCGACACTGTAAACCAGCTCTTGAATAAAGTATGCTATTATTATTATTATATACGCTAAAATGCAAAAGAATTTCAGAGTTACGTTTTGTTACTATCCCACAGGAATTATCCCCCCCCCCAGCGCAAAATTTATCAAAATAAAATATAGTCTATATAACTCAGGGAGGGTAGCTTTCTATTAGTGAAAGAATTTTTAGAATCGGTTCAGTAGTTCCACAGATAAGAATGTATGATTTATTATCCCCCACCCCCGCGAGAATCAGTCCCTCTACGAAGCGAAGTCGGGCTGGTGTTAATAGGATTCCGCCAATACGCTAAAATGCAAAGGAATTTCACGTTTTGAGTAGAGAACTATTTAATTAATTAGCTCAAAAATTAATTAAAAAAGTTTAATAAAACATAGCCTATAGTAGTTCTGGGACCATAAGAAACATTTAAAAAAAATCATCAAAATCCGTCATTTAGATTTTCAGTTAAATCATTTGGAACATACACACGTACCTACATACATACATACGAAGAATTTTATATAACAGTATAAATTTGAAAAAAGTAATAAATGCCTTCTATTCCAGGTTATAGGATATTACAAATAATTTTCAAAACGCTTCTTTTGAAAGTTATTGAATTTTAAGGTGTGACGTTTTTCTTCCAAATCAAAAACTCTGTTTTTTAATCGTATAAAAATTACTTTTCCCGATTGGTATTTCTTATTTTACGATTCTTAAGAAATCACTGTCTATAAGATATGTTTCTTAATTTCAAGGACTTTTATTTTCTTCGACCTTTTAAGCATAATATATTGCGGGTTGAACGGTGCTGAACACAAGGTATAATATATGTATAACATCCTATTTTAACTGTCGTATTATAATTATACCAGGGTGGGCAATAATAATTCAGTAATGGGATCACCAAAAAGGCAACGGAAACCTGATTCCTTCTCATCGTTATAATAAAATATTGTTATATTATCTTAGTGTGCGTCTAGAAATGTCATTAAATGTCACGCTATGTCCATAGCCACGGGGTAAAGTGGATTATGCAAAAAATTGGTGTTTTTATTTCATTGGCATTCCATCGGGCGTAAATCATCTCAGTAGTTTTTTGGAAGGAGGTAAAATTGTCACTCACATAATTTGGGGCGTTTTATTACAACACGAGTGAATTACAAATCGGTCGAAACTTATTCGACATCTTTTGTTTTAAATCTAAATAAATACGTAAAAACAATTAAACCCCTAGATTCACCCCATTTGGAATTTAAAAATAAACAGTGGTGAATGCATTTTTTTTAATTCGTCGTTCGAGACACTCATATTGTAAGAGAATACTTCATTTCGCGTTACAACTAATGCTGCGTCTGTCTTTTAAACAAAAAAAAATGGGTGTGTGCTTATGACCACACGGCAGAAGTGAAAACTTCAGATTTTCTAATTTTAAAATATATATATATTTTTTTTTTAATTACACAGTTTAATCATAAATATATTAAAATCGGCCTATACAATTAATTTTAATGAATATAATACCTTAACGATAATATTATTCAACTACGTTTTATGAAAAATGTCCACTCTATACTGGATATAAAATATTTTCAAAATTACCTGAATATATAAAACGTGAACAAAATAAAAATAAACACAAAAAACGATTGAAGACCTATTTAACAGAATTGGAACCGTACAGTATTAATGATGTTTTGTAAACTTCTCTTTGTATATGACATATTGTATCCTCTTTTTTCTTTTTGGGCTACGCAATAAAGATACTATTATTATTATTAAATTTTAGTGTCATCTGTTAGCGCATTTGTGAACTACAATTGACTTTTTACTCGTATTAAGTTTTTAGTGTCATCTATTAGCATACTTATGAATTACACACTATTACCAGCATATTGTAATTTAATACGTGTTCGTGTTTGAGCCGAATAGCCCCGATTGTCACCGTCGGGTGCGTTTCACATCACTGTTGTTAATAGTTCAAAAAAAAATAAGCCACAAATTGCAATTCATGTGCTAAACCAAAACTGACATAAACCTCTTCACCTTGTAGCCATAGATATAGGTATAGTTTGTCATTGACCTAAGGGCGATATTACAAATTTCACTCAAATGCATACATCGATAAATTCAGATATTTATTGTAGCAACAGTAATAAAAAAATATATCAAGGTATTACATTTCACATAAAAAATATCAGAAAACGCTGACTTCTTTATATCTTATCGATTGCTTTTACTTTTTTATATCCAATCTGTTTGGAAATTATTGAAAGATAAATTGATATTCTTGAATATTCGTTTGTTTTTTATAGAATTAAAAAAAATCTTGTCTTCTCGTTTGTTTGTTAATGTGAGAGATTGATCATGTATTCCAAGTTGTTAGTTGATTTTTTACAGTTCAATTCCATTTTCGCCATAGAAGTTACACGCTCATTAATTAGCTCTGTGTAGGGACTCTTTAATAATAAATTGAATTTTCATGCTTTCACGGCCGGTAGACATCTTGGTAGGAAGTGTTTCCGGGCTAGGTAGCCGTGGTCCAATGGATTTTACTCCGTACGTTTCGCCCAAAGCTCCGTTGGGCATCTTCAGCGGCGATTGGCAAGAAGATCACATCGTATTGCCAATCGCCGCTGAAGATGCCCCTTTGGGCGAAACGTACGGAGTAAAATCCATTGGACCACGGCTACCTAGCCTGGAAACACTTGCTACCAAGATCTTAAATAATAGATAGATAGATAAATCCATCGATAGATGGTTTACTGGTGTTTAAAATATATTACTAATTAAAAGGCATATTATTGTTTTAATGATTCTTTATTTAATTCATCTATCTTGTTTTTTTTTTTGGTTAATCATTTTTTATTGTTTGTTGTTTATTATTGTTATTTTTATTCACGTTATCTTTGTTTTGTTATTTATTTATTACTATTTGCTGTTATTATTATTATTTCATGTGGATTTCAAAATGGATTAATTAAATATTATAGTCTATTTTCGGCTTTATCGTACATTATTTAACACGCTGTTTTGTTAATTGGCTGTTATTTCTATGGTTACTATGGTTACTTCCTATGTTTTATGTGTTATTGGTGTAAAAATTTAAAAGCGATTAACAAAACAGCGTGTTAAATGTACGATAAACCGGGCACATAACTATAATACTAAAATAATCAGCTGCTGAAGTTTGTAAGTCTCATATTTACACTGAATCAAGTTAAAATCATATACTAATAATGTACAACTATTTCTTTTCATGTTAAAAATTTCTCTGGAAACTAGAACACATTAATCTTAATTGCGATTAACTAGACTTGATGATTGAAACTAGACAAAAAAAAACGTGCATTAATATACATACCTACAGTGAATTTCACTTAAGACGCAACATAGGCGTGGTTTGTTTACCTGGTAGTTATGGAAAACTTAAATGCATTAGAGAAAATCGTTTTACTTAAAATGCAACATCCACTGAACAAAAACATACAGCACTAACAATAATGGATAACAACAAGCATTTTAATTTAAAAAAAATTCCTGAAATTCATTTTTTATAATTTATTAACATGTTAGTGATATATGTTTTTGTTCAGTGGATGTTGCATTTTAAGTAAAACGGTTTTTTCTAAAATTCTAATGCATTAATGTTTCCCATCAGGTAAACAAAAGTCGCCTATGTTGCGTCTTATAAGAGGTCGTTATAAATGTAATATTATTTTTAACTGTTTAATTTTTTGAGATATTTTGAGTAGTTCTACTACTAGCATATAGAGGACTCCGAACGTACAATAAGCCAATGTACGTCTGACGTCACCTCACGCTTACACTTTACCGCATCGACTTTACAGCATCGATACTTGAAACACTATCAATCACAAAACCTTTGAAAAACACGATCTAAACACGAAATTCAAAACCGACATTTTGCGGCATTTATACCGATGTAAACAAAACGAAAGTAGCGCCCTCTCTTAGACAATAGCTACACTTTTTTAGTTATTGATAGCAGCCACAGTTATACAGTATTTATTATTCAACATTCTGCTGTTATTATTAACAATTTCGTGTTGAACTTCTGCATATCCATTTATTTGTCTTCTAATTTAGGTATTAAATGCTTCAAAATGCCTTTTCATTGAAAAAAATATTTCAAATTTAATCTCAATTCTTACTTTTATTAATATCAATACATTGACCCAAAAATATGTAATACCAAGAATATTATCTATAGAATCTTACTAATCACACAAATTGATTGTACTTTCAATATAAAAGCTGCTATGTTGTGAGAAAGATTGAGTTAAATTGCATAATATGGTGGCGCCATCTTTTGAAATGGGTTAAGTGCAAGGTTCTTTTAAGTGAAATTCACTGTATATGTAAATTCAACAAATGTAAAACATCAGTAATACTTATGTATGTACACATATACGTCATTGATATAAGTATTTAAATGCAAATATTATTATTGTCCAATCAGTTCAAACGCGTCAACCGCTGGCAAGTGTGTTCTATTTATTTCATTTAATCTGTATTTATAAAATATGTACACTTCATTGACTGACTGATTGATTGACTCATCAACGCACAATCGAAACCGTTGAACCCAGTAACTTGAAATTTCCCTTTATGGCTGCCAACATAAATCAGTTATTATTATATAACTAGATTTGCAGATAGATTTGGTTTTTAGTATATTATATCCATTTGAAATCACTGTAACCATAGAAGTTTTACTTAAAAAACATTTTAAATTCATACAAAATTAATTTTATACTCGAGACAGTCTGGTACTGGCGGTGCACCAGCATTATGTTTATTAATAATGATTTGAAACATTTTAGTTGTCACAATGCTCTAAGTGAAACTTTCTTTTGTTTGTTTTTTACAAAACGACAAATGAATATTATAAATGGACATAGTTAACGACGACTATTAAACATATACAAATATAACAAGTATAATTTAACATTTTAAACGACTGTAGTTGAATTAGCTCTAGAGCATTATTGATTTAACTACCATATCTATATGGTAGTTAATTCAATGCATTTTTACGACTTACTTCACAGAAATTGATGTTTCATCTACGTAAGTTTTGGAAGTTATACTTCTTTAGCGAGAGTAGTAAAATTGAATGACCTCGAGTAAAAAATTACCGACTCAAAAATTAATGAAACACTGTAATGTAACGCTAACAGGGATAAAACATTTGGATGAAATTTACTGAAAAGGGGTTTTGAAGAGCAAAAAATCGATCTAGCTAGGTTTCATCCTAGGAGAAATTCGTTTTTTTAACGTTTTAAAATAGTGTAATTTATAACCAGGATTTGGATACTTATGTTATAGATATTATGATATCATTTATTCATGCATTTTATTACTAAGAATTACTTATTAATTTTAAAAATGCTGAGAAGGGAAAAGCAAAAATGTAAATGTATGAAGTATAACTTCGACCGTGCGCTTATGTGAGTGAGACACATACCCTTTTTTATGGGTTAATCTTTACTGACCCCCCCCCCAAGAAAAATTTCTGCTAAAGTGACTTGGAGTACCTACCATGGAAGTGGTGTGTCACGGATGTTACACCAAGCTCCACTGGCAGGATTCGTTGGTCAGCTTTATGTAGCCGTCATTGTATTTAAATCTTAATCTCTACATAGTATAAAATGAAGTCGCTTTCCGCGTCTGTCTTTATAACCGCTAACTCCTAAACCACGCAACGGATTTTGATACGGTTTTCACCATCAGTTAGATAATTTTTCACGGAAGGTTTATATATAT